>OX155958.1:29576008-30176008 GCA_944548615.1 Micropterix aruncella
CTTTTTCTTTGAATATTTAGTTTTGCCTATGAATATTAGTTTTTTTTTTAATATTTACGTTTTCAGCGAAACCGCGCTAACCTCGCGACTTACCATATTAGCTTTATTTTTTTTCTTAGCCATTATTTATTCAGTTAGGGTACTGGAATTGATTATAATTTGTACATAATAATTCTAGATATGAATAACAAAACATACTTATTTGTTAATTCTTGAATAAACATGTGCTAGGGATTTTTATGTGATAATTTGATATTTATCATTTATACAGGGTGAGTTTTTATTGATCGGCAACTTTCAAGGGTGTGAGAATCAATATGAGCAACTAAACAACTTTTTTTTTTAAATGATTTGTTTTTTTTTAATATCAAAAATTTGAAAAACTTGACGGTTAAATAAAAGTTTGACAAGCGTTTGAGCGTTTGAAACAATATTAGCGATATTTTACCTAACGCATCGTGATCAGCGATTTTATACTATTTTTCAGAAAAACAAAATTTTGATGTTTATTTTTCTACAATTTTTTTATCAAAAGTTGCTTACTTGCTCATACTGATTCACCCCTTCAAATATGCCGGTTAATTAAAACTCACCTGTATATTCTGTATAGATTTTTTTATTTTTTTTTTGTAAATTAATTTTGTTATCTTAGTGTTACTTCTGGTGCTAATACTCTTAAAAAATTAGATTACATTTTTTTTAATTATTATTAATATTTTTTTGTAATTTGAGTCTGATTATTTTTTATAATTGCTTGTATACAAAAAATATATTTTATAATGAAGGTATGAATAATTTTGCAACAATGTAAAATGGCATTTTCAACAGTATATAACTTTCTGGAATCAATAAAATATGACTATGACTATGCATAATAATATTATATTGCTGGAATCTAAAGTGGGCATGCCAATTGTGTGCATTCACTAGTGCAGATTAGAAAAAATATCTTGTTGCTATTTTTGATTGGAACAAAATAATTTAAAACTATTCTTAAAATATTTTTTTATAATAAAAATGAAAGCATGCTGCAGCATCTTAATAAATATGTCACTGCTGCCCAACTTGGCCTAGGCCTGTACTAAGGCAGGCGTAACAAAATTATGTTTTACTTGTGCACGCGTTTGTCAAAAATCATAAAATATCATTTTGAAAAATAGATTAAAAATATCAAATTAAAAAAAAAAACGTTTCAAGCAGTCCAAAAGTATTTAAAATTTTATGAATATCTGAATTACAATTTTAAAATTATCTTAAAAAAGTGTTAGGAAAAATATTAAATTGTAGTCAACGTTATAAATAATATGATCAATAGTCAATAAAAAAATATACATGCTTTGTTAGAACTATAAAATAAAATACACTATTATACAAAAATGTTTTAAATTATTAATAATATAATTAAAATTATCATCCAATGAATAATAATAATAAAATCGAAACCATAATAATAAACTTACAAACTGATAAACTGATACCTACTCAGCCAAAAATCACAAATCAAGCCAGAGTCACAAAGTTTATGGCTCTTATCACTACATTTTAAAAAATTTATTCAATGTCTAAAAAAAGGTAGGTATGAGTCCTGCTGAATATTAGGCATAAATTCACTACACCAGTAGATTCAAATTAGACTTACCACAGTTTTAGCAGATTTAACCTTCTTCTTTTTCTCTTTTTTCTCCCCACCTTCTGTTTTATCGCCACCCGCCTTCCGAACCAGACTCTGAACTGCTATCAGTGTGATTTGAGTCGTATCTGAAATATAATTCAATAAAGATTATTGACGATGAATGGTTTTTGTGGGCGTTCTATATATTATATAAATATATAATAAACATGACCAATAAGAAAAATTACTAGGTAACAAGAAAGAATTCTTAAAAAAACAATATTAGCAGTATTTATTCACAAAATTGACCAAAAAGTTGCGGCGCAGTTTTTGTACGTAAAGACCGGCTTCCGAGCGGTTAAGCGCTTTAGTTCAGATCGACTAATAGATGGTAATCTATATCTCTGTATTATATCTGTTATGTAATCAGCCTATATAAAAAATGTCATAGATGGCATTAACCTTTCGGAAGCCAGTCATTAAACGCAAAATTTTTGAAGCCATCAAAAATTTGTTTGTAGAAGGTGTGTGGAAACTAACTAATATATAACGGTGGCTTATTTAATGGCAGGCTTCAATGAGAAGCTTTTATCGCAGTGGAGGGAGAAATAGAGCCGATAATTGAATAAATGCGGATATAATACGGATAATACGAAAAGCGCCAATCGGCGTGCGTGGCCTCCCAGGGGTTAATAATTAAATGTGGGGTTAAATTACTGGGTTTTTATAATTTTTATAAGCCCTTTAAAAAAAAACATTAATTATCAATGTTAATATAGATGGCCAAATAAATTGCTATTAGTTTACCCGTCAATGCTATCAGCGCCACCTGCATTTCTCAGTTTCGGAAGGGTTGCCAAATCGTACTATGAAGCTGAGCAATCTAGCACCATATGTAATCGACGATGAAATTCAAATATTCTGTGACTTCTCCCAGCTTTGAATAATATTTTATTAGTGAAAGATATCTTACTCTTCGGCCACATCTGATTCCTTATCCTCAGGCTTGAAGTCCTCATCGGTGGACTCATCGCTGTCCTGGTCTCCGCCGTCGGAGTCTCTCTCTCTGGCCTCGGCCTTCACCCTCTCCAGATACGCATCCGGCTCATTCTCGGCATCAGAATCCCCAAAGTCATCCTTATATTGAGCTTTATCCTGGAAATATCACAAGTATTTTGTTGAATACAACGGTGAATCTTCTATTACTGCCCTATCTAAAAAAAACTCATAAAATTAAAACCACAAACTATCAGTTTCGGAATGGCAAATTTCTGTGAGAAAATTGTCGCATTATGATCTCCCGTCACGTGGATTTTATTTAATTCTAATAAAATAAATAAATACAAACGGAGCTGCCATGGAATTCACCGACCGGAGTCGGGCCCATCATAATACTATTTTTTTTACACTTCTGGGGGGTGAGCAGTGGATTCCGGACTTACGAACCGGCTGTGGTAGGTTTAGGACAGCTGTCTTGCCACATGTGAGCGTTCACCTTGCCACCCATTCACTCCCCCTTCGAAGCCATAGAATTTGAGATGCGCAAATCGCAGTTTTAGATAATTTTTCTAAGAAAGAGTTGATTATTTTTCTGGAAAGGCCAAGATCTTTAAAGAGGTGAAATAGAGATTTAGCTGGCAGGCCACGAGCGCCAACTTCCACCGCGTGAAGGTGAACAGTGAAGCCGTTCCGGGTTACGGCATTTGCAAGATCATGGTATTTATTTAATTTGTACTCGTGGTCTTTTGGGATATTTGATTCCCATGGAACAGTTAATTCTACGATAAGAGCCACCTTCCGAGATAGAGAGTAAAGAGTTATATCTGGACGGAGGGCTGTGCATCCGAGACTTTCAGGGAATTTATACTGCTTAGAGACCGAATCAACCTCCAGAATCCAATCTGTAGCTTTCTCGATTATTGAGAAAGGTTTTGTAGTTAAATGTTTTTTGCCTTTAGAGCCATCCCGCACAAACTGTATTGGGGGTTTGGAGGATACTGTCAAACCCTTGTTGGCACGAGCCACTGAGAGACTAATTACCTCGCGAATAACAGCGAGAACTTTGTCATGGCGGTAAGTGTACCGTCCTTGATCTAAGGCCACCTTGCAGCCAGCTAGAATGTGCCTAGCTGTGCAAGGGGTATTGCTACAGAGGGGACAAGAACTATCCTCGGCAAAGCTCCAACGAGCGAGGTTACTGGGGTCTGGAAATCTACATGACTGGAGACCGTATGAGTCTAAATGTGTAATGTGTAAACGTCTACATGTGTACATTTTT
This sequence comes from Micropterix aruncella, assembly GCA_944548615.1. Taxonomy (NCBI): domain Eukaryota; kingdom Metazoa; phylum Arthropoda; class Insecta; order Lepidoptera; family Micropterigidae; genus Micropterix; species Micropterix aruncella. The sequence goes on from OX155958.1 coordinate 29,579,899, forward strand.
CATACAAATTTGGCATTCCGAAGCTAAGGCAGTTTTTTCGAGGTTAAGGAGTGGGGGTGCATCGCTTGAAGGTGTACATACACATTTAAATATGACAAAAATTCTTCGTAAACTAAAATTGGAAATTGGTTCATGCAAATGACAGAGCAATATTATAGCGGAGTATGAAATGAATGATGGTCGATGTTCCCGCACCAAAACTACCTGTCAAACTTATAGCCATCCGAGTAAGCTTGAACACATTTTGTGTGGTTTTAGATTTAGCTGCTTTATTTTCGGTGGATAGTTTTAATGCGGAAAAGTGACAGACTTTCATGTCACATTCCGCTTTAAAAATAAAATAATAAAAAAAATAAAATACAAACGGAGCTGCCATGGAATTCACCGACCGAAATCGGGCCCATCATATATAATTATTACACTTCTGGGAGGTGAACGGTGGATTCCGGACTAACGACCGGCTGTGGTAGGTTGAGGACAGCTGTCTGGCCACATGTGAGCGTTCACCTTACCACCCATTCACTCCCCCTTCGAAGCCATAGAATTTGAGGTGCGGTCGCGGTTTTAGATAATTTTTCCCTGTCTCGCTCACGTAACTTATTTATAGCCCTGTCTCGTTCACGTAACTTATATCTGATGACTTCGTTAACGAAGAAATACAATTGAACACAATATCTGATATAATACGTCTTTAGGGTATGGTTTTGCTATTTCTGTGGTGTTTACATGATTTCAGAAGAAAACACACTTTTACCAGAGATCTACACCACGTGGCGGCAAAGTAACGTCTGTACTTGCAATATTAGGCGGAAAATCTAGTTGATACAGATATGATATAAAGTTCAAAGCGGAGACACACAGTACAGAGTGTACTTCATTCATTTCTTAGCGAGTGCCAATATAAACTTACGTTCTTTCCTGTGTTTTTAACGTGAAGTTTCTTCGATGTGATAAAATCAAATAATTTTCCATATTCTTCTTTCTCAATGCTGCTAAACGTGTGAATGGTGCTCGACTTCAGCTCAACTTCAAAATCGAAAGATCTGTAAAAAATTGTATTTTTTTTGGTAATATTTGAAATAATTCCTGTACAGGGGTAGAGTGTGAGAATTCCAATCACTCACTTAATTAGCGCAAGTTTTTGATCGCAAAAATGAGTCCTATATATGAAAGTGCCTTTCTATTCCACTTGCGATTGAAAAATCGCCGCTGCAAAAAAATCATGCAACGACTGAATTTTTCCGGATTCGATTATCGTGGAATGAATTGCTATACATGACATAGTACAAAGGTACTATGCCATGCATTTGCTACAAAAAAATCACACCCTGAGGCAGTTGCGGTGGAACTGCGCGGAGGGGCAAATGTGCTGCGCGCGCGCAAAATGTCACCCCCTGCGTCACTCATGTCAGAAATAATTTTTTTATTTATTTATAGTATTACACAAGTTCGTTTGTACAGTTTACCATATCATGTTGTATATATATATATATGAGACGTTAGCAAAAACCTGATTCTCGAGGAGATATAGTAATGAATAAAAGTCGCCTAACTAGGCCAGGGCCTGTTCTAAGGCAGACTTTATAAAATATTGTTTAAATGTATCTAATCAAATGACTAAATAATTATTATATAAAAAAAATAAAATAAAAATTAAAACAATAAAAATTTGTAGAAATTCTATTACTTTGATAATAATGATTAACCCTTGGAGTAAATGGGTATTTTCATGGATGCATCTGTCTCTTTTGCAGGATTTTCGGCGACATCGACCTTAAAGTACTATAACTACGAAACTACTACACCAATCATAAAAAGAACAACTGCACAATGATTGCATTGAAATTTCGAATATAGAATATTGAAATATCATTTTGTAAAACAATTAGATAATTATGAATAAATATGAGAACGTCAAAGAAGTGAAAAAAACGCGGAACCAGATCTGGTCGTATCATACTCAACGGATAATTGTTTCAGAACCAGATTTGGTCGTATCATACTCAACGGGTTAAAGTGTAGAGTAAAAGTAAAAATATGTTTGAAAGTAAAAATATATGTCTAAAATTGAAGAATAATGCGAAAAATTAATATACAAAAAATTAATATGAAGCGCCATTTGACACTGAACATTTGATACTTAAGGTTGAAAAGCTTCCGAAATTACGGGAGCAAACCCACCATGAATCTCAATTGGACAAAATGAAAAAGTGGCCTTTTAAGAATCCTTGACTTGTCAAAGGGAGAAATCAATATCTATACTTTTTAATTCTGAAACACTATAGCAAAAACAGAGGAAGACATGTTGTCTCTACGAGTTCCATTTTGGCAATGGGTATTTTAGTGATTTTTTTGCAGCAGTACAGGGAAAGTTTATTCGCGGCTGCGTTTTTTGTCGTGACTTAAAACCTGCAGCAAATCACAATGCACGCTAGGCCTTAATCATTGATTACTTGATGCCATAGCACGTTTTGGCAACCCTTCTGTGTCAGCGACATGCAGATGGCGCTGATAGCATTGTCCGGCAAAGCTAATAGCAATTTATTTGGCCACCTATAATAACAGTCCTCTATAGGCTGATTACATCATAGAAATAATACGGACATAAGAATGCTATCTATTAGACTATTCAAACATTAAACCGCCTAAATATAATGAATTGAAACCTGTATAGGAAAATAAAATTGACACCCTTATGATATCTGTATTAAATTAATAAGATATGATTCAAAAATTTGTTTTTTTTAAATATTGTTTTATTTTGAGATAGGATACCGTATAGGTTACATGTTTAGAATGCCATCTATTGGGCTACTGCTCATGAGAGAAGATTAATTAATGTTTGGAGCTAAGAGTGCTATATACACCTTGCATTTCGTAGTAAAATCCTACTGCCAAAATGTAGTGCGGCATTCTAATACCCGGCAATCTAATACCCTATATTATCAATGTCTGAACCTTCTCGAGCAGGTCTGTATCCTTTTTAGAATATGGATTCTGTATCCTATTTTCGATTTGCAAACTATATCCCAACAAAAGCCTTGACAACATCCATTCGACGAGGCAGCAAAGGACTTTACCCCTACATTTTCTTTAAATCATATTGTTGTAGAAATTGAAGTAAGTATAGATTTACATTGACTCAGTTACAGGCGCTGAGAACTGACTCATGCTGTTTACAGGCAGTCAGTCGTAGTTATTTCTTAGTGGGGAAAAATATGTAATTAAAGTCAGTGGGGAAACATAAGTAATTTTCACTAGTTGAAACTTTCCACACAGTACCAGCGATTGGCCAACTACTGATCAACACTGGCGCGTATGGCGGGAGGAGTGGACAGACTTTAGAGGACCTAGCAGGGCCCGGTCGCATAGTGGCTAGGTCGACTGATATTAAGGTCCCGGGTTCGATTCCCGGATGGGCCACTATTTTCCATTGGGATAAAATAAACAGAATTGCATTTCGTGAATTTGAAGTTGGTAACTGAGTCAATGTAAATGAGTCTTTACCTAGTGGTGCCGCCCCCTCGGGCGAAGTTGACTGAGGCGATTTCGTCGAATCGGATGTGGATGGGCGGCTTGTGAACGAAGACGAATCCCTTGTCGAGCGGATATAGGTAGCCGGCGGCCGCTTTATAGGAACATCCCACTGCCGGCGTGGCCGAGTGGCCCAGGAACGAGCCGGGGCCGGTCACGCGCCGCCCGATTATCACCTTCATGATCCTCGCCACAACCTCGTACGTCGGCCCCGACACCTCCTTCGAGATCTTATCCTCGTACTTCTCCTTTAGCTCCTCTCTGAAAATTGACAGATTGCAACGAGTTAATAAGGGTTGAACCCAAACACCGCTAACGGCTCGGTGGCATAGTGGTTAGGTCGCCTGATCTTACATTGTAAGGTTCTGAGTTCGATTCCCGGCAGGGTCATCATTTTCCGTTTAGATATTATACAATTAACAGAATTGCATTTGAATTCTGTCGATCAAATTAATTAATAAGACACACATGTTACATACACATTTTGTCATGATATTACCCCCCCCCCCATGCCCATTATGACATTTCACAGAAACAAAGAAATTGTATATGAATAAATTGCTCGCAAATCTATCATCGATTGTTTATCTTAACCTTTCAATTGCGGCCGCATCGCTAAGAAAACGATCACGTAGGTTCAGCGGGCTTTTTGCACAGCCACAAGCTGTGAGGGGCAGTTTTTGTTTGTTTATAAATTATAACGAGCTGAGTGACCTTCAAGCTGTCAAAGACTTTGTCTATCTGGGCTCGATGATATGCAACGACGGAAACTACGAAAAGGAGGTCTCACGCAGAAGCCAGATGGCAAGATCGGCCAAGAGCAAGCTAGAAAGGCTGTGGAAGAATCGGGGTATAAGTCAGCGGACTAAGGTCCGGCTGGTTCGAGCTCTGGTTTTCTCGATCTTTCTTTATGCATCGGAGACATGGATCCTGAAGGCTCGGATACGCATCAAAATCGATCCACTGGAGATGTGGTGTTGGCGTAAAATGCTAGGAATCCCATGGACAGCACGCCGCACCAACAAATCTGTCCTGGAAGAACTCGGCATCCAAGTGAGGCTCTCCACCGTATGCATGAGAAGGGTCCTGCAGTTCTTCGGTCATGTTGCTAGGAGAAACCCAGAGATGAATACAAGTATCTGAATACAAGTATCAATTGCTTACTTATTCTTACCCGTGTCTCTCTGATGCTCTGTGAACACCACATACCCAAAGAGAATGACTGCGAGCCCAGATTCCGATTAACGAGGTATTGCTCGAGGTATTCTAAAGATAAAGCGATTTCCATTGTCCGACCCCTAAACAAACATCGTAGAAGAAACAACTTACTCAGAGTAAGGCAACTCGATGGTGGTTTCCTCCTCTTTTCCGAAGAGTAGAACGAGATAGTGATAGCGCGTCTGTCCTTGTTTTATCGGCGGATCCAAAGAAACAACGAAAAACATTTGCCGAGAGTCTTTGTGCGGTAGGAGGAATAATCGCAGCACTGTCGACATTGGGATTTTGTAGTCGAAAGTCTTACCTGCAATGGAGAAAAGCAGTTTAAAAACTGAGCCAAACGCCCAAAAAGGAAAAGTTGGTGACGACCAATGAAGCAGCAATATTGTTTTTTAAAATGATTAATTAATTCAATAGAGCTATAATTCAATTAATTCAATTCAATAGCTACTGCGGAGAACTGACTATCACATGGTTTAACTTTTCACCTGCGGGGCTTCCCAAATATAAATGTGCCCTACTGCAACAGGAAGTGTTTTCTGTTTGTTTATAAATTAGTGCAAAACATCGATACAGCTGAAAAAAAAATATTCTACGAAGAGCGATAACTTAAGCTTCATTTTAACACAAATTGTGAAGACCTAGGACTTTTACGAACATGATATGACCTGTGTCACTAAATTGTTTAAATTTTTTATCATAATTGTCGACTAAAAACTATATATTTTTATTTTAATGTGGATTTAATTATAAAACCTACGACAAGAATACATTTCCCAGCCATATATTTAAAAATATTGGTCGTTTTACCCCAAGACTTTCCCGGCAAGTAGTCAAGGACTGATTTTATCTGAATATTAATTTCGTAAATAAATCGATGAGCGCTCTCTGATGGATAAACCCGTTTAGGTTTTGTTACAATTACCTGAGAGACGTGGTTCGTTTCTCGGGTGAGCGCCAACAGAGGGCGTTAATATTTGACTAAAATTTATGGCGAAATGTAAAAATTATTAGTGTAGCTTCTATATGAGATATTCCATTTTCCAACCAAAATTTCACAATGTGATTTCTTCCCAACAAGACGTCTGTGTACCAAATTTCAAGTCTTAAAGTCTAATATTTCAAGACTGAAATATGACTCCCCCGGTCGACCGATTTCCACCACAACCTTTTCAACTCTTGCCAAGACCAAATGATGTTTGCATGCCAAATTTCAGCACAATCGGATGAAGCGTTTGGGCACTATTGCGGAGGAATATACAGAGACATATAGAAGTGCATTCAGAATACTTTATCTTCTTGTTGGTCGGTAAGCCGGGAAAGTAATATTGATACCTATTTACTATAAAAACAAGAGTTTTACAGCATTATTTGGAATTTTTTGGTGAAATCGCAAAAACTGCATTTTTTCGACAACTCTCGGGAAAGTTATCCGCGAGTGTGAGATTAAAGTTTCCCTTACCGTGCAACTGGAAAAATGAGGAGAATATTTTGATGTCGTAGCGACCGCGGGGCGTCAGACATTGCAGTTCCCTGAAGATGGCAATAGCGTCACCAGATACTGAGATGACGCTGGCTTTGTTGACTACGTTTTCCCGGAAAGCATCGACCGGATCCAAATCTCCGGCCCCGTCGCCGCCCGGGATGTGGAATCGCATTTCCATCAGAGATACCGCCGTGTCGTCATTCTGAAAAATCAGTGTAGAATTTATCAGTCAACAGCCTCTCATCTATGGAAGATAGCACGAATGAAAAAAACATTCTGCCTGAAAATTCGACAATCGAGGAGGTTCCTGACGGGATAAAGTTTCAAAGATAACTTTAAAATTTTTGTTTAGCATAAACATAATCCTAAGCATATACAAAAAATGGAGGTTTTCTCTCATTTTATGTAAATCTCTACAGAAGAAGAAATTTTAAATTTCTCGTCCCATATATATTAAATCAGATCTTTAAATTTAAGAAAAAATACCAAAATATCCTTTAGATATTAATAAAAAGAGGTTAGCTATGAAAATAGCTGTAAAACAATAACGTCAGTGGTGAATTTTTGTTTCTATTTTCTTCTCTTTTTTTAATTCTTATCTGCGTATTTTTAATTTCCTTCTTTTCAATAACAATAATCCACAATATGCTTGTGGAGTTTTCGAAATACACAATTCAGCATATCTCTGAGGGACCATTCGATTTTAGATGGATTCTGCTGCAGTATGGCTGTAAATCAAACGCACCTGATGAAACTCCAGTGTGACTTCGTTTTTTCCCGTATTGCATTGCGAAACGTAGTGTAGAGGAATTTCAAAGGCCGTATTATGCCCGACTTGAAAACTGAGGATGGATCCGTTGAATTTTGCCGTGCCCCAATTCCAGCCTTTCAAAGAGAGTTCCTTCTCCAGCATATCCTTGTCGTAATTTGACTTGAAGAACTTGGCCACTTTTTCTTGTTCCTGAAGAATAGATACGTGGAATACTACGAATTTAATTTAATTTCTTTTATTTAGGATAAAACAGTGTATCACAATAAGTACGCAAACAATAGACAGATACAAACAGAGCTGCCATGGAATTCACCAACTGGAATAAGACCCATCATAATATTATTATTACACTTCTGGGGGTGAGCAGTGAACTACGGACTAATGACCGGCAGTGACAGATTTAGCACAGCTGCCTTGCCACATGTGAGCGTTCAATCCCCCTTCGAAGCAATTGAATTTGAGATGTGGAAATTGAAGTTTAACATATTTTTTAGAAACAAGTTGATTATTTTCCTGGATAGACCAAGATCTTTAAAAATATGAAACAGAGATTTGCCTGGTGTCACGTTGCGGATTTGATGACATAGATAATATAATATAATAAAAGAAATGAATTAGTAAAATGTATCTTTATTACCAACTCGTCGACCGACCGACCGATATATGGGGCGATAAGCGCCTAGATAATTTAAAATATTCGTTGATTTGATTAAATGGAAATAACAATCTTTATAATATACCTATTTAAAATTACTTGAAGAGAAAAATAAAGACAGAGCAAGAGCCTCAGGTCGAGGGCATATTTCTCGAGTTCACTTCGATTCGGGAAAAGGTTCCGGGGACGGGTTTGCAAAAGTTGAATCGGAGAGATCCCGCCGCTCAGCCAACACGGACGCCTTGCGGGGTCGGGCACTGACTGCCTTGAAGACGGCCCCTGAAGAGGCGCTTGAAGCTGCTGCCGGAGAGCGGAGCAGGTTTCGACGTACGGCGGGTAGTCGGGTTCACGCGGTGAAGGCGGTCGTCAGCGAACGCCCGGGGCGGGCACAGCAGCTGAAGCGGGCGACGGGACGCTCAACTCCTGGAGCGCCCCCGACGAAGGTGGACGGCCGCGGTCCCGCGTGGCCGGCGGCGAAGAAAACTCGCCCAAGTGATCCGATGAGATGATTTGGCGTCGCGCCCGCAGCTGAAGCGGGCGACGGGACGATACGGGCGGCGCGCCCGGCGGAGGAGGGCAGGTTCCGAGGCGGACGGGCGACGGACGTCCTCGGCGGAACCGCAGTCTCAGCCGGCCTGGGCTATTGCGCCGGTCGCGCACGTGCTCATGTAGGCGTCGCGCGCGCGCGAGGAGTCCGGAGGAGGGGTGCGCGCGGACGATTGACGCACGTGGCGACCCTTTACGCCGACCGCATGATGTTAGAGCGCACCCTTGGCGATGAAGTCGTAACCCTCAAGGACCCCGAAGAAATGAGGGGTCCAGAGCTTGCCAAGGGTCGACTTGCCGATCGACGTAAAAGGCCCAAAAAGTGAAAATGGCGGGTGCGTAACCTCGCTTTTATCTAGTTCGAAAGTGTCAACCCATAGATAATTTGACTCCAATAAAAATATCAATTTATTGAGTTATGTGGAATAATTCCTAGATTTATTACTGTTTGACCAGCGTATTTAATGTTAATTTTCTACGGTAATTATAATTTTATTGGTTTTATTTCCTTAACCCCTCAAATGTGAGGCGTCCCTTAAGGGATGCCTTGGCAAAATGTATACAAAATGTATATAAATTTATATAAATGTAAATATAAATGTAAATGTGCGCCGCTTTATAGTAATCCGCTCTATAGTAATGCTATAGCTCTATAGTAAACCCCGCTCTATGTAAATGTAAATGTAAATGTAAATATAAATTTATATACATTTTGCCGTAGGCAACCCGAGCTAATCGCCATTCATTTGAGGGGTTAAATATGAAACGTACTTATCAAAGATAATTTTGGATGTGGCATTTACGCGATCAGCAATTAGGTGCAAAATGCTTGTTCTCATGGCTTTAATAAAAAGAAAAATAGAGCTGTCAGCTGTCAAGACGTTTGACGTTTGACATCTAACCTTATTCGATTTCGATTTCGTATTTCGATATCGATTTGTATCGAGTAAAATCGAAATGTGTTTCCACAGAGTTTTCACGCGAGGAAATGCAACCCTAGATTTCCTGGGCGTGACACTGGCAGGCCACGAACGCCAACTTAAACCACTAGAAGGTGAACAGTGAAGCCGTTCTGGGTGATGGCATTTGCGAGAACATGATATTTATTTAATATAATTCTTGTGTCTTTTGGAAATTTGAATCGCAGGAAGAGTTTATTCTACAATATCTTCCGGGACAGGGAGTAAAGAGTTACATCTGGATGGGGGGCTATGCATCCTAAACTTTCAGGGAATTGGTACTACTTAGAGACCGAATCGACCTCCAGAATCCAATCGGAAGATTTCTTGATTATAGAGAAAGGTTTTGTAGTGGAATGTTTTATGCCTTTTGAGCCATCCCACACTAACTGTATTTGGGGGTTTGAAGGGTACTGTCAGACTCTTGTTGGCACAAGCCACTGAGAGGCTAATAAATATACTGTTAAACCAGAAAAAAACCCACTAAAAACCATTTAAATTTTTTTTTAAACATAGAAGTGAAACCGGGAGTAGGACAGAAATGGAGGAACCAGGGAGGGAATTAAAGAAATCCACACAATGCATACTGATATGACAGATAGGTATATTTATACATATTTATATATACAATATATGATACATAGAAATATGATAATGATACATATGTTTTAGATTCGAAAAATGTTTTAACATACACCTTTAATATCACCCTTTCCTACAAGTTTCTGAAACTGTTGTTCGATTCAGCGAATGTATCGATTGAGGCATACCGATCGTCGTACACCCTGCACATTGTGGCAGACAACTGCGAAAATAGTTACAGACGCCATCAAGACATATGAGTATTTGAGTTGCGCAATAATAAAATCGCATAAAGTGGGTTATCTACAGGTCCAGCGTCACATTTAACGGTCATACAGACAGTACTAATTTTCATAGCATTACCTCTCAGGCGGACCGAAGGACATACTGCGATTTAGTCTTTGTTCACAATATCATTAACCCTTGGAGTAAATGGGTATTTTCATGGATGCATCTGTCTCTTTTGCAGGATTTTCGGCGACATCGACCTTAAAGTACTATAACTACGAAACTACTACACCAATCATAAAAAGAACAACTGCACAATGATTGCATTGAAATTTCGAATATAGAATATTGAAATATCATTTTGTAGAACAATTAGATAATTATGAATAAATATGAGAACGTCAAAGTGAAAAAAACGCGGAACCAGATCTGGTCGTATCATACTCAACGGATAATTGTTTCACAACCAGATTTGGTCGTATCATACTCAACGGGTTAATGATGAAAAAAACTGCATGGGTATAGTCCAGCTCAACAATTTGGGTATAGTCCAGCTCAACAATTCCTGACCCCTTTCAGAACAAGACAGTTCACATTATTTTATGTGTCCTTGCAACGACAACTACTGGCAGAACTCATTTATAACATTCATTTGGTTTTAAATACCTACCCAAATACTTAAATTGTTCATTGTCTAAAAAGGGCAAAAATAAATAAATACAATTGATTAAAATAGGTATGAGGGGTTTAAGAAAAGTATAAATCTGGCACTGGGAAAGAGGGGTTTGCTATTGTCTAGAGACATTGGTTGTAATTGATACTGCGCACACTTAGATAACCCACAGTTACCGTCCAACTCTTCTGAATCATAAGAGCCGTGGCAGCAAATTTCTTTATAAAACGGTAAATTGATTACTCACCCCATCTTTGAATCCACCGAACCGATGCAACGAGCCGTTTTTCAGAAAAATCCTCAACCCCCAAGAGCCGACAAACCTCTGAAAGTTAACCATCTCCATATCGCCGGAATTTATTTGCTCGACCTTGCCGGTTTTGTTATTCTTGAAAATAATATTTTGGTCAGTCATTTTAAGCCGTCCGGGTACCTGAAATCACACGCAATTACAAAATAACAGTATGGTAGCAAAGACGGCAACCAGCCGGCGAGTTCGTACCATGGCGCCCTTTATTTCCGACGAAATGTCGCCGTATTCCAGAAAATCCATTTTGGAATAGTTTTAACGCGTGAAAAATATACAAACTATCCACGGCGAGACAACAAAAGAACCAAATCGAAATAAAACAAAACGCAGACAAAAACGCGTCCCTCGCCGCGACGATTCGCGCTAAATTAATTTGACACTCCTAGGGAGTGTCCATCTTGTGGCGTTTGCCGTATAATCAAAATTGCCGCACAATGAAATACAACGCGATCAGTGCGTGTTTTTAATATAATTGTTGGGTTAACAGGATTATATTTAAACCATTCAAGCAAGAGGATGATAATATATCAAATGTTTACAGAAATATTCCCCAATTAATGACACCAGCAATGTGCCATATGAAATTCGATTGCTTTTAATGACATAAAGGGCTCGATTGCGTTTCTCTTGAACTAAAATCGAAAATTAGTTCGAGTGAACGAGACAGAATAGTACGTCAGAGTTGAATGTTAAATGAGTGGTTGACACTTTTCCGCATTAAAACTACCCACCGAAGCGAACGCAGCTAAATCTAACACCGCACGAAATGCGTTCAAACTTATTCGGGCGTTTATATGTTCGAGAGGTATTATAGAGGTCCGAATAGATTGTTCTGTCTCGTTCGGTTGCACTAAGTTCTTATTTTAGTTCACCAAGAATTGCAATCGGGCCCAAAGTATAACTAATATTATTATAGAAGGAAAGTACAATCAATACACATCATCGTCTTCATCTTATTTCTACAAAATATATAACTCGAATAGTGATAATTGGATCCGTTGCTGGTGCTTATGTTGAGACCTCTTTGATAGATGCAAATTTATTGACGTCCTCGATCCATACTTAAAGATAAACGGTTAAATTTGACCTAAATGTTTGGCTTGATGTCAATTTAAATTGCTTTATGCTCGTTACGTTGAGATCTACTCGATATTTTTACTCGATTGCTATTCCAGTCTAGTAAATCTATTGAGTAATTTCAAGATCTAAATTTCATTATTAATTTCATCTATCATATAGAAAATTATCACACATATTGTGGAAACTCCGTAGGTGTATTTATATTGCATTGTATAGAACAGTTAGTACTTGTAATGTCAAATCGTTAATAATAATAATCGCTGGCGATCATTTCGAAACATTAAAAACATATCCATGGTAAAAGTACCTACCTGAGACGCAATGAGACGCTTCTGTTGTCAAAAAATATTTTAATATATCTCGTAGTCCAACGATCGCGCCGCGTAGTGGCGTATGTATTCCGAAAATAGACCATCGTCCGTTGCTAAATGTTTTTGATGTAAGTACATAAACTTGCTCATTTATGACATCATCGAGGAGGGGAGGGGTCGGAAATATGTCCTGAAATTCACGCAGCGTGACCAAAGAACCAGTCACAACTCCGCAACGGAAAGGGTTACACAAGCAATTCTTGCGTAGTCGCGTAGAACTTGAGGTATTCGAAAATGTGAAATGAGTTTTCTCTTTTCAGTTGATTCCGTTTTTGTTGAAGTTCATTCAACATATAACAGAGCAGATATAACAACATTGATTGGCGTGATAAAATCCACACAAATCTTATTTAATCTTTAATCTCCGCGATAAAATGTGACAAAAATATAAGTCTTTCTTTGCCGGAAGTGTTACTTTGAATGAATTATTTTATGAAACAGTAGTTACCTGTGGTTATCTCGGCGACGAATGGCTCAATGATGACAATAATATACTTGTTGCTAAGAACGGATTAAGTGAGGTGATAATAAGATATCGCTGAGGGATATTATTTTCTAGATGGCGGATTCAAGTTGATGACTGAAATACATAAAACAATACCTATGTAAATACATAAGCCAAGCGTAATTCAAAAGGTTTGTGATAAAGGGGGCGTTTTTAGTGCCGTATGAGGTTTCTACCATTTTGACTAAAAACCTCGTTGACATATAAAATAAACATCTAAAATTCTGAAAACATATTGAAAGGAGTGAAAAACGACGAACACGACGTAAACTTCGTGATCGATACTGATACATTATGACGAAAAATTGTAATATTCGCAATAAAAATGTCAATTTGTTAAATTTAGAGTGAAAAGTAAAACAATACTTAGCCGAGGTATAGAAACATAAGCGAAAACAATTTATTATTTTGTTTCATCGAATCATCAGGTTAAGTTTAAGATATTTCTACGACTGTTGCGTCATATCATTGTATCATTGGGATTTCTATTAACGGTAGGCTAAAAAAAACAGAGGTAAATATTTCAATACATTCAAGACGAAACTAACTTCATAAGTGATTTTTTGGAAGGAAATGGACTGTATTAATTTAGTACTAACTTAGTTCACTTATTCTGCCTTTTGAATCTAATATATTATTAGAATTATATCCTGACGGAAAGATATTAAAATTATTCACTACAAAAAAATAATGAATACCTGCTGAATTTAATCTTTCCATTTCAGTATTGGTAAGTATGTAGAACGCTGGTGAACAACAATCGTACTCGTTGTGCCTAGCGAATTTGTATTTCATGTGATTAATAAATTAACTAACACGATTTGACTGTACTTCCGTACTTTCCTAATCATGGTAATGACACTGTATACCTACCAGACAGTAGCTTCTCTTAAAATAAAATTGAAATCGACGCGAACACGTCACGAGTCGTAACGGCTCGGATATGGCAGCCAGATGTCCGCTACTCGGCCCCAAACGTTCGAAAACTTCGCCAAACTTTACCTGCGCGTAACGCTAACCAAAGGCGTTCGTCAATATATACCCCTCTGCCCACATTCATCGCACCCTTTTCGCGCAATGACCTCCCAAAAAGCACAAAAGCCATATAAGAAGTGCCGAATATAGCTTTAAGCTGATTAAAAGTCATGTAAAGTCGTTCAGATTAACTCTCAGCTATGTAAAGTTGTCATTTAAAGCAATTTGGCTTATATTACATTTTAGTCATATAATTTTGTCGTACAAATCCTTTTCGTCGAATAATGGTGGTATAATCGCTATAAAGCATACTAATTTATAACCATTTTATGACTAACAGCTGTATAGTGGTCGTATATAAATAACCTTTATAGAACAAACAAAACAAAAGCTACTACATTACCTTTACTCCACCAAAGGCTGTATAGTGGTTACTAGATCCCGTATACAGCTTATGCGCGGACGGCCGAGCATGCGCTCATTTTGTACTATAAATGAAATAATCACCGAACGCGATATTATAATTGAAATTTTCCAATTGCATAAAGATTTTCCTTTGCGGAATACATTTCACGACATTGCAACAGAGATGCTTGGAACCAAGCATTTCTGATACTTAAAGAGTGTTATTAAAAATTTGAATCACCACATTCAGTTATATTCACCATTTACCTCAGCATTAGATTAAGAGACTTTAGACAGCTCTAGAGATAATAGTGTGGTAAGAGGACATTTCAAAGATTCAAAACATTTTTTGACTTTTTACAAACCAAAATAATTTTCCTAGTGATCTACTACTTATTTCATTATCAAAACATTATATTTCTTTTGAAAATTTTTCACTTTAATGAAAATATAGATCATTTCAACCTGTAGCTTTGTTTTGATTATATTTCCTAGTCCAAATAATATATCCTTGAGAAAGGAGAATAAGCCCTAAAGTATGGGTACTGTCCCATGGACAAATTGATCCTACAAGGTTTCCTGTTGAGATAAAAATAAAAGAAATACACACTCATTGTAATCTCTGGGCGCTTTGCATCACAAGTTTCAGGTATTCTCTGAGAGTAATTGTAATGATATACTTGTACTAAACCTTAGTTCTCTAAATTCTCTTACTGATGCAAGATACTTTAATATGGCAATAAGTCTTACACAGAAACAGCTTTTATCATATCCTTATCGTTTTTTGTGATGGGAGATTTAACTAAATTTAATAATTTCTCGAAGGTATACGAAAATCATCGTCATCTAAATTTTTTACCATCTTCATGTGACTTCGCGTTCGCCTAAAGATAATTTTGCACATTATTTTTTTTTCGTTTTTTTCGTAGGGGCTGTGACTTTGCCGCTACTATTATAATACTTGCGCGTTTGGACGGCGGCGGCATGATGACAGCGTACACTTGTAGATGTACCTACTTGGAGCAAGTGCCCGGTCCGGTCGTCTGTTCCGAGAGAACGGATTTGGCCCGCGGATTCGGTTCGTCGTACCAAGTCCGAGCGTCTGTTAGGCCTTTAAATATATCACTATGGCAACGCTTATATATCACAATGGCAACCCTTCGACGCCATAAGTCTGCTCTGCTAAACGCGCATGCGCAACTAGACAAGGATAGGGAGTGTCATATGCTGCTATCTCTTTCTATTCCGTTAACGCATTGACTGCAGTCCACCTTCGCACTCCCGCGGTCTATTCTAATTGCTCCCCGGTCAACATTGACACGACAGCCCTGTACTGACTTTAATCAATTTACACGATGGCAGTGCCGGGTCAGCATTGACTTCTTTTGAATTTGAAATCATGTAAACTGGCTTTTACTTATATCATCATGATTTGATGAGTAAAATGTCTAATCATGATGAGTAAAATGATTTGCCGCATCCCATTTTGCCGCTTCCAGTTTCGCCGCATCCAGATTCGCCGCAAAATGAACCTTCCAGTTTTGCCGCATCCCAATTTGCCGCTTCCCACTACGCCGCTCCAGATTTGCCGCAGTTTACAATCCCAAACAGCCGCATCCAGATTTGCCGCAACATAAAACTGTCAAACGTCGATTTGGTGTTGCCACCATGCTATTGTTGATAAAGCGATGTTTTCACAATGCAGATTTTGTTGCAACGCTTTGTCAGAACGATGGGTCCCATCAAACTTGCAGAAGGCAAATTTGCAGACGGCAATCTTGCAGACGGCATTCTTGCAGGCGGCAGTTTTGCAGAAGGCAATCTTGCAGAAGGCAGTTTTGCAAATGTCAAAATGACCTAACCTAACCTAACAGAAAAACTTAAAACATTTTTTTTAATGTTTAGTTTGATGTATAAAAGTCATCCACTAAAAGGATGCCGGTAATTAATGTCACTTCGATTTTAGGGAAAGAAAAACCTAACCTAACCTAACCTAACAGAAAAACTTAAAAACTGTACTGAAGGTTGCCGCCTGCAAGGTTGCCGCCTGCAAGGTTGCCTCCTGCAAATCTGCCCTCAACAGATTTGGAACTGTCAAAAGTGACATTTGTGCAAAATTGCCGCATGCAAAACTGGCGCCCCCCAGAACGATTGGAATTATGGCAATTCCGTCAATTTTATAAATGTCAACTGTCAAAATTATTTCACCGATTTGAGGTTATAATAACAATCAGCGATAATGTTATAGGATAAAAAAGTTCCATTGTGATCGGGCTTCCGTTCATAAATACATATATACAAAGGACATAATATCAGTCAACCATATGTTCGAGCAGAACTCACGTGAAGGAGTTTATTTATTTTTGTGTAGGTACAATGGATCATATAAAAACGATTTTTAAGAAACACAACATCTTACTGGTTTCAGATTTCGTATCGAATTCAAGAATGTGGTTGATAAGATTAATATACATTAATAATAACAACGATAAAAATATTGTTTATTGAAACAAAAAGACGTCTTACTACAAATAGTTTTGAATAAAATAAAAGAACATGGACAACGATCAATGATAGCTTACCGATCGTCATTAAATTTTCAGCCCCTTCTTAAACACAATGTTGGTTGTTGTACAAAATAGGTAGGTACTATGTTCCTTGCTTGCAAATTGCTATAATTGTCATGAAGGGATGTAAAATGTAAGGATTAGTCGCATAAATAAAACAGAACGGCTAGGCTTTTTTTTATCAGGCCCAATGTGCCAAGTTAGCTTTCTCCTAGATCAATTTTGAGGTTATCTCGGGAATATGACTATTTTCTACTGCTTCTTATATTCGCTGCGGCGGAAGAAGAAACCCCAACCATTTTAAGGGAAGTCCCATATTCATCTTAATGTTTTATGGAATCTATCAAGTTTACTAATAAGCTAATTAACCTATCGGCATCCGGTGGATCACTAAATAGGAAGCTACTTAAAAACACCACGCAGCAATTTTCTCCCCCGCCAAACTATCATCGAAAGTTTACTCCAGGAGACGTCTTACCAATCCAGGAGACGTTTAAGTACCAATTCAAAATGAAACAAAATTATATTTATTACCGACAGACAGATTTTTGAGTGAGCATATCTAAATTGGTCCAGGAAAAGCCGTCGCCCAGAGAATCGTTTCTTCAGCTTTGTTTCCTCCAAGAAATTGATTACCAGCATTAGGAAATTTATAAACAAAAAATTATTAGAATAGCATAAATTAAAAAAAAATACTTTGAGAAAAACAGTGAAACTGTCGGTCAGCACTGAGATGCAAGCCTTTTCTTTTCTCTGGAGGCATTTGTGGCTCAGATGTAATTAATGTGGTAACTTCTTCTCGTGATATCAAATGACCGTATATTGTCCTCCTCGGTATATTGATATCCTAGGTATATTGCTGTCCTCTTATAAGGTGATCGCTAGAGTACAGTTTAATAATTATTATTTGTCTATGATATCAATGATGATGTACTGTCCTAATGATGATGAACCTAAATAAAGTAAAACAGACAATTACTTACACTTGTAGTTTTAAAACACTAATACCCACCTCTTAGTTGACTTTGTAGTGTAAATAAATAAAAATATTTTATTTTATTATTTTTTTTTTTTTTTCATTTCTTAGGAAAAACTTACAGCTAGTTAAACATATATAGGTACACATTGAGAGATATGTGCTGAAGGCCAATTAAAAGTTTTCACACATAATAAAAAGATACAAGTGAATAAAGAAACAACTATAACTAGATAGACGCTAATATTTCTAAGAAGAAAAGAACATATTGTTAAGTATAAGTTTCAAATTTCGAGAAGAGGTGTTGAATAGGTCAATATCAACTTCTCGTGCCAATACATTAAAACATCTACTCGCTCGTATGACATAAGAATTATTCTTATAATTCGTTTTTGCAGTGGGCACGTAAAGCAGGTTGGGATGCCTGAGACGCGCACCAGGGGTACGCAAGCCCAAACGTCCAAGCAACTCGGGACAGTCAACCTTTCCATTTGCAATGTTTAGAAGATAAGACAGGTCCGCTATGCTCCTTCTTTTGGATAGTGGGAGAATATGGAATTTCTTACAACGCGTTGAATAGCTAGGAATGTATGATTTAATTCTGAATTGCAAGTACCTGAGGAACCGTTTTTGAATGCCCTCTATGCGAGTTATATAGGTATCGTAAGATGGGTTCCAAACCTGAGACGCATATTCGAGATGACTTCGAACAAATGCACAGTATAGTATTTTGAAGGTTTTAACTTTTTCAAATTCAGCTGACATTCTAATTACAAAACCTAGTGCTTTGGACGCTCTCTTGACAATGTTGTCAATATGTTCATTAAAAAGCAGCTTAGAATCAAAAGTCACACCTAAATCTATTGCCAGCTATGTCTGTAATGTTGCTTGATCGAGGATGGAATGACTTCGAGCGACGCTTCAATAAGACATGGAAAACACATCCGACCGTAATGATGGTCCCCAAAAATTGGGAAAGTGGTAATGGATCTGGGTACCTAATACAACGTTTGTAATTTCCCGCCGTATAGAGATGACAGCTTACGCGCGGAATAGTGACGATTAAATTAAATGTATCGATATTTTAATTTTATGCCCTCCACCTACATGACAGTTTTTCGATAATTTAACATTACAGGGCGTATTTAGTCCGAAACCTGCCGTTTTATTTCATGTAACATGTAACATGATTTCGATAGCGTTCCGTTTGGTATACGATATTTTTTATTCCGTTCCGCTTCATAAACATCGCCACATAAAATACGTAAATTACATGCCAAATCAAATCTATTTATTTTATCTTTTGCCCATCTAGGCGTAGAAAATACAAAAAACTGTAGAAATCACAGTATTTATAATTCAAATATTAAATTCCTAAACATAAACATTTTTTTATTAAATGTTAAATCTTATTATATTGCTTAAATTAAAAGAAAATAAAGTAAAAGAATTTTATCTAAAAAACAAAGAAAACAAAAAAAGAATAAAAAACATCGGTCACTATATTGATAGTAATGTTTCAAAAATAAACGAAAACATAATTCTTATTTATGTACAAAATAATATTTCTTTGGAATAATTTAATTGCGTTGTGGTGCCTTGCGTACCTGATCTACGACCAGGAATGTCACATAGGTCTTGGAGAAAACGGTCAGGAACAATCGAAGAGCGACGCGTACGTGTTATGACGTGTGACAGAAAGTAAACAAAAAGTTTCGTGCCAATACAGATTACATTCCCTAGATCGGGTGAAATTATTGAAATCTTTAAAATTTATTTTAAACTATATTGAGTTTTAAAAAATCGGTTGTGTCACTCCTAGACTTTCCCGGCATGCAGACAATCACCCTCGCGCGCCAAACCCCCATAACCCCTTACCCCATCAAACCCCAAACACCCCCTCCCTCCGACCCCTTCCGCCCTTTCCCTCCGACCCCCCCTCCAACTTTCCCTCTCTCTCACCCTCTTCCCCTTCTCCCCCAACCCCCTCTCCCTAACTCCCCAACTCACCCCTCTCACGCCCCCACCCCTCCACAAATACCTCCTCCTCCCGCCTATTCTTCACTCCCTTCCTCCCACCATTTCCCCCACCGCCGCACGGAGCAATCCTAGCCGTTCTCTCAATTTGACGATTACGGGCAAAAAATGTTGAAGTGTTTTTATTTTTCTCTTTTAATGACTTTTTATGTTTTTCTCTTTTGATTACACATCTACAGACCGAGAGCTTTTTTTAAACACCTCGATGGCGGTTACAGGAAAAACACGTTTCAAATTAATATATAGATTTTGGTCTAGCATACTACATATTTTAATGTTTTTAGCACAAATATGTATTTGGGCCGAAATATTTTTAAAAAGCATGCATTTTCAACAATGAGCCTTTATACTAAAGTATGATTAATGAAAATAACCAATGTGACCCATCCGTTGCCTCTTAGATGAATGTCAACAACTTTTTTTTCACGAATGTATCACGTTCGTCTCTTTACTGTTACGGAAGTCAAAGAGTAACTTCCCCAAACATTTTCCTAGCAATCTTCAGGAGTAAACTCCTGAAGATTGGTCAAAAATTATTTTACCGAATTTATCTAAAAGCTACATTTTGTAGTCCATTTACTCCATCTATTTTGCTTGTAAATGCTTATTCTAAAGTGTTGGCTATTTCTTTGTCGAAATTTGAAGACTGCGTATATATTTAATGATATGACGACTACAAGAGTGTACCATAAGTACTATTTAGGTTTAAAATGTATCCGCTAAGTACGCGATTGCTCGTTGTTGTAACGGAGGAGGGAGAATGTATACTTTGTAATCTGAACAACGTTTACGCATATAAATTTGCTTTGAAACTTGAAGTTAGCCTCTTTTTAATTTTAATTTTACTTCAAATCGGTAAACATAATACTAAGAAAATATTATTGAAACGCCAACTTAAGGATAATGCAAAAAACCTAAAATCGTGACGATAGTAATTTTCTCGAAATATTTCACGAAGAACAGTCTCGTATATTCGACTACCCGACGCTCTTTATCTGTCACCTTCTATTAACCGTCGTCTTCACAATGGCTTCGACGCGTTGCGCTCGACGAAGGCGGCAAGCGCGGCGCAGCGCGAAAAATACCTACGTACATTTTGCTTCTCATTTTTGTATATATATATATACTTCTGTTTTTATAGCTATATCCTCGAAAGCTATATCCTTTATCAATAGCGATATCCTTTATCAATATTAATATTAATATTAATAGCTATATCTTTCGTGAAATCTGTCATTATCATATGTATGAAATCGAAGACTATCCCAGTTGTTTGACATCATAAATAGGATAAAACGAAATTACCGCGTGAAGTTTGTAGCACCTGACGTTTCGGCGACGTTGCAGCCGCTGTTGTCCAGAGCAGTAGTCAGCCTACCCTGGACAACGGCGGCTGCAAAGTCGCCAAATCGTCGGGTGATACAAGTTTCACGCGGTAAATTCGTTTTATCCTCTTTACAACTGTCATTACCACTATAATAATTGTTGATATAAGTAAGTAAAAATGTTGATATAGGTATTTTGTTGGTCCTACATGCTCCTGTTTTCAATTTTCCGCCTATTTCCCATGTACTTTCAACCCTCCGTTCCCGACCCCCTGACCTGTAATCAAGGTTCTATTGTACACAATAAAACTACTACGTTTAAATAAGTAAATATTGTCAAGAAAGTGGTTTTATTCATATTTAACTAAAGCGACGCCAAAATAAACCATAGGTAATGCTATAACATCAGAAAAATATCGATAAACCTATCAATGACAATAACATCCCCATTGCGTAAATCTTTTTGTGGGCGAAAGGAGATCCACTTATTGCCATGTCAAGAAACCTATGAATATTTTAATGATTTCGTCCCAATATTAATTACTTTTGATATTTGATACATACGGTTTTAAACTGAGAAAATAAGTTTAGGTTTGGTATGTATCGAAATAAAAAAAATATTATTTAGTGGTACGTTTTCGAAAAAATAATTTTCATGTAACCGTGGCCTAAGCATCCTTCATTTGCGGCAAAATGGGACGCGGCGAATCTGGACGCGGCGAAATAAAATGCGGCAAATTGGAAAGCGGCGAATCTGGAAACGACAGAATAAATGCGGCAAAACTGGAAGCGGCAAATCGGGAAACGTCAGTTAGCTGTCAAAATCGCCTTGCGGCAAATCTGGATGCGGCAAATCTGGATGCCCCCATCTCAACATCTTCAAATTGCCGTAGATACGGCATTTTGAAATACATTTGCGAGAGGATACTGGGTTACAAATTACGGCTTTTGGGGCTGTCATCCATTCATTCATGAATGAATGTGTTGACTTGTATTTTTTGTGTGGTGTTATTTCCATTTTGCGGGGGCGACCGGATACTCGTTCGTTTCAATTTACTATTTACGCTCATGTTTTACACGTAATCGATGGCTTCCATTCCGCTGCCCAGAGTCCTGCGGCCACAGAGAACGAGCCTGGAAATCGAGAGAGAAAACTTCGAGAAGTTCCAGGTTAGTTAGTCATCGTACTATCAATATTTTTCGCAATCGAAGATTACGTCGCGTCGCGAGTTTTTTATCTGCTAGATAGCGTACAATGGTGTTCGTTCGTAGGCGTATGGAAAGCGCATTTAGTGATCAAGGGTTCGCCGAACCGCTTTTGTATCATCCCATGTAGTTTTTGGGCGTGTGAAGTGATTCACTATGCGTGAAATGTTTATGTAGTGATCACTACCGCCCGGGACCCTACACAGCTGTTTTCTATCTGGTATGTAGTATAATTAAAGGCTAGCTTTTCTCTCTCGGCCGCAGTACTGCTGATGATAGTACTGCCCAGTATATACCCAAGAAAAGAGAGATATGAGAGTCCTCGGCTTGCTCTTCAGAATCTTATAAGTAGGTTCAATCCTATATCAGCTCATGGGCGCCCTCTGAGATCTGAAGACAACCTACTGCTCTCGATCCCTGGTCAAAGTAGTGATTTCTACTTGCACCCCTTCTCCGCCTGTCTCTGGAATGCTTTACCCACACATGTAAGGACAGCACTGAGTTTATATTGCTTCAAACGCAGTCTCAAAGAACACTTGAACCCACGCTCATAAATTTTCCCGCCTCCCCCCTCCCCTCACTTTTAGTACTTTTTTTTTTTTGTATTGTTATTTATTGTTTTAGTTTCTGCTGCATTTGATATATTCGATACAAGTTGCCTTCGTAATTTGAATTTATTGATAGTTTAATATTATTTTTTGCCACAAAACATCGTCCCATTAGGTTGAGGTTAGCTGTAAGATATTTCTTCAACACAATAAACTCACCCATTTGTTTGTTCAAATAAAGCATGTTATTATAACTATTGTTATTTACCTACGTCTGCACCAGGAATGCATGTTTAATAAGAAATGCCTCCTTCCGATCTTTCATATTAACTGTCAAAGTGTTGAGGTAGGTAGCTTTTTAAATTCGAAACATTCTTGACAGTCTCTTATGTGTTCTTATTACCATGTCTCTTTCTTGCAAGAGTCGAATGAGGGCTGGCGTGGCTCAAACACCGCTGCACCTCGTGGTGCCTTATATTACTAATAACATGAAATGTTGTCGGGGCTGTACATCAGGAACTCTACACCGATTTCGAGCAGGGTTTCCCTTCTTTGGCCGCAGCGAAGATAGAATGGACTAAAAAATATCATTTTCACAAGATACGCTAATGTAATCTAAGGACCCATTTGGGAAAATAGCCATCACAGCATACATATCGGCGCTTGAAAGGCAATCCTGACTAAGCGACATTGAGTAAACTTTACAGGAAAGTGATTCAAAATTAGAATATTTATAAAAAGATATATTTTAAATTCACCTAATTGTTAGATCCAACAATGGTGAATTAATTTTTTTAATATTTTAACTTAAAATCACTTTATTGTAATGTTTACTCAATGTCTCTTAGGATTGCCTTTTAAACGTCGATATGCTTTCAATATTACAGTCAAAAAAGAAATCTCATCCTAATTACCTTCGGGCGCTAGGCTGCTAATAACCTAACACCCCTCAGGGAGCCGATGACTCTCGGCAAGGAAACTACTCGCAAAACCCATTTTTGAAAGTGTCACCTGATTAGATGCAGAATTTAGAATTGCAGTCATGATCACCCACATTCTTTATTAGGGGCACATCTAGGGTTGTCAGAGGTATTGAAAAAAAAACAAATAGTTTTAAAATTTTTGTATTAACTGATAAACTTACTGAAAGTCACATAAAAGATTAAAGTTCGTAAATAATTTTCTACTAAGTGGCATAGAATGCTAAATTTACAGCGTATCCACTTTTTAATATGTTTAGCATTCAATGCCTACTGCTTTTAATAAAGGTTTATTGCCTGGAATGGCATTTGAATTCAGTGCAACAGCACTAATATTACAGAAAATGCGCAATTCACATTTTACAGTGTTTACTGCGAGACAATTTCTATTATCTGTCCATACATTTCCCATGATGCTAAAGATTCGTTCCATAAAAGCATTGAATGCAGGGATAATACACACATACTGCACAACTTTCACAAGTGCAGCGTCATTTTTAACAACACAAGTGCAGCAGTTGCAGCCAAAGATGTCGGAGACCTAAGTTTGATATTTGTCTCCGACAGTGCCTCCGTGCTACAAGCGCTAGCAAAAAATACTATAACCTCAGTCCTTGTACTGGAATGCCACAATGCGCTTCAATCCATTGCAAGGTCAAATAAAGTGACCCTGCAATGGATTAAAGGGCTCAGCGACTCACTGGGTAATGACGCAGCAGACGAACTGGCCAAAAGGGGATCAAAGGAAATAGTATATGAACCGGAACCCTTGATGCCCATTCCCCAGGCCCAAATAAAAACATGGCTACGCAGGAACACCGAAGAAACACACCTTACAGAATGGAAAAAAACGCATGATGCAGGCAAACAAAGAACACGGTTCCGGAAGCACCCAAAAAACTTGCCCGCAACCTCACCTGATTAAAAACGGACAAAATCCGTAAAGTCATAGGTACTATGACAGGTCACTATCCCCTAAACAAACACCTGTTTACCATAGGTGTGACAGACAGCCCTCTATGCAGAGGATGCATGGAGGAAGATGAAACGCCATAGCATGTGCTCATGGAATGCAGGAGCGTGGCAGAGCAACGGGCAAGAATACTACAATCTCCAGCATCTGTCCCGGAGGCCTGTAGCAACCCAAACAGGCTGCTAACCTTCTGGGACAGCCTGGGTTGGCTGGAGTAACATAAATAGAAACATGAGCCTCGCACAACGGCCCAATCAAGAGGCCAAGTGCGGGAAAAGAAGCCCAGACAAACTAACTAACTAACTAACTAACTAACACAAGTGCAGCGTCATTTTTACTCGCGAAGGCGTTCTTCCGAAGGTTAACGGATTTATGATTTTAAACATTTGGAAATGTCCACCATTTTGAAACAAAATGATCTATTTTTATATGTAATTTGTTCCTAATTTGTCATGTAGTTTCTGAGATACTACAGTTGGTACTACCACACATTTTTTGGAATACTACTACACACACAGACACACAGAAAATGTCCAGAAATCTCTTTTATGCAAACTCTAACTCTAAATTTTGTTTAAAAACAAAACTTTCTCTATTTACATACTTCGTGTAACACAATGTATTTTCTTGGGAAGGGAAAAAGATTTATGGCAGTGGCGTAGAAAGCTTTTTGTACTAGGGTACGTCGATAAAAAATGGAAAAATTTGGATTTTTTGGTGGTTTTATCTATTTCTATAAGCCAAAAACAACGACAACATCTCCTTACCTCTTCACTACACCAATCCTTTTTTTTTTATTTTACCTAATCTAATACGAAAATTTTATTGGACGTTGAGATTTTCTAGAGTTTGAATTCTTCAGGTGTTAAGGGGGAGCCTGGTTTAGAAAGCCAATAAAATCATGATTTTCATGTTTTCGTTTTTTAACTTGATCTATTTGTATATTTTTTCAAGGATTTAAAGAAATAAAATTACTTTTCGTCCCACAGTTTTGTGTTTAACTAGTAAAACAAAATAAATAAAAAACGTTTTTTCCTGTTTTTTTTTTGTTCATATAGAAGAGTATTTAATAATCTTTCAATTTTGTTTTTGAACAATTCGATCCGTCAAGTAGTTTTTATTTATCTCCGGTGCAAAATTGAAAAATATGGTTTGAGAGAAACGCATTTGTTTTCTTAAAAAAAACCTAGTAAGTTTTTTACACTTACGCAATCTGAGACTATCAGCTATTCCAGAGGTAAAATATTTCCTGAAAATATTTCAACTTTAGGTTAAAAAAAAACATTTAAATGTTTTTTTATCGCCTTCTAAACCATGCCCCCCCCCCTAAGGGCCATCTTGAGGTCGGAAAGCTATTGTATTTTTTTATATATCTTTAATTCAATATCTTTTGTTAAACATATTACATACATATACACTTAGATATACATATTGTTGACTTATATGTGAGACCTCGCACTTACTGAAAATTCGAATTTCCGTTTTTTATTGTTATTGGTGGAAAATCACAATCCGAATCATTCTGCCCATGTCCCGAGGGCTCAAATTGATGTTTTCTTGTAATTCTCATTGCAGTGGCATCTCATAGGCATGAGTTGATGATTTTATCCGGTTATACCTGTTATGAGCTTAGTAGTAACTCTGACAGTTTCAGTCATTAATACAGTAAACTAATATTTTTAAAAAAAACATCTCGTGAATGAAGCTATTCAGATTTTTCCATGCCCTAAAAACTTTGCTTGTTGCATGTGTGAGATGTCACATATAGAACAACGATATTTAAGACTATTAGTTGTCTCAACATTTTCTTTGCAGAACCTGCAGATTCCTATGTTTTTGATCGGTTATTTACTCCACTGTGAGATTAAAACATCGCCCATCTCTTCCCCACATTATAATCCTGGTATAACTTTTCATTATTATAAACTAACTCATTAAATAAATTCTCTTCCCTTGTTTTCAGGTCCATATAATTGCATGCCGAATTCGCCATTAACCCGTCAGGCCCCGCGACTGCGATATCGCAGTCAAACTGAGGGTTAACCGCGAGTCGCGAGGCCTGAAGGGTTAACAGTAACCCGCTTCCTCTAATTTTTAACGTAACGTGAAAGACTTATTAGTGTAACATCCTGCATGACAAATCCGATATTAATATAACTCCATTTACAAAAATATAGCATACCTAGTTATTTAAAAAAAAAATCTTCTGAAACAAGCTGCTGGATTATTACATACGGACGAGTAGCCACCATGGAGAGAAACTATTATCATTTGGTAAGTTTTATATTGACGCAGTGAATGAGTTATTTTTATTTTTTAAGATAAGAGTGTGTATTTGATTTTCGTGCTTTGTTTGCACTGCTTTGTCAAGATATAAGGATTTAGTAATATATCATGTTGTGAAATTATTTCTGATAACTAAAACATTGACCCTAATAGGTAAATAACATACTGTATCTATTAACTATTACATATATTAAAGGTCATTATCGAGTGAACCTCATGAAGCCATATGAAGAGCACTTCAAGGCAGACTTTGAAATTATACTTGGGAGCAATGAATCTGGGTCACCAACTTTAACCTTAATATCTCGGAAACTAAGAATGCTAGCTTATTCAAATAAAAAGTATTTTATAGACTATTTAATACTACTCAAATAAAATTATTAAAACTTCTAGGTTGTTGTAAAGTAATGCCACCAAAAAGGTTGAAAACCAAATAAATAGTTTTTGGAAAATCAAACTACAAATTTGCTGCATTTCTTTTGTATTTGTTTCTGTTCCGTCAAAGGAAAGAGAAGCTCTTCTGGTATTTAATATTCATTATTAATGTGGTAATTATGTAATTTACACCTATTCTTAGTTTCTGAGTTATCAAGATTTATGTTGGTGACCGGAATTAATTGCTCCCGAGTGTAGCGTGACAAGTGATTATAGTTCTATAGACTCAATAAAAGTTTTTATAAGACAATCTGTAGCTGTTGACGCACACCTGTTAACGAGAGCCGCAATATTTTTATTATTAATGTCACATTGTCTGGTGCCGCGTCTAGTATGGAGGTTGGCAATAAAGTTGTTTGTTCTTCGTTTATCCGCTTAGGTAAAAGATTACATTTATTTTGCAGTCGCAGAGTATCAGTAAGGCTATAAATGCCTTAGAAACGCCAGTGAAAGAGAAACATGTGCGCAGTACGATCATCGGAACGTTTCAAGAGAAGGGTGCAACGACCTATTGGGTTTGTATTTACCTGATTCATAATATCGTTGCATTGGCCATCTCCGGTGGCGGTGGTGTCATAGATGACACCTTCTTTATCCTGAAAGGAAGGAGGATCCTACAAAAAACGGACGAATTATTGGGTCAACTAAATTCCATACACCCAAATTCACATATGAAGTAGAAAAAAATGTCTCTCTGGCTTTCTTGGATGTTAAGGAGAAGTGACTATTCTCGGAGAAGCCTATATATACAGCCAGCCTATATATAAGCCTATATATAAGCCTATATATAAAGCCTATATATAAGCCATCTGTGTAAAGACTCATGCTTGATGATATAGTAGCTCGTAGATCTGTCAATATACGACGAATAACACTGGCCCCAAGACCAGTTGTAGTTTAATGTAGTTTGGTTATCAGATAACTTCACTACTACTTAAAAAACAAAGGCAGTGCATTTTGTATGCCTAGATACAGGCTGCTAGTTCTAGTTGGGCATTCATCTAGAATAATTGTATGGGTTGTGTTAATTTTCTTATTGCTTATATAACTAGTTACGATTTAAATCTGTATGATCACACTGATAACTGATAACCCGAATGTAAACAAATAAATAAATAAATAAGCGAATCTATGTTAATAATTAGTAATTTCTCAGGTTGTGGTGTTGCGGCTACCCCTGCAGGACAATAGAATTGTGGCGTGGAAGTTTTGTATCGTGACACACAAGATACTGAGGGAGGGCCATCCGAAATGTGTGGTGCACTCCCAGAGGCATATACCAATGATGGAGGATCTTGGAAAACTATGGGTAAGGGTACTCGCATATACTTAATGCATATACTTGCGGAAGCGGAAAAAGGACAGAACGCATAACCGAAATAAAGGTATAATTACAAATGTTTCAACTGTAAATGTTTAGCCTGGTCGGTCTCCTGCGCATGTTTTTCGAAACATTGTGTGTAAATACATAATGTTTTTGTTTCCCATGGCACTTGGAATACATTTCCCGCGCAGGTGGAGGGGAAGGTTTTATTCATTTTCAACCTCTGCGCGCATGTGCAGAACTATAAAATCGAAGACTATCGCGGTTGTTTGACATTATAAATAGGATAGAAAACGAATTTACCGCGTGAAATTTGTAGGACCCGACGTTTCGGTGACGTTGCAGCCGCCGTTGTCTAGGGTAGACTGTTAGGTTGGGGGTAGACTGTTGAGTCTACCCTAGACAACGGCGGCTGCAACGTCACCGAAACGTCGGGTCCTACAAATTTCACGCGGTAAATTCGTTTTCTATCCTATTTATAATGTGCAGAACTGTCACTCAACATTGTCTTGGGATCACTTTGTGATAAGAAATTGAACAATGTCAATCCATTGATTCGAGTTGGTTTTTTCCCCGATATTACGTCTATAATTCTTAAAACTGAAAGTACATCTTCCTCGTCGAAACTCATTTTGATCTGTACATAAAATGTAATTGTATAAACATGAAACATTTCTATACGTTAGAGACATCTTGTGTATGAAAACAATTGTTTTTGTGTAATGTTTTTTGTGTATTGTTTGGAAAAAACACATGCAGGAGACCAGGCTTTATACGAATGTTAGATAATGGTTTCAAATAGCATAGCCTTGTGTCAATTTCTAAGTCAGTAAGTTGATGAACCCTCTAAAGCAGTTAAAATAATTAATATTTCATTAGGTTTTCAATCAAATTCAGCAAAAAAAAGTATAATAATTCAATTTGCTGAATTTTAATGAAAAACTTAAATTTTAAACATTTTTAAACTAATTTATTTGAGATTAAATAAGTTAAGCTGGTCGATAAATGTTTTAAATGGCTGACAATGTGATCTCAGCAGATCCATTTTTGAACTTTTGCATTGATTTTTGATGAAAATATTTTGGGAGTTTAACAAAATAAAAGTATAATCAGAGAAAGTTTTTAATCATTTTAAAATTATTAAACAAAAAAAATATTTAAAAAAAATGCTTTAGAGGTTTATGGTGAATACACAGCATTGGCTGAGACTGAGATATTTATAGGTATCTCCTGCAGAGGGCATGTACAGCAGGTTCGTTAGTGAAGATTGTGTCTAGAGATAGCTGCACAACACTCTTTTTACATGGATGACTTCATATTTATCCCAACCGAATTCCATTCTAATGGAACTGCTGAAATAATATTGTTTTTTTTTAACAGGTCCATCTACGCGAAGGTTACGGCCGTCTGATCCAGTCTTACTGTTCCTTACTTATCTGCAAGCTGAAATTCCATGACAGAAATCCAGGGATACCTGGAAGCCTTCAGCTGTCGCCGGGAGATCTTGACAAGATCGCAGAAAATGATGTCAATAATTAGTAAGTTTTAAATTGCATCTGGGGTTTTAATGCGGAGATAACGTCAACTTGACATTAATAGTGACACAAAACTATTTGCAAATCTAACACTGTTGGTTCCCCTCTAATCTCTCGCATGATTCGTTAAATAAGTACATACTTGACACATTTCAGAAGGTTTAAAAAGGGCTGAATCCATTAAGACGGAGGTGTGTTTTAGCCACTATTATCTTATATAGTTCACATTTGTCGACAAATGTTTTAATTGGGTGAGAGTATGATCCCTGGTTTTCAGTAATTTTCTTAATATGGGTTTAACAAAATAAGATTTTAATCAGAATGTAATCTAAACCCTTATTTAAATATTCGTATATAATTTATACATTAAAGTTGTGTAATTCGTAATATTTCTGCAATTGTGCTCTAAGAAGTGATGTTTCTCGGGTTTACATGTTGCCGAACTTTAAATAAATACACTAAACTGGGCCCCACTGAGTACCTCTGTCGTTATTAAAGGTTGTATTAATGAGGTAGTGATAATGGGGACTGGTTTGTTCGCCTCCAGACAATAATATTTAAAAGTTTCTTTTTTTTAGTTTCCAGTTATCTGTGGAAATCTTTGACTATCAAGATGCTGTTATACATTTACAAACTTCAAGTAAGTTTTTTAAATATATAATTAGAGTTTAATAAAACCTACATTGTTGCAGAATTGAATAAAACCTCAGCATTAATGTGACATTTGATTTCACGGGGATTTATGTTCGATTTTATTGCGATATTTATTTTTTTAAATCTTCATTGTTGTGAAGCCAGCTTTGTTCAGAGATCTTTTGATCCTAAAAAAAAGTAAGAATACAACGCACATTCTTTTTTTGTTTTAAACTCTACCGCTAGCCCATTCCAAGTTCCATTCTCATTGTCATCTTTTCTTTATTTTATTTTATTTTATTTTATTTTATTTTATTCTGGAACCAAACAGAACTACATACAATGCAATAAAAACCTATTTAAAAGTGACAAAAATCCATTAATGTGATTCCGAATATAAAGTATACAAAATGAAGGCAATATAATTTTATATTGTTTCCGCTTGAGAATGGGGGGAATCAGGATGGGAAGTGAGGTGAAAGGGAGAGACAAAATAGATAAAAATATATTATGTATGTATATAAATATATTTATATTTAATTTTAGGTATGATATATAGTTATTATAAAGAATATACTTGAGATAAAATTATGTCCTTGAACTAAATTAAATGAAATATAATATGTATAAATGTTATGTGATCATCGAGATAGACTCTAGATTTTTTTTTTATTGAGTTCTTATAAGAGGTTTTTGATGAGTGTAATATGTCCACACTTAAAAAGTCTGTATTATATCTATGACACGCTCTGTATAGAAATGCATTTTGAGATGCGTTGGTTTTCACCACAGGGAGATGAAATAGTCGATGCGATCGAACAGGGCGGGGAGGAACATAAAATTCAATGCGCTCCAAAATCGCGTTCGCATCGATGGAATTATTTACCAACCCATGCAAGAATACGGCATCGATCAAGACTCTACGGCTCTCCAATGACATTAAATTGTGGGCTTTTAAGGATTCCTCATAGGAGCTGGGCTTAGTGAAAGAAGTGAAATTTAATCGCTTCACAAATCTTTTTTGTATCGATTCGATCCGCGATATGTAAGTCAAATATTGGGGATTCCAGACCACTGATGCAAATTCCAACTGACTTCTTACATAGGAATTATAGAGGGTTTTAAGCGTGTCAGTGGATTTGAATACCGATGATACCCTTAGAATAAAACCTAGTAACTCCTGTTGCGAGGTAAAAACTCACCTATCACTTTTGCGCGCGACATATTCGGGCAAAAAATCGACGCGAGTCAACGGCCTTGAGAAAAACGATCATAACTTATAAACCACTAAACGGATTAAAAAAAGATAAAGAGAAAAATGATCGCATTGAAATTTGACATATAAAACATTATAACCTTATCTCGTAAAACAATTAAGATAATAATGAATAAATATTACAAAATTGGCAAACTGAAAAAACTCGCCTATAAAATCATTTCGATTTTTTTGTCACAAAATACGTAAAATATGCAAAAATTGTAAATACAGTTATGTTCTTTATTAAATGCTTTACCAAAACGATATATTTTTTTTACTTATTTGGATACAAAAATATTTATTTATTCAGCCAAGAAAAATTTTATGTATTCTCGTAAAAAAAAATTTTTTTAATTTTTAATTTGTGACTACTTATGGTATTTTTTTATATGAAATTCTTTCAAAATAACTTTATTACTACATCACACTTCTTAGAAATCACACCAGAACTTTGAGCTTTGTCTGATATTATAGAAAAATCTAAAGTTTTGAGAGTTTCCGCGTCCGAACTTAATAATAAACTTTGAATGCTCATAATATAAAATTCGTTAGATTTTTTCAATTATATTGTCTTGTCATAGACTTATTATATGTCTAATAACTAATTACTATACTCCAAAGAGTCACATTTCATCGAAAAACTATGGAAAATCGCACTTTATTCTCTCATAGTAATTATCAAAACAAGTTTCTTCGCGCGATTCATTTTACAAAACAAGATATAATTTTCAAAATACGCCTAATTATGTGATAACTTAGGATGTAAATGAAGCAATACTTATTTTGTTAGTAAATTAAAGCGACATTACGTCATATTTCGCAATATATCGGGATATTTCATAAACATTACAAAATAATAACAACCATTTTTTTGCGAGCCGTTTGTTGTCGCCGAAGTGTTTTCTTTAAAAATTCGTGAAAAACAGCAAATGGACTATCTCAATTGACTAATCCTCATGCCTAAACTACTTAAAAATGCAAATTACTCACTGTTATCCAGTAAACACTGCACTGTTATCCACAAAACACTGCACAAAACCACCATTTCGCGGAACTATACGCGGCCGCGGCGCTGGCCAATGGAGACTGCCGTTTTGACGTCTATGCTGACTTTTTAAATCGCCGTTCGAATTTTTCGCCGTTCGCCGCCGAATTAAAGATTATTTGGCCATATCGTTCCGCCGTCAGAAAGCATTAAGTACGACGTTTCGAATCGTAAATTGCATTTTTCGCAGCGGCGAGCGCGATATCCAGTAGCGGATGTTTCGGATTTTAGGCGGCCGCCATACATGTCCCCAAATGGATGTTACGTGCTGAGCGGGTTAAATGAGGGGTATTTTTCGATCATTTATTTCATAATAGCACACAATTCAAATCGGGAGATGGGTTTATGCCATCATTAACAGTTCATTGGCTAAGGATTTTCTAGCAAAAGAAAAACTCGTCATTGGGTTTTGCTTTCCCGTCCCACCAACTAACAAGGAGGGAAAGTATTGTAAATGCGCATTTTTTTTTTGAGTTGATAATGGAAATGTCTATTTTGAGCCCCTCGAGACGATTAAGATCATTTCCAGGTGGAAATCTGTCCGTGTGGCTGTGTGTCCGCGTGTATTTCTTTATGATATTTCCCAAACGGTTAACCCGATTGAGCTAAAATATGGCATGCCGGCATCATTCGGTCGTGGCAAGAGTTGAAAAGGTCGTGGTTGAAATCGATCCACCCGCACTGGTAATATTTCAATCTCAATCTTTTTTTACTTATTCCTTCACCGTTCATGCAGCTAGACTATGGAACCATCTCCCGCCAGACATCAGCAACGCACCAATGGTTTCTACCTTTCAAGCGTCTCTGAAAAAGCATTTCATGTCCCTAAATTCCTAGTTATCCTAGGTCTCATCCCATCCTCTACTATCCTTTGCTCCTTGCGAATTATTCCAAATCCTAATTTTATTTAAAAAATGGCATTTTTGTTGACTTGATTAATTTTAGTAATAAGTTTTTCTTCTTTTTTTTGTTAATTTTTAATTTACCTATTGGCACCTAAATTTTTACAATTCCACGAAGGTTGGCTGTAAGAAATTGTATTTTAGGCAATAAGTCCGCCTTTTGTATGTTTTTGTTTAATGTGCAATAAATAATCTCTATCTATCTAACTTATAGACTTGAAATTAAGTACACAGATACACCTCGTTGGGTCGAAATCGTATTGAATATTCGTCGGTCAGTATATTTGCGTAAACCATTGAATGCGTCGTATTCTCAGTATTCGCGCTCGTGAGCCTTTCAATCGGGGCGACCTCCTTTCCAAAAGGACATCACACTCAAAATCCATCCATAAGTCCTCGGCTATTCGCCGGGCATGTTTTGGGATGAAACAACCGATTTTTGAAATATTCTTATGGTGGTTTTTCAACGCTCGATCGACCGCGGGCTGCAACAAAAGACCCGTTAAGTCGCATATTGAGAACCGCCGCCGTGAATGACAATTATCCATTATTGGCAGTTTTTGAATCGCTGGACAACACCCGCACGAACTCCATGACGGTGTCGGGCCAGTGCCGGCTGTCGGCGCTGGTGGCGTGCGTGCAGGAGTCGTCCGTGCTGTACGACGCGGCCGTGCAGCTCCTCTTCCGGCTGCACAACGCGCTGCCCGCCGACACGCTGAGCGGCCACCGCCAACGCTTCCTCGAGCAGTTCACCGCGCTGCGCTCCTTCTACCGCACCGCTCGGGCCATGCAGTACTTCCGCAATCTGATCACTATACCCGAGCTGCCCGACAAGCCGCCCAACTTTTTAATACAGGTTCGCCTTTTACTCCTTCTCGCTTGACTCTCTTCGACTCCGCTCTGCGTGGGATGTTTATTAATTATATAAATTATTTATTAATTTATTTCATATCTTATATTACGACTAAGACGAGGAAAAAATAATAACTTTAAAATTAAAATAAAACTAGCTAAAACCCGTCGAAATCGATGGTCAATTTATTAACAATAATGTTCTAAAAATAAACGGAAACTTACTTCTTATTTATGCACAAATATTTTTTTTTTGATTATATCGATAACCTTGCGGTGCCTCGCTGATTTGATCTCCAATTGTGAATGTCACCAAGGTCTAGGAGAAAACAGATAGCAACAATTGAAGAACGACGCGTACGTGATGAGACGTGTGACAGAAAGTAAATAAAAAGTTTCCTGCCAATTCAGCTTACTTTAGCAACTATACGCTAGATGACAGGGAAATGTCTGAAATCTTAGAAATTTGATTTTAACTATATGAAGTAAAAAACCCCAACCCACTTTATTCCTACCCCCCTTTTCAAGTCTTCCTCCCCAACCCTGTCACTCTTCCCCCACCCCCCCACCCCCCTTTACCCCCACTCACCCCCTCACCCCCTAACTAACCCTCCCGCCCACTTTTCACCCCTCCCCTACCATTTGCCTTCCCCTCCCTTCCCTGCGGAAATCCAACTGATAGCACTATAATTTTTTATTTTTCTCTTTAGATGACATATCTACAGACCGAGAGCTTTTTATAGACACCTCAACCAAATTTTTACGCCTATCTTTTCTCTCCATTTGGCTGTTCAAAACTCGTTTATTTTTTTTTTGTTTTCTTTTTTGATGATATTTTTATTTTTCTCTTTTGATGACACATGTACAGACCAAGAGTTTTGTTTAGACACCTCAACCAAAATTTTTACACCTAGCCGCTCTCTCAATATGGCGGTTACAGGAAAAACACATTTCAAATATACATCATGCGACCCGAGGCATGTCACACATCTAAATGGGCTTTAGGCCTGTACCTAGATGTGTGATTTACGTACGATCACGTACCGAGATATTATTTAATTGTCTTTTTTAAAAAAAATATTAAATCGGGTATTTGTGCTTGAGGGTTGTTTGTTGCATAAAAATATTAAGTGCTTATAATGCTCTTTTTGCACATTCGAGTAAGACTCTTGGGTTGTAAAATATTTCTTTAACAATCACATAATTTTATGTTTTTGCTTGCAGAGCGAATTAGGTGCTTATGTGGCGCCAGTGGCGATGATTCCCGAGCCGGAGCCTTTCTCCCCTGAGGAGCAGCAGCTGGTGGACACTTCTGAGGCGTCGGGATCCATCCTGGACTTCTCTGTTGATGTACCGGATAGTTCCAGCAGGGAAGACACATCGGAGCTTCTGCACGAGAGGGACAGACTTATCGAACATTTGCAAAACGAGCTCGGTAGGATGAGGTAGGCGTTCAAGTTCTTCAATGTTTGAGAGAACGAGAGTTATTTTAATGAAAACATTTTCCAGAAATGAAATTCAACAATTGACAATGGAGCATAAGCGAGTTGTGGTAATGATGCATGAACGTAGCAGTATTGCGGAAAGTGAACTATCTTCAGCGAAGGTACGTCGCAATAA
This sequence comes from Micropterix aruncella, assembly GCA_944548615.1. Taxonomy (NCBI): domain Eukaryota; kingdom Metazoa; phylum Arthropoda; class Insecta; order Lepidoptera; family Micropterigidae; genus Micropterix; species Micropterix aruncella. Next base: position 29,616,700 of record OX155958.1, read on the forward strand.
GAATTTTTTTATATGATCTATGACAGCTACCTCACCTCATTTGTCATGACCCTTTTTTATTTACGATTTCACTAAAACCCAACTGTCCTATCTGGAAACGCTAGTGACAGATATTTTTAAAATCATGATCCCTCAAATCTCTTCAGGTCCAAACAATGTTGAGCTAGCTCTAAAACTGCCCTCTGCTCTATGCCAACTCCAGAATAAACAAAACTGTGAATCTGTCCAATTCTTAGGATCTGGCAATATCGAAGCGCGTAATAAGTGGCCGTAGTGAATCAAATGTGCTACAAGCCCGCGTAGACTTCCACAAAAGTTTCTTGCTCGAATCATCTAGAATGGCACTTGTCTGAGGTAAAGCAGTACAACCTTGACCAATGTGGACCTGAAGAAGTCCCTCTTCGAAGAGATTATAGCAGCAACAGTATGGCTCATGCTATTGGCATTCAATGCCAGAATGACTGGACAATAATTGGAGACTATTGCATTCCTCCTCCAATGCACTGGAAGATAATATTCTATGTTTACACCAGAGATGCTGAAATGTTATTTAAATGCTTTTCAGCATACACTTCCAGACCTTAGTAACCTCATTCGCTGGAGTTATTCAGAGGATAGTTCATGTCCCCTTTGTAGCATTACCCCTTGCATAGCTAGACATATTTTAGCCGACTAAGTCGGCCTTAGATCAAGGCTGGTACACCTACCATTGTGATTCTTGCAACAAAGTCATTGCTGTTATTCGCGAGGTAATTAACCTCTCAATAGCTCTTGCCAACAAGGGTTTGTCCCACTACCCTTTAAACCCCCAATACAGTTTGTGCAGGATGGCTAAAGGTAAAAAACACTCCAAAACTCTTCTCAGTAATCGAGAAAGCTTCAGACTGAATTCTGTAGGTCGATTCGGGTCTCTAAGCAGTATAATTTTCCTGAAAGTCCGAATGCATCCGAATGCACAGCTCTTAGTTGATATATAACTCTTTATTCCCTGACTTTTCATAGAATTAACAGTACGATGGGAATCAAATATCTTAAAATCTTGCAAATGCCATCTGTCGGAAAGTCTTCACTGTCCACCTTCTAGTGGTGGAAGCTGGTACTCATGAGCTGCAGTCAAATCTCTGTTTCATCTTTTTAAATATCTTGGTCTCTCTAGGAAAGTAATAACTACTTCGTAGAAAAATATATACAATGGCAATTTCTCCATCTCAAATTATATGGCTTCGAAGGGGCGTGTGAATGGGTGGTAAGATGATGCTCGCATGCCACAAGACCGCTGTTATCAGCCTATGCATCAAGACTTGGAACGGGTGAATCCGACACTTCAGGCTGTTACGATATGGATCGTTCTTTCAACCGAGAGGCGATAACACAGAGACTCAGGGACAACACAGTCCATATGGACAACACAGCTCCGTTAACACGTCCATAAGAATCCGATACCTTTCCGCGAGGCATTGGAAAGTGAAACAAGCGGGCCAACCTCACGCCCTTACTATCAGGTTTGGCTGGATTTCTGTGTCCCTCGGTCCGGTCACGGGTTCGAGGTCACTTGCGCGGCCTCTACATAAGCGGTTATTCAAATTGAATATTTTGTGGATTGCGACGCCTTTTGCCCGCCATGGTCACTCAGGATCAGGTGGTCGACGGATCGATTCAAGGGTTAAAGACGTCAGGTCGACAACTACCCTCCGCTATCATAGGAAACATACGTCTCCGAACCCCTCTGGTTATTCGTCAGCTGGGCATTCAACACCTAGCAAACCGGATGGTGCACCAACTGCCCAGTTCTGCCCGAGGTATTCTTCTGATCTCAACCGCCTCCAACTGCAGGAAGACGTTGCGGAAGCTCACAGCGGCCCTGACAGGGTAAGCCGCTCTTGGAGGATGCTACCAGGTAGGAGTTGAACCGTGGGGAGCAGGCCAGATCACATAGATTTTTGGCCAATACCACCCAAACTACACAGAACCATTAGGAACCAGCAATGCCCCAGTGCACAACTTGCTGCTTGCAATGACTGCTATTTCTCATGCAGAGTTTGAAATTGTAGATCACTTACCCTATCCTCCAGATTTGGCCCCGAGTGACTACCGGCTGTTCCCAAAAATATTACCTTTGAAAAACGAATTCATTCACTTCTCCTTTGTATGTCAAACTAGATTTAAACGGCGACAATCATTCTGAAAGTTGAAATCGATAAAGATCGCGATTAGTAAGTGACAACGTTGATTCAACGGCTGGCAGCAGCAGCATTTCCAACAGATCAGAGGTGTTGTCTCACTGGTAGTTTTATTTACACTATGCTATTTTACTTGAAAGCTTTGACTTGTAAAATCAGACCTCAAGACCCTGTAGTCCTTATGACGATAACCAGAGATTAACTGGTCGGACGCCAACAATGCCTATAGGCAATTTACGTCGTTTGACAGATCCGCGCGTAGCTGTTTCGGCCAGCCCCTATATATATTATATAAATATATAATATACATGACTAACAAGATTAATTACTAGGTAACAAGAGGGAGTTCATGAAAAAACGATATTAGTATTTATTCACAAAATCTTTTTAAAAGCGCGCATGCAAAAAAAGATTTTTTCGAGCATAGGCTGGCTTCCGACCAATTAAATATTCTCACAGAACAATACATTTTTAGGCCGAGCTGAATAACTTGCATTTGGAAGTACGACATCTCGAGGACAAACTAGCAGAGCAGCTGAGTAAACCAAATTTAACACCGGAATTAGAAGGTATTATAACATAGGTCTTTACAAGAAATTGGCTATTTCTTATAGCCAGCCCTATATACACTTTTTGCAATTAAACAATTTACAGCTCGCGCCGCAACTGCCGAGGAGAAATTTCAAAAGTTGAAAAGCGCTTACACTCAAATGAGGGAGGAACACATTACTTTGATCAGAAATGTAAGTATTTGCTTATATCATGTATTATATAGCGTGTTATATTGCTTAACGTCTCGGTACGATTTGGCAACCATGATTTTACTACAAAACGCAACGTCTAGATTATTATTATATATTTAAAACAGGCAGGCAGCTTAAGCTGATGCGCCTGAGTTCGTGCTTGCATTACAATTTTTGTGTAATAAGTCCAGTTTCTTGGGATTGAATGGAATGATTCACGCTGGAGTTTCAGATGATGCCCCCGCAGATGTGTGTTGGTGTTTATGGTGTAGATAGTCTGCAACCCAGTAACGTCATACGATGCAGTCAGGATCTTATATGTTTCGATTAAGTTATCCAGTGCCCTGCGTTGCTCCAGAGTGGTCAAACCGAGAGCCGACAATGATTTCTCGTATGTTAGATGCTTTAAGTTAACCCTTAGAGCCCCAATTGGCCGATGTCGGCCACAACACGATTCAGCGTGACGGCCCCGTTTTAATTTTATTTTAATTTAATTTGTTTTATTTTATTATGTTAATATGTTTTATTTTAATTATGGGTTTTATTTTAATTATGGGACTATTACGCCAAGATCCCCCTGTGATTTCACAGCACTAAGACAGGTCTGCGTACTCATGCGTATTGGATGAATAGATGGCACTCATAGGTCTAAAAAATTATTAATATTCTGTTAATATGTTCAATAGTGACTTTGACATTCCGTCCTGTATTAAAATTTATTCCTTATCAATTTTATTATAGATGGCTAAATAAATTGCTATTAGTTTGGCTGGCTACGCTATCAGCGCCAGCTGCATTTCACCAGCACAGAAGGTTGCCATATCGTACTATGGCGTTAAGCAATCAAATACCATATTTTATATAATCGATGCTTATATCATACTGCCACAATTGATCTTCATTATTTGATATTTTTTGAAAAAAAAAACAACAGAAAGCTGAGATTGAAAGACATGCAGCGACAGCTGCTCGAATCTTCGCTGAAAAGGAAGCAACTTTCACAGAAGTTCTTAGTAGGTAAGTTTGCTAATTTAAAATAATGTTTATTTAATGAATCTCTAGATCTACAATCTAGGCTATCAAATTATAAGGACTGTGAAAATCCATATAAATGCTGTCAAATAAATCAGAAATTGTAAAAAATGTGTCTGGGTCGGGTTAGGACGTCTCTAAAAATATGCAGCCAGGATGGCCTTATCTTTCGGTCCTTGTTGTAGGTCCTGGTGTGTAACAGGGGTTGACAACTGCGGGCATGATAGAAGGTGGTCTTCATTTTGCAGCGTTCCACAGTCGAATATTGAATCCTCGGTCTAGCCCCAGCGGACAAAATTGACTCGGCATGTTGTCACACCCACCCTCAGTCTGTTGAGACTAGGCCAGGTGGTATGGGGGAGATGGGACCCCGATGCTATCTGTTCCTTAACATCCTCGTTAAGTAAAACCCTCCATTGAGTGATGCGGTTCGAAGATTGAGACTGCATTGAAGCGGTTGTGGGCTCATGACGCTTTTGCGAGTTTAGGCGATTGTGCATCCGTTTGAGCTGAAATTCGGTATGCAGGCATTATTTGGTCATGGCAAGAGTTGAAAAGATTGTGGTTGAAATCGGTCCACCGGGGGTGCACTAGTCATATATCATCCTCAAAATATTGGACTTAGATATGCGAAATTTGGTTCATAGGTGCCTTGTTGAACTGAAAATACATTGTATAATTTTGGTTGGTATATCTCATGATGCACTAATAATATTTAAATTCCGCCATACATTTTAATCAAATATCAATGCCAAGCCGCCTGGGCTAGGCGTGAAACAAACCGCTCTGTTCGAGGCCGACGTGTAATGAACCCAAACGGTTTCGTCCGCCAGCCGAGAGACGTCGCTCATTGATTTTATTTGAAATTAATATTCAGATGAAATCAGTCTTTAGCTACTCGTCGGGAAAGTCTCGAGATGATACAACCGTTTTTTTACTATTTTCTAACAGGACAGAAGAAAGTGCACTTCAGAAGTCCTCAGCCGACATTGAGGAAGTGGAGAAGCGGGCCAAGGAAGCGGCGCTGGCGGAGATAGAGCAACGCGAGCAGTCCCTGCGGCGGGAGATGTCCCAAGAACACAAGCTCAAGGAGGAAAAGCTGCGGGAAGACCTAATAGCCGAGTTGGAGTCCAAGTATTCCGCCACCATGGAGGAGACCATAGCGCGGGTGCGCGGCGAGGAGCTCAGGACGAGAGACGAGGCGGTCGCAAAAGCAGTCGAGTATGTCAAGGCGTCGGCCGAGTCGGAAAGAGCCGTTCTGTTGGAAGATTTGGTTAAGAAGGAGGAAGCCAAGTTGGTGCAGGCAGTTTCGGCGGTCGACTCGCAGATGAAGCAAGTCGAGTCGGCTAAAGCCGAGATGGCAGAAACTCTTGCAAGCAAAGAAGAGTTAATTTCGGAGTTAAATGAGAGGATTCAGCAGTTGGATTCCGAGAAACAGGTAATTATCCTCGATCATTATGATTTTATTATAAGCTTTAATTATTTTATAAACAAAAGCTACTTTCAAGCCAGCGCCGCGCTTGTCCCACGTATGTAACATACGCAACGCATTATAACGTCTGGAACTTGAACTTCCATGAAAGCAGACACACTTATCCCTCGCAACGTTGCGTGGGATAAGAGTGTCTACTTTCATGCAAATTCAAGGGCCAGATGTCAATAATGCGTTGCATATGTGGCGTACATAGGACAATTGTGCCGGATCCCTTATCCTATCACCTTTGCAACTAGAAGTTTAGTTTCTAAAAAAGAGTCATCTGCTCAAAAGTCATTCGATACTTATATAGAAAAAGGCAAAATTTACTGATTTATCTATCTTCAAAATACAATTTCAGCAGGATTTCTAGATCTCAAGCTTGAGCAGATCATTCCTTAATCATTTCTCATTATGTGGGGGGAAAGCTTTGAAAACATCTTTTTTCTTTTTATTCTTTTGTGTATTTTGTTTGATGTTTTTATGTGGCTGCATCAGACACCTGCTCTATTTTTGACATAGTAATCACATCTAGAAAAATTGTAGGAGATATATTCTGTCAAATACACCAACAACAATGTTCGGAACAGCTGATCCTTTTTGAATGAGTAGCAGTTATTATTTGAATTAAAGGTTCAAATGTACCAACTGTCTATATATATATATATAAAAAATACTTACTTGCTATATTATTAGGCCCACTATGCATTTGACTATTGATTTATTATATTTAATAATAAAATACTAAATAGTGCTTTCCTTTCATTAAGTTATTTTATAATATTTGTAAATAATAGATACCATGTATAATTTTAATGTAATAATATAATAACCATAATAATGTATAATAACCATAATAATGTGATCATTTTGCCACTATTTTTATAAGAAACGGATCTTATCGTATGAAATAATAAAATCCTCGGAATACAATAAGATATTTAATTACTGGGTGAAAATCCATTTTTTCCATTTTCGCCAACATGCTTCGACAAGATCCAAACCTTTATTTAACCCTTCAGGCCTCGGCCCCTCAGCCGATTGACAAGTTGCTGTCCCAAAAATTTTTAGTGAAAATTAGTAAAAAAATTGAATTACGACACTGTCTCACCAAAACATTAATTACTGCCAAGCCACTGTACCCATAATTAAAATTAAACATATTAACATAATAAAACATAATAAAATAAAACAAATTAAATTAAAATAAAATTAAAACGGGCCGTCACGCTGAATCGTTTTGTGGCCGATATCGGCCAATCGGGGCTTGAGGGGTTAAAAACTCTCTTATTTAAAAATTTCACTCTTTATTTAAAAAAAAAAACAAGAAAATCAGTTGTTGCTTTTTAGAACATAGAACATTATGTATCAGCTGTGCCTGCCTATATTTATTTTGATATGGTTAGCCCCTCGTAATTCCCTCCTTTATTCTTTCATTTTCGAGTTTGAGTCTTCTTGCGTGTTTGGCAGTAACAAAATTACTAAATTTCCTTTTAAAAATAAAGGCTATTTCATATTAAAAAAAAATCATTAAAACTAACACCACCCACGCTAATAGTACTGATATTGCCTAAGCAGTACCTATGTACTAAATTATTGAAAATTACGTTGAAAAGTTACGGAGTGTGGCACTAGTTACAGTTGGGTGGTAAGGTGAATGCTCACATGTGGCAAGACAGCTGTCCTAAACCTACCACAGCCGGTCGTAAGTCCGGAATTCACTGCTAACCCCCCAGAACAGTAATAATAGTATTATGATGGGCCCGACTCCGATCGGTGAATTCAATGGCAGCTCCATTTGTATTTTATTTTTATACATCCCGGTGGCATAGTGGTTAGGTCGCCTGATCTTACATTGTAAGGTTCCAGGTTCGATTCCCGACTGGGTCAACATTTTCCGTTGGAATAAAATTAACGGAATTGCAATTTCAATTCTTTCGATTGAATACAATAACAAGTCTCACACACTTACACTCATGCTACACTCACATATACATATAAACACTTCATAGTAGGGTTGGTGGTAAGAGATTTTCACATGATAATAAACCCGCCCATTATAAAATTTCACAATAAATAGAAACAAACGAACAAGTATTGAAAAGCATAAATCATTACTGTAATGCATGGTGGATCTAATAAAATGGGTAAGTACAACTTATATAAATAATCATCTATTTAATATCTTTTTATATTTTCTTGCATGGTCTCTTTTCTGCATGCTTCTTGGTTCTTACTTCTTCACTCGGATTGGCATGGCATGAAAATCTGGTTTGAATTGCGATTATAATTTCATACTTTAAACGCATAGATGCTTTCATTTAAATTATCGAGAAGCGAGAATAGTCGATTAACAATGGAATCTGATGTTCAGGAAGCTCTTCAGCAGCAGGAAGTCATCCGAGAAACAGCACAAAAGGAACTTTTATCATGTGAGTATATTATATTATTAAATATTATTTATTCTGGACAGGCAGCTTTGCTGATACGTCCAGATCAGACCTTGTAAAGTTAGCCATAAACAATATCATAAACCGGTACAAATGAGTCTGTTTTGAAATTGATTGATAGAGCTTACACTAATCATTTCAAATGGTAGTTTATTTCACATGTCCCTCACTTTATTTTGCAGAACGTTTTTAAGAAGATTAGATTCAAATTTTGCGTAGTTGAGTTTTTTGCTGTGACCTCAAAGATTTGTGTTGACGTTGAATTTGTAAATATTCGTAATTTGTGAGAATTTTATGTCTCAATCAGGTCCCTTCTTTGTTTTCTTTGTTTGAGAGTAGTCAGTCAAGTAATTCCCAAACGATCTTCATAATTCCTGTTGTTCAGGCCCACTGGCATTTTGGTTGCCCTCTGCTGCACCTTTTCTAGGATATCTACTTCTTTGTATAAGTAGGGGTTCCAGGGGTTGATAGCCATTCTCATATATGCCTTGTAGATCTTTATAAACACCTCTATTGACAGATGTACGAAAGCCTTCTACGATAGAAAGTGTCCAATCTCTCTTACTCTATCCAATCAGATAGTGATTAGAGTTTGCTCTTTTAGCAATTGCAACTATATGTTTTTCCCATTTGATATCATCACTAATTGTTATTCCAAGGTCTTTTTGTTGCTTAATTGCTTCTAATAGGGCGTTTGCAAGAGAATATTGTATGTTAAGGTTGCTTTTCTCAATATGAAGCATTACACATTTCTCGGTGTTCAAGGTAAGCCACCAATATTCCGTCCGTGCTTTGATCTTGTCGAGATCCTGCTGAATCTGTCCCCTGACTGCTTAGAATAGGATTGGTGAAATTTTTGTGCCGACGGCAAAGTAACCGCTCTGCAACGGAAATGCGCCTTGAATACCTGTAAGATAAAAGGTGAGCCAAATTCGACCCAGCACTGCCCCTTGGGTACCACGCTGGATACAATGAAATATTCAGAATTATAGTCACCTACTTTCACTTGAAAGGTCCGGCCAGTTAAGAAGTCTGATATCCAACTTTTCCCTCATGTTGCTTTGTGAGTGTTTGGAATGGGTATTGTTTACGAATTGTATTCTCAGCGGTTAGCTCTACATCTGAAGATGTATCCGAGATATAGAATCTGATTTAATATAATCGATATAATTCTAATTTTGCAGATCAAGAGAAGAGACAAGAGAGCGAGCGCGCGGAAGCTCTGCGTCTTCTGGAGACGGCATGCATCACAGCGGGCGGCGGATCGGCAGCCACTTTGGAGGCGATAACTCTTTTGGAAGAGCAGCTGGCCCGAGCCGACGGACCCGAAGTTAGGCAGCTATGCGGCACAGTCGCGCTTATCTTCACTCACGGATCAGCCTCGGCCGATGCAACTTCAGATCATCATGCCGGAGACGGTGAGTGAAAAGAAATAACTCCCCTATGCAAACCAGTTTTTCATTAAATCCGCTGTTGGCAAGTTTTCTGATGAATGGCCGAGTTTTTCTTATTTTTATTGTTTTCTACACCTTTCATTTGAAGTAGATAAATGGCAGTGCAGAAAATGCGGTTTATTTAAAATAGACACTATGCTGCTGTATGTCGCTTTAATAGGTTTTGATCCTTCATTTAAATATTGACATTTGCATTGATTATTGCTATTGATCTGTTACTTAGACTTTCAGGAAATACTAAAAGCGTGATCACATTCGCAAAAATTTTTTTCAATTTGGTCTGCAATTGATCTGCGAATATAGATATTTTGCACTTAATAGCCTTGATTTACTGCCTTCAACCACCACCAAGGAACTAAGTGTGGCGGAGAACTGGACATTGTATGCTGTATGCTTTTTATATAATCATTAGAGTATTTTTTTAAATACGATGGTGATGTTCGAACCTTTCTCAATATCAAAAAGCTTCAGGTTGGATTCTAGAGTTTGTTCGGTCTCTAAGCAGTATCGATTCTCTGAAAGTCTCGGATGCACAGCTCTCCTTCCAGAGATAACTTTTTACTCCCTATCTCGGGAGATGGAATAAATAAATACCATGATCTCGCAAATGCCGTCACCAGGAACGGCTTCACTGTTCACCATCACGCTGTGGAAATTGGCACTCGTGGCCTACCAGCCAAATCTCTGTTATTATGTCATCTCTTTAACCCTTTTGAGGACCATAGCTTTGCGGTGGAGTATGGGAATTTTTAATACAGTTTTGTGAAAATTGGTGATTTTGTATAAATTTATGGGACATAAGTGTCCCTGTGGTCCATACATTTGTAAAGTTACGTTTTCCAAATTTTGATTATTTTATTATTTAACATAGAAATCGTACATACTAAAAAAAGTACTAAAAGAAAAAAAAAAAACAAATTGAGAAAATTTGCCATAAATATTTTATTTATTTATCCCGCTGAGCACGTAACATCCATTTGGGGACATGTATGGCGGCCGTCTACAATCCGTAACATCCGATTTTGGATATCGCGCTCGCCGCTGCGAAAAATGCAATTTACGATTCGAATCGTCGTAGTTAATGCTTTCTGACCGCGTAACGACATGGCCAAATAATCTTTCATTCGCCGGCCAACGACGATAAAATCGATCGCCGATTTAAAAAGTCAGCATTAGACGTCAAAACAGCAGTATCGATCGGCCACCCCGCGGCGGCGTATAGTTCCGCGAAATGTTTGTTTTGTGCAGTGTTTTGTGGATATAAGTGCAGTGTATACCGGATAAGAGTGAGTAATTTCCATTTTTAAGTAGTTTAGGCATTAGGATTAGTCAATTTAGACAGTCCATTTGCTGTTTTTCACGAATTTTCGAAGAAAACACTTTGGCAACAACAAACGGCTCGCGAAAAAATGGCCGTTTTTATTTTGTAATGTTTGTGAAATATCCCGATATATCGCGAAACATGACGTAATGTCGCTTTAATTTACTAATAAAATAGGTATTGCTTCATTTACATCCTAAGTTATCACATAATTAGGCGTATTTTGAACATTATATGTTGTTTTCTAATATGGCTCGCGAAAATGAAACTTGTTTTGATAATTACTATGAGAGAAAAAAGTGCGATTTTCCATAGTTTTTCGATGAAATGTGACTCTTTGGAGTATAGTAATTAGTTATTAGACATATAATAAGTCTATGATAAGACAATATAATTGAAAAAATCTAACGAATTTTATATTATGGGCATTCAAAGTTTATTATTAGGTTCGGACGCGGAAACTCTCAAAACTTTAGATTTTTCTATAATATCAGACAAAGCTCAAAGTTCTGGTGTGATTTCTAAGAAGAAGTGATGTAGTAATAAAGTTATTTTGAAAGAATTTCATATAAAAAAATACCATAAGTAGTCACAAATTAAAAATTAAAAAATTTTTTTTTTACGAGAATACATAAAATTTTTCTTGGCCGAATAAATAAATATTTTTTCCGTATTTTTGTATTCAAATAAGTAAAAAAAAAATATCGTTTTGGTAAAGCATTTAATAAAGAACATAACTGTATTTACAATTTTTGATATTTACAAAAACTGTATTTACAAAAAAATCGAAATGATTTTATAGGCGAGTTTTTTCAGTTTGCCAATTTTGTAATATTTATTCATTATTATCTTAATTGTTTTACGAGATAAGGTTATAATGTTTTATATGTCAAATTTCAATGCGATCATTTTTCTCTTATCTTTTTTTAATCCGTTTAGTGGTTTATAAGTTATGATCGTTTTTCTCAAGGCCGTTGACTCGCGTCGATTTTTTGCGCGAATATGTCGCGCGCAAAAGTGATAGGTGAGTTTTTACCTCGCAACGTGAGGGGTTAAAACCACCAGAGTTCGCTGGTCATTTGTAATATTATCAGAAAAAAAAATGTTATATTTTTAAACAGTAATTTATTTTTTTGCTAATACAGTAAAACCCGCATATAACGAATTCCCGCTTATATCTAAAAAAATTGCGGTCCCTTGAATTTTCCCATGATAGTAGTACTAATTTTCCCGCATATATCGAACCCGCTTATATCGAATTCCCTCTCATTTCGAACCAAATTTTCGGTCCCTTGGTCCACACTTTACCCAGATATAGCAAAAATCTTGGAAAAATGCCACAGCATTCAGAACTTTTTGCAATGTGTTGGATAAAAACAAGGGAAAAGACAATGATTACAGGAAATTTCACATTTATAAATGATAAACATGTTTTATTGAACAATTAAGTAAAAAATAAAATAAGCCTGACTAGATATCATTAACTAGAAAATTACAGTACGATTCACTTGGACACGACAAAAATTGAGGTGTCATCAAGGTGTTGGGTAGCTGCAGAGATGGTCAGATTCTCTACTTTGTCCAGCATCCTGAATATCTCCAAAATTTGCAAGTTCAAAATTATATGAGTCGCAAACAAGAAATATATCTGAAAATATATTTGTATTTGATCATATTAATTATTGAATACGCAACATTAATATCCTCTATTGAGTAGACCATAATATTAGTGTCCTCTGATGAGAGACTGTGAGGCTAGTAGTGGAAAGACATTTATTTCCAAGATTTTTGATTTTTACTCATTTTCTGGCCTTTACAAGCAAAAATAGACGTTTCCCGCTTATAACAAATTCCTGCTTATGTCGAATTTTTACTCCGACCCCCTAAAATTCAATATAAGAGGGTTTTACTGTATTACGATTCTTATGTTTCAATAATATGGAAAAAGTATAATTTATTAATTATTCATATTCGATAATTTATATAATGATTTTTGAAGTTATGGGAGATATATGTCCCATGATCGTTAAACATCTTTCAATATCTTGGTCTCTCCAGGTAACTAAAAACTTCTTCCTAGAAAAAATATCTAAAATTTCCACATCTCCAATTCTATGGCTTCGAAGGGGGGAGTGAATCGGTGGTAAAGTGAACGATCACATGTGGCAGGACAGCTGTCCCCTACCACAGACGGTCATTATTCCGGTCATTATTCCGGAGTCCACAGCTTACCCCCCCCCAGAAGAGTAAGTAGGTATTATAATTTGTGATAATTTTAAATGTCTCAATCTTTGTTTTCTTGGTTTGATTAGTCAGTCGAAGTATTTGCACATACAAAGATAAACAATCAATAATAAAAGACAGAAAGACGAATGAATAACTGATTTTGAGCAAAGAATTGCTTTGTATTATAATTTATTAGAATTTGGAATTCCAATTCAAACCGAAGTTATCCAAGTTAAAGGGGCCATTGTGAAAAAATACGGCAATTACATAGTTAAGGATGTGGCATAATTTCAATTTTTAGCTGTGGCGACTGCATCTCGAGAGCTGCTGGTGGCAGCGCAACAGCTATGCGCAGAAGGCACTGACGCCCAAAATGGCGGGTCTTTGAAGCCGGCAGCAGCGGCTCTGCGAACGGCTTTAGGAGCATTACCGGTGTCTCCCGCTGCGACAGCTGAAAACGTCGACGAAGTCATGTCGAACATGGACCGTGAAATCGAGGAAGCTGCCACCAAAATACAGGTAGAAATTCAGTTCCGAATTCGATTTCAGAGTACGGAATACAGCCTCGGAATTCCGTGAACCTAGCGCAAATGTTCTTTTTTTCCAATTTGGACTTTTTATTGCCAGTACGCCAGTGACGCCTTGCGGCAAGATGGATGACGACGAATTAATTGCTTTTGCCTATTTTGTCACTAAACAAGGGGAAGAAGAAACATTGTTATTGGGTACATCCATTGGATACTTCGAGAATAAAGGAGAGTCCATTCTATCTCAAGAGGCCAACATTACGAGCACACCCAGGCTCATACACACCCCTAGATAAGCTTCATAATGAATGGCCCATGGGAGAAATTACATAAGCTAGGCACTAGGCACTAGACGTAAGCCAGGCATCAGTCCTGTCCGTGTTCATTTGTGAAGTATTAGAAGCATTGCCCTTGTTGCGACAGCCGAAAATGTCTACGAAGTCATGTCAAATACATTTTACAAATTCGCATCCGTGTGGACACGAAATGTATGTGTGCGCTGCTCGCTGCACAAAACCGTTTTGCTGGTAGCGAACGGTTTCGTGCAGCTTGGGCTATAAGATCCATTTTGTTTTTGGATCAGCTCCTATTCAGTAGCCTACTCGTGTGGAAGACTACCCTGGGTAGGACTCTCGCATCTCAGATATGGGTGATTCACCCATATAAATTAATTTTTACAAAACCTTCATTTGCAGAAAAAAATATTCAAATTAAAATTTTTGACACATACACAAGCCGAAGGGGAGGGGTGGCAGTAATTTAAAATTTGCAACATTGCCCTTTACTAGCTTCAAGAAATAGTATAATTTATACAACATACATACATTTTATTTACAATTTTTAATACAGAATTTGATTTTTATTTTTTGTTTTTTTTAGCAAATGCTTGAAGAATCGAGAGCACGGGATACCGGTCTGAAACTAGAAGTTAGCGAAAGTGTTCTGGATTCATGTACAGCCCTAATGGCCGCTGTTAGGCGGCTTGTTACCTCTGCGCGCATTCTTCAAACAATGCTAGGTAATTTATTTATTTAATATGCATTAAACCCCATTTGTATACATACAAAATCCATTACGAAACCATTCTCAATAATCGAGAAAGCTCCAGTCTAAAGTCTGGAGGCCGATTCAGTTCCCAAATAGTATACGTTCCCTGAAAGTCTCAGATGCACAGCCCTCTGTTCAGATATAAGTCTTTACTCCCTATATCGGAAGACGACCCTTGTTGTAGAATTTATGGCTTAGTGTTAGAATATTTGATAGAATATTCTAACCCTTAGAGTTAGAATATTTGATTCATGGGTATCAAATATCCCAAAAAACCAAGGGTACAAATTAAATAAATACCCCATGATCTTGAAAATGCCATCACCCAGAATGGCTTTACTGTTCACCTTCACGCTGTGGAAGTTGACGCTCTTGGCCTGCCAGCCAAATCTCCGTTTCACCTCTTTAGATCTTGGTCTTTCAGGAAAATAATCAACTCCATCCTAGAAAAACATCTAAATCAAATTTTATGGCTTCGAAGGCAAGAATGAATGGGTTGTAAGGTGGATGCTCACGTGAGGCAAGATAGCTGTCCTAAATCTACCACTGCCGGTTGTTAGTCCAGACACCGCTCACTCCCCAGAAACGTAATAATCGTATTATAATGGGCCTGACTGGTCGGTGAATTCCATAGCAACTCCGTTTATATTTTATTTATTGATCTTAATATGTAGTAGATTGCTTTGATTCTTAAGTATCTTTAAAATTCCATTTAGTACATGTGTCTATGTTTCAGTTAGTCAATCGACCATCCAAACATAAGTTTACAGGGTGCAACGGCTAAAATATGACTACTATCGGATTATCGAATTTCTCACTGAGCAGACCGAGCACATTGAGAATCATGTGATGATTTCTTCTCTGCTATAATGTAGAAAAGCCTAGCATTTTCAGCACACAAAAAAATGGTGTGTTTAGAGCGCTATCTATGGTGTGGCGCCATACTCTTATACTACAAACATCACCATATTTAACATGAGAAAGATTTGAGGGGGGAGTTGTTTATCGTTCAGGGGAGGAAGGGGGGTTGTCTGCTTGCTGGGAAAGTCTTGGAGTGACACAACCGTTTTTTTTTCTTCTTGTATGGTAGTTTTGCCAGGCTGTATTGAATGTATTTTGATGTAAATCTATTCTTTTTTATCTTAATTTTAATTAGGAAAGAAAAGTAACACTGGTCGCGATCCGTATGCGAGAAACCCTCTGTGGGCAGAAGGCTTGATATCAGCGGCGCGAGCCGTGGCGGCTGCAGCTCGTTTGTTAGTCACAACTGCGGACGACGCCATCAAAGGAGAGGGGAAATTATCTGGAGTCGCTGGCGCTGCACAAGAGGTATTTCTGTTACTTAATTTTCGTACAAGAATTATCAATCTAAAATCATTGTGACCTAAACTTTTTTCTCTCGGCTCATTTACTTAGCTTCTATGCTCTCAACGTGACAGCCTTAAAAGCTGGACGAAATAATACAAATATGCAGTGATTGCTTTTTCCTGCCAATTTTATTAAAAACTTGTGTGAGCAAATATTTATTTAACCTCTTAGGAATTACTTATTTTGACTCCAGTTGACAGATTAATGATTAGGAGTTCTAGAACTGTATAAATTAGAAAGTAACGAAATTTTCATGTCGCAATGATAAAATTGACCAGGGCCGTTATTTTCGACCCAACATAGTTTGACGTTCGAAACATATATCGTCAATTTTTTATTAAATTTCAAAGATACAAAATAAACACAAATCTGCCCAGAGGTCCCACATGCGTTTACACCCACATACCTTTACGTACACGTACATGTGAGGTCTCCCATATGTTTACGTACAAGTACATATGAGGTCTCACATACGTCTACGATCACAATGATATACCGCTGCATATGATGGTCACACATTAGTATTAGTGTGACTAGTACACATTGCGCTAGGGATGTATTCATCCAATTTCGTAATCATTTGCGTTTTCATCAATTCGATTGCAATGTTTCTCGTACATAGTTCGTTTTGTGATTTTTATTATTATTTATTTTGGACAGACAGCTTTGCTGATACTTCCAGATCAGGTCTCGTAAAGCTATTCATAAACAATATTAACAAGTTGTTATGTACAAATCGAGGAAGTTTTAAATTGATCGACAGAGCTTACACTAATCACTTACTTCAAATGGTAATTTATTCCGCACGTCCACCGCTTTATTTTGCAGAATCTATTTTAAGAGGATTAGGTTTAAATTTTGAACGATTGAGTTTTTTGTTGTGACCTGAAAGATTCGCGTCGATGTAAAATTTGTAAGTATTCTTTAGCCCGGGTACTTCATAATAATGTGTTAGAATTTTATATGACTCAATCGGGTCTCTTCTTTGTTTTCTTCGTTCGAGAGTAGGTTTTAATTGACACATTTTACTGCTGTATTTTTATGTTTAGTTAGTAGTCACAAATAGTAAAATTTACGACGGAATGAGAAGAAACCGTATGCGGTATCCTATTTTATGGAGAAAACTCGAGGCATTTCTTAATAATATGTAACTAATAAAAATTACTCAAATTCACCTTCAGTCGAAAAAAAATATTCGCGTATAATATACTATTATGCAGATTTTACAGTTACAGTCTCTACATTATAATTTTTAATATTTAGAATTCACACATAAACACAGATATTTGTACAACAATAATACACACATTAAATGCCTTTTTTATACAATTTATATATCGTTTTGTTGAAAATGTTGAATTTGAGATTAAATCGAAACATACTACTGTGAAATTATCGATGAGTTAATTATAAAACCCGTCGACGTCTCGGGTATCTCTCGCCTAAGATAGGCATTTGAGACTTTTTAGACGGCCTTTAGATTTCATCGAAACTATCAAACGTATGGGAATATATTTCCGCGTATCCTATATCCTGGCTGTTTGCGGCGGCAGGTGGCGGGGAGCACGGCGCGCCTGGTGGTGGCGTCGCGCGTGCGGGCGCCGCCCGGCGCGCCGGCGCTGGGCGAGCTGGGCGCCGCCTCGGGCGCCGTGTCGGCCGCCACCGCGGCCCTGGTGGCGGCGGCGCGCTCGGCCGCCCGGCGCGACGACGACGCGCTGGACGAGGAGGCGCTGGCGGCCGAGAACTCCACGGCCGCGCGCCGCATGGAGATGGAGGCGCGCGTGCGGGCGCTGGAGCTGGAGACGGCGCTGGACGCGGAGCGCCGCCGCCTGGCCGCGCTGCGCCGCCGCCGCTACCGCCTCGAGCAGGGCCAGGAGCCCGACGACGACTGGGAGAAGGTCCGTATCGCCCGTATATACATCTTCTTCTTCTTCTTCATCAGCACGCATTTGCCCACCGTTGGGCATACACCTCTCCAAAAACTCCATCCGGATGGTTTGTCCATTTCCCTCATCCAGACTGGTCCAGCTGTCTGCTTAATGTCATCGGACCATCGGGCCGGAGGTCTGCCCGCACTTCTTCTGCCTAACCAGGGTCTCTACTCCAAAACGCGCTTGCTCCACCGTTCATCTTGTCGTCGGGCCACGTGGCCGGCCCGAGCCCATTTCGGCTTGGCCACTCTTTGACCCGCGTCGACCGCCTTCGTGCGGTGTCTGATGAGCTCGTTTCGGATTCGATCGCGCGACGATATGCCGAGCGTGACTCGCCCCATGTTACGCTGCACCGCCTTAACCCCTCACGTTGCGAGGTAAAAAGTCACCTATCACTTTTGCGCGCGACATATTCGCGCAAAAAATCGACGCGAGTCAACGGCCTTGAGAAAAACGATCATAACTTATAAACCACTAATCGGATTAAAAAAAGATAAAGAGAAAAATGATCGCATTGAAATTTGACATATAAAACATTATAACCTTATCTCGTAAAACAATTAGGATAATAATGAATAAATATTACAAAATTGGCAAACTGAAAAAACTCGCCTATAAAATCATTTCGATTTTTTTGTAAATACAGTTTTTGTAAATATCAAAAATTGTAAATACAGTTATGTTCTCTATTAAATGCTTTACCAAAACGATATTTTTTTTTACTTATTTGCATACAAAAATACGGAAAAAATATTTATTTATTCAGCCAAGAAAAATTGTATGTATTCTCGTAAAAAAAAATTTTTTTAATTTTTAATTTGTGACTACTTATGGTATTTTTTTATATGAAATTCTTTCAAAATAACTTTATTACTACATCACTTCTTCTTAGAAATCACACCAGAACTTTGAGCTTTGTCTGATATTATAGAAAAATCTAAAGTTTTGAGAGTTTCCGCGTCTGAACCTAATAATAAACTTTGAATGCCCATAATATAAAATTCGTTAGATTTTTTCAATTATATTGTCTTATCATAGACTTATTATATGTCTAATAACTAATTACTATACTCCAAAGAGTCACATTTCATCGAAAAACTATGGAAAATCGCACTTTTTTCTCTCATAGTAATTATCAAAACAAGTTTCATTTTCGCGAGCAATATTAGAACACAACATATAATGTTCAAAATACGCCTAATTATGTGATAACTTAGGATGTAAATGAAGCAATACCTATTTTATTAGTAAATTAAAGCGACATTACGTCATGTTTCGCGATATAACGGGATATTTCAAAAACATTACAAAATAAACACGGCCATTTTTCTCGCGAGCCTTGGTTTGTTGACAAAGTGTTTTCTTCGAAAATTCGTGAAAAACAGCAAATGGATTGTCGAAATTATATAATCCTACTGGCTAATCTACTTAAAAAGGGAAATACTCACTTTTATCCGGTATAAACTGCACTTATATCCAGAAAACACTTCACAACACAATCACTTCGGCGAACATCGCGCGCGCCGCCGCCATGGCCGATCTGCGACTGTCGTCAGAAATGAGGTCACCGATTTTGTAAGGGATGTAGTAATTCATATTTCTAACATCACATGCGGCAATCGAGCAATTTCATAGTGTTGCATATTTGGCTATATTATGGCATCATTCGATAGAATATACAATCGCATTTCGAAATTTAAACGACATTTTCTTGAGCGGCGAGCGCGATATCCCGTATGGGATAGTTTGGATTTCAGCCGGCCGCCATACATATCCCGCAAGGGATGTTAAGTGCCGAGCGGGTTAAGCTCGTAGATCATACCAGCTGTCAGTGTCCATGTCTCACAAGCATACGTCATAGCCGGTAACACGCATCGATTGAACACCTTCGTCTTGAGCGATTGGGGAATTCTGGACTTCAGCACGAAGCTCAGCTTCCCGAAGGCTGCCCATCCCAATTGTTTTCTTCGCTTTACTCTGCCATCGAGTCCCGGCCACACCTGTCCTAGGTATGTGTACTCTTGCACCTGCTCCAGCGGTTGTCCATTCAATGAAATGGAATTCGGTGTGAGATCGGCTTTCGCCATAACCTTTGTCTTGTCCATGTTTACTTAAGACCCGTTTGCAGGGACGCGTGATATAGTTGCTCCAGCATGAGTTGTAGGTCTTCGGCACATTCAACGATTATAACTATATCAACCGCGGAGCGCAGGTGATTGAGATTCACGCCGTCAATCGCGTTGATTCTCTTGCCACTCCAGTCCAATGTCTTGAATATATCCTCCATAGCGTTGGTGAACAGCTTAGGGGATATAACGCCACCTTGTTGGACTCCTCTTTGAACTGGTATGGGGTCTGTTAGCTCTTTCAGGTGTACGGTCATTGTTCCTGCCGCTTTGTACAAGCTCTTCAGGATCTGTATATACCGGTAGTCTATGTGACATCAATGTAGCGATTCGGTGACTGCCCAGTGTTCTATGAAGTCGAATGCTTTTTCATAATCGACAAAGGCTAGATAAAGGGGCCTATTGTGTTCTTCGGACTTTTGGATAACCTGCCGAAGTGTGAAGATGTGGTCGATCGTTCCAAATCCCTTCCGGAATCCTGCCTGTTACCTGGGTTGATATTCATCGTCTTTGTGTCAAGCGTATAGTCAGGATTTTGTAGAATACTTCGTACACCTGGCTTAAAAGTGAGAGGACGATAATTTTTCAGAAGGGTCTTATTGCCTTTCTTATGGAAGAGCACAACGATGCTGTTAGTCCAATCCTTGGGTACTTCACCATTCACCTTCACCTCCTTGGGTACTTCACCGTATGTACATGTTGTTGTCAAATTACTCATTTAGACCATTTTTAAATGGGTTTTTTTATTTTCAACGGTTAAGGGGAAAAACGATCGATGGTATTTTATTTGTGAAAATGTTTTTTTTTCCTTAGGAACAAATTTAAGTAAAATGTATTTTTTCCCCGCAGAAACTCGAATATAATATGATTTACAGATGGAATATATTATTTTCTCACTAGAATAAACCCCGGCTAGAATGACGTATTAAAAATTAGTAAATTTTTAAATTCTCATTACAAAAAATTTTAAAGGTTGACATTGACCATTTTTCCTCATGACCCTTTATTTATATCTCGCAATCCAGTGACCGATTTTTTGACTACTTCTACTCGCCTGATTCTCTTCTATTGCCGAAAGCTCGGCGCTCATAATCAGTCCTCGCAGCGATTTGACGCTATGATAATTTTAAAATTCGATCCGCGGACACCGTAGGGTCACTGCCTCTGCCGGCTCGAACCTCTGCTGATTTTAAAAAAGTATCGCGGGTCTCTATATGAAGACTCCGTCGTTGAAAAGATTCCAACCGATCGATCCCGACACGGCAACGATGCGGCCCGTCTGAACCGCGCGACTCGACGATTCGCTACTTACAAATTGGTAGAGAATGCCACGAGAAATTACTCTAGTCATCTAACTAATGCACCGAAGCACGCTAGTTAAAATTATAATAAAAGTGATAAATACTTTTTAAGTTAACGGTTTCATTGTACAACGACGATGTACTAAAAACTACATAATAATTATGTGTCATTAGTCCGGGCTTTACTCAGATTAAAGTAAGATCGTGGGCGCATTAAGTAGAAAACTTTCTTTTGTCGGAGCTTGAAAATCATATTATCCTCGAAAGAAACCTATTATTTTTAATATTGTATTAAACACTAGCAGTGTAAGACTGATGCTAGTTGTTAACCCTTTGTATGCTACAGCTCCTAGGCAGTTTATGACGTCCACTCGAGCGTCCGTAGCAGCGCTGCTCGAGTACAAAAGTCTAAGTTT
Source organism: Micropterix aruncella (assembly GCA_944548615.1). Taxonomy (NCBI): domain Eukaryota; kingdom Metazoa; phylum Arthropoda; class Insecta; order Lepidoptera; family Micropterigidae; genus Micropterix; species Micropterix aruncella. The sequence goes on from OX155958.1 coordinate 29,638,296, forward strand.
GGTTGAATATAAAATGATTTTAAAGTACCTCTAATATAGTCAAAATCGTCTCAAGTTGCTGGTTTGTTTATGCATAAAAGGCTTCGAGTGCAATGCTTTAAGCCCTCTTGTCCACACACGTTTTTTTCACTGTGAAAATGCCAGTTAATTTGCTGTGTCGAGGCGCGGTCGTCAACTACAACGGGCAGACCCGTCACTTCAGGAAGTTTTAACAAAATATGATCATTCTATCTCCCATGAGGTGAGCGCAGAAGACTTAGGACAAAACAGTCCACCGTCAAGCTCCGCCACATGCCCGTAAGAGGCCAACGCCTTATCTGCGAGATAGCCAGGTATGTTACTCAGCGGGCTGACACTCGCGCCTTTATGGCGCGGTCGTCAGTGTGGTATGGATCACTATGGAAGCTTGTTCAGACACGAAGCAAAAACAGTACAGCTCCGCCGCCGTATGCATCGTATTTACCCCTCGGCAAGATATTTACGGCGAAATTTCTATCACTTTTGTATGGCAATGTATGAGGGCTTGTATTACGAAACCGGGCGTTTTCACAGCGGTCAATTATTTCGGAGAAATTCTGGAAAAAAAACATTTCGTGGACAAGAGGCCTGAGACTGTTTTGCACTATAAAAAATATCCAATTTATTCTTAAAGCTACTGACACTTATCACTTCCTCTGGCAATGCATTCCTAGCATCCACTACATGATTTATTAAAAAGTGTTTCCTGGGGTTCTTTGCTGCAAGTGCCTCGATTGCAATTGGATTTGATGCTTCAAATTGCTTCGTTGCTGCAATTGAGTTCGATGCTTCAAATCAACGGGTGGCCAGAAAGTAACTGTGACGCAGGGCACATTATAGTAACTGACGCATTTTGTATGTTTCTATTAGATCTCCTTGTTAACTACGCACCTCTAATGTTGTCAGATGTACTTCCGTTTTTCAGTACTTTCGTTCTTTAGAAGTACTGTAGTTTCTTCAGTCGTACTCTGTACTTCTTTACTAAATGTATACATCTAAACCTGTTTAACTTAATAAAAAATAAACTTTACTACAATGTATCGACGACCGCACTTACATGTCATTTCAGTGACTCCATTACAAAAGTGCATCGTGTCAACGCTAGCTCACTTTCTTAATGTTATTTGTTCCAGGTGGAAAACGGAACGCAGTGAACCGCTTGTGAATAATTATAATTCATCAATCTTATGAAAAAAGTACCTATTTTTTTTACATCAGTACATAACTTCTTACATAACGCTAACAGTTTTTTTACAAAGTGATGTATATAACACATTAATTTGCTAATTCTTTTAGAGTAAAATTTATGCTCAATGATGAAATATTCCACCGTATTAGAACTTTACAATTCGATTCCTAATATTTTTGATCCATTTTTTTTGTCTTCGCGAAACAACGAAGTAATGTGCATTTTCATTTGACATTCCCGTGACTTCTTTTTTATGACTGTATTTTGTCGTTAAGTTTTATCATTATTTTTAAGATTAAACCAAAAATTGTGTAATAAAAATAAATTATAACTTCGTATAAATTCAATGTTTTACTTTCCTGGCCCTCCAACAGACGAGAAGGGTAAGTATTGTGAATGTGTATTTTTTATTTTTGAGATAAGACGTGTTTTTTGAACCCCTTGGACCATTTCCAGGTGAAAGTCTGTCTGTGCGTGTGTATTCTTCCACGACAGTCCCTAAACGCTTAATAGAGATAAAATTTGGTATGCAGGCATTATTTGGTCATGGCAAGAGCTGAAAAGGTTGTGATTGAAATCGGCCCACCGGGCGCACTAGTCATATTTCAATCTCGAAATATTGGACTAACGGCCGTATTCAGAGTCGACACTCAAGGGGTCCGTCAACTCAAGTGTGCCCTAACTTGTCAGATTACTATTCAGAAACCATACTTAAGTAAGCACTCAAGTAGGCTACTCGAGTGTGCCCTTAAGGGGGGCATCTTCCATACATTTTTGTATTCAGAGACAATACTTTAGTGTCGAGGAAGCTAAAATGGCCGACATTTCTTAAGTTTTGAACTGTCAAATTCAAGTGAGGTCTCGAGCTCACTTTGGCGAGTGCGCGTTGAGTATTCCACTAATTAATGCGTGTTTTTTGTGAATTAAATCCATGAATTTGATAACCTTTGGTTTATAATGATTGGGCCGATTTTATAAGCGTATTTACCGCGCCGCACGCGTCGTTACGTAAGGGATTTCAACATCTCTTTGACTTCTACTCCCCTGGAGAGTTTAAAAAACATTTCCGCCTCGCCATTGAAATGTTTTCTGATTCCGTCGGGTTTTAACGAAAACCGCGGATTTCCGATTCCGCCTGATGCAGTTAGTGCTGGCACTAAAATTCTTTGCCACTGGCAATTAGCCATGTTGCAATTAATGGCAACATTAGAATATTGTTGTTTTTATTTGTAATATGGCAACACGGGAAAAATGGCTTCTTCCGGCGATCTCGGCCAAAAATATACCTTGTGAAAGTGCTCCGCGAGTTTTAATCAATTCCTACTGCATCCCGAACATCAGACCAGCAGAAAACCAAGAAAAACAGTCCACTACTCTACAAGCCATACAATGCCAACCATAGCTATTATTTCTACCCATATTTTTGCTAATTCTTAGGTGAAGAAATTCTGCATCGAAATTCGGCGCAAAAAGAAGCGAACTAGCAAATGGCAAAACGAAAAAGACGAAAACGTCGACGTCGAGCAAACGTCAGTGACAACAGCTGATGCACCAACGGGTTTTTTTCAACCATAGAGCACAACCATTTTGTTCAAAGACAACGAAAACTCCATAGACCGTGTAATAGAAATGTATTAGTTTCGAATTAGAAATGAATCCAATTGCTTGAGGGTCCCTTAAGTGCATACTCACTGAAGGGAGCCCTTAAGTAACGACTCTGAATAGCAATTTTGAGGGAGTGTCACTCGAGTGAGTGTTCACTTAAGGTGTACTTAAGTATCGACTGTGAATACGGCTGTTAGTCTTAACCTTTAGAAAACTAGCCATGAGAATGAAACACATGTTTTCAACCCTCTCTTTTTTTTTGTAGGGTGTGTTAGTTCAGGCATACTCCAGGCTTATTCCTATTATACGGACATTCCAGCGGTTAAAGGTAAGAAATTTGGTACACAGATGCCTTGTCGGGCCAAAACCACATTGTAAAATTTTGATTGGAATATCTCATACCTATACAAGCTGCACTATTAATATTTAAATTCCGCCGTTCATTATAATCAAATATTAACACCGAGCCGCCTATGTCTAGCTGTGAATTGAACCGCACCGCCCGAAACTATTGTGTAACGGACCCAAACGGGTTCATCTGTCGGCCCAGAGAAGGCGCTCATCGATTTTATTTATGAAATTAATATTCAGATGAAATCAGTCCTTGGCTACTTACCAGAAGAGTCTTGGGGTGACACAACCAATGTTTTTATCTTTGATATCAAGGAAACGATTGATATGTGCATGACTCTTTATTACACATAATAATAAAATATTATTATAAAAACCAAAAATGAAGCTTAAAAAACTCGTTCAATTACAAAAACTCAGTGTACAAATACAAAACATTGGCATAATATTATCTTGTAGGCTTTTTTGTATATTTTTATCACAATCTCATAAGTCACCCTTTATAACCATTAATAAAAACAAAACGCTCAATAAATACTATTATTCGTAGTACAGATCTCGCTTGGCTGTTCCTTACTTTTATTAAAAAATGTGTTTTTCTATCCGGAATGCTTATACTGTGGACTAATGACTATGACGAGAGAAAACTAAGTACGTAACTTTGTACCGAACCTAAATACTGGAAGAAAACGACTAAAATATAAGGAACATGTATTGGTCGTATTTGCTTTTCTATTGTTTTTTTTTCTTTTTTTTTTCTAGTAGAGCGAAACTTAACATTGTAAAATTAACGCTATCTCTAATGGGGGTTCACAAAAATAACGTTGGCAAATATATTCAAAGTTGATAGTCTTATTTTTGTTGTGGTGTGGTTAAGCGGTTAGACGAGTGGCTCGTCCCATTTCAAATGTTTCTCCGGCGTGAGATGGACGATGTGCACGTGGACCGCTTGGCACTTCTCGAATTTGGGGGGGATGGGACAGAGCCGATATGTCACTTCATCCCCAGGCAGTGGCACGTATTCACCTTCAATGCTGGAAGAGAAAATAAAACGATTTTCAATGATTTGTACAAAATGTTAGGGAGTACCTAAAACATTAGTCTTGCATTAGTCGGGGAGCTAGTGAATTTTTTCGGTACTGATTTTCCCAGTCGCTAAACGTCGATACGATTATTCAGTGAATAATTCTAAGTAGCTGACATGTATTTTGTAGGGGGGCTGCTTTTCTGGCGGGTTAAGCTGGAAAATGATTTTGAAAATACAAACATGCTCCACCTTTTTTTAGCACTAATGAAAATCATTTTATTTGTCGTTGCATGCAACATTGATTAGAAAAAATCTGGCTAATATATAGATATGGCAAAGGTGTCTGGCACCTGAAAAACCGAACAAAATGGTGGCCCTTTTTCTGCAGACCTGAAAATTGGACAGATGATGCTTAACATTATAACTAAAGCCTAGGATAACATCTGGTTGTGATGGGCAATCACCAAAACCTTGCCAGACTCAATTAATGGACGTCACTGCGGCACTACTACAAACTTCAGGAGAGTCTGGCAAGGCTCTAGTTATTATAAACATCAGCCAGTTTTTTCGTGGAATTATAGGATCAATCATGTTTTAAAAAATCAAGACAGTGGAAATGAGAGCAATGACTTTTTAATTGTACTAATTTCTAGACCCCGTCAGATGCATTCCGCTATTTCTTAAAGTAGCCAGACTTCTTTCAAATGATAATCTGTGATGATTTCACTTGGTATTATAAGTTTTGAACGTGTTTTTAAAAGTAAGGGTGACAAATCCAAAAAATATATAGATTTTTCAGTTTTTGTAATTGTTGAAATATTCCCGCCCCGCTTCAATCAACTGTGCCAGATTACTTTTTTGTGCATTTCATTGTCGACTCTAGTGAATGGAAAATATGTATAACTGGGAAAATAAGTACAATTCGATTGAACCTTCCCGCCCACCAGGCCATCGGATGATCCTTGCCAGACTCGGAATATCTTGATTAGCATCAATAATAGACCAGATTGAATTACTTTCGCAAACTGGGAAATTAGGTTCTAAAAATATTCACTACCTCCCCGACTATTACTAGGATCTCAGACCAAACACGCAACGGCACAGCAGAAGCGACGCGACTGAATGAATGCATACGCAGGCAGTGCGTCTTGCTTCCTTTATATAGTACCTGCACTTCTAACCGCAACAGCCAGAGAATTGCACATTGATCAGAAAAGAGAATGGGTAATTTCATATCCACTTGCGAAGTTTGTTGTTACTCTTTGCCTCATATACCAAACAAAATCTTATTACATGTGTACCATTTCATTCTATAGCGGCTAAGTGGCTAAGAATAAATACGTGGCTGAAAAAAGTTATAGAGCGTCGAAATTGCAAAATATTTTATTCAGTAATTACACTTTTTTAGTGAAGTACCTTATTTATTTCTTTTTATTTAATCAATACAGTTTATATTATTTATATCAGTGATCGCCAAACTTTTGAGCCAGTGAGCCAGCATAGCATTCATAAATCTTCTATGAGCTACCAAGGAATACTGGGCCAAAGAAAGTACACAACATTAAATTAACATATTCTGTTTATTGCCTATAAACATACGATTCTAGTATTATTCAAATAATAATTAAGATAGGAAGTTTTACAACAAAGTTTCTAAATTTACATTTTAATGAGACGAGTGGAACTGTTTTTGGTCATCAAGTATTTTCTTGTAGTTTGGAGAGTATGTTGTAGCCGCCATTCTGATGCAGTTATCCAAATGTTCATCGGTCAGTCTGTTTCTATATTTGTTTTTTATGAACTTCATAGTAGAAAATGATGCTTCACATAAGTATGTAGAGCTGAACATAGCTTTCAATCTTAATCCAACTTGAACAAGAATTGGATATTTTTGTTTGGGAACTAGAGGCCAAATATTTCCAGTGGTAGAAAGGCTTCTAAGAGACAGATCATTTTGAAAATCAACAACTTCCATTTCCACTGCAGCCTGATCTCCACCGAAATTTTTTACAACACAAGTTGAGAAATCTTCTGCATCGATCTCAACAAAAGGAGAGTTGACGAACTGTGTCAATATCAATATGTTTTTAAAATCTTGGAATCGTTGGTCGAATTGTTCTCTGAGGTCTGAAAGAATATCCACGTAATCTTGGCTGTTCCTGGGGTGTTGTGGAGGGTCTTGTTTGTCAACAATCTGCTTCAGACTGGTGAAATGCTTGTATTCGAACTGGTTACAATTTATTTCCCACAGTTCGAGCTTTTTTGAAAATGACGTTACATCTGAAATTATTCCACCAATGTCCTTATCTTTGCCTTGAAGCTGCAAGTTCAAATCATTCAACTTTTCAGTTATATCAGTGAGAAAGGCAAAATCTTGTAGCCATATGGGATCTTCGAGTTTAATGAAAGGCTCACCCCGTTCTTTGAAGAATTTTACTAATGCAGGAAGCAACTGTTTGAAACGTTGCAAAACTCTGCCTCTGCTAAGCCAACGAACCTCTGTGTGAAGCAACAGATCACCATACTGGCATTCTAACTCTTCTGTTAGTTCTCTGAACAGTCGTCTTTGAAGTGCATGCGCTCTTATTTTATTTACTACTTTGACAACTGTTTTCATGACATTGTTCATACTTAAGAACTTTCCACATAATGATTGCTGGTGTATTATGCAATGATAAGACACAAACTTTGGTATGTAGCTGTCTTTTCGACACAAGGCAATAAATCCCTTTTCCACGCCTACCATTGCAGGAGCTCCATCCGTAGCTAGGCCCACCAACTTCTTTACAGGAATATTTTCAGACTCAAGAAGCTTTTTAAATGCCAAAAATATATCCTTTCCGGTAGTATGTCCAGTGAGCGGCAAAACTTTAACCAGCTCTTCTTTTGTTTTAAAATTGTCAAAGACCATTCTTACAAAAACGGCCAACTGAGCTGTATCAACTATATCAGTCGATTCGTCGAGTTGTAAAGAAAAATAACTACAGCGATCAAAGTCTGTTTTAAGTTGTGAAACTACATCAGAGCTCATAGCTTCAACTCTTCGCATCACTGTATTAGCAGAAAGCTGAACAGATTTAATAGCAGACATAATCTCGGCTTTGTTTTTGAAGTTGTCAAATAATGTATCTGCAGCTTCCAAAAATGCAGTTTTAATCAACTCACCATCTTCATACGGTTTCCTATGTTGGGCGATAACCTTGGAAACCCGGAATGACGCCTCTGTGGCTGCCTTGTTCTTGTCCAGTGTCTTAAAGAAAGTAGATTGTTGGGCATTCAGTTGAGATTTCAACAGCATAACCTTTTTGCTTCTCAGCGTTGAATTCGGCGGATAGTCTTTTTCAATTCCACTGTGAACGGTCTTGAAATGACGCTCAACATTTCCTTTCTTACCGACTGAGACACTCACATTACAAAGTAAACACACGCATTTATCTTTCACTTGCGTAAAAAAGTAATCGGTCTCCCACTCTGCATGAAAATGATATATTTTTGGCTTTTTGCTTGAACTAGCCATTTTAACAACAAACAAGGAAAGAGCCTAAACGTGTGCGCATGAACTGAACACACACAACATAGACATAACCTCACTCTGAAGCGGTGACAACTGACTGACTGCGTACTGCGCCGTGCGCGGAGGCGGTGGTGGCTGCGTTCCGTTACGCGCAAGGGCCGCACAAAGACTGCACGGGCTGTGCGCGCAAGAGAACGCGTTTCTTTTCGTCGCGACGCACAGCGCCTGTTCGAAACGGAATGAGTCTGTGCGCGGCGCTTTCAATTGACAACTACAAACGACAATATGATCAATTAATTAATTTCATTTTAATCAATAACTACTATGTGCACATTTGATTATAGGTACAATGTTGTTAAAACGTGAAAACCTGTAAAACCTGGCTCATCGGCCACAGCCGGGTTGAGTGTGGCCGCGAGCTACCCAAAATTGCTCCGCGAGCTACCGGTCGCTCGCGATCGACGGTTTGGCGATCGCTGATTTATATAGATAAAATAAATAGAAAATATCACAAATTTTAAACCTATATCAATATCAACTATTGACCTATTGATTTTTTAGTAAAATATCCTATTTACTTCATTTTATTTAAACAACACTGTTGTTTACATTATTTTTACACTTTAGATAAAATAGCACTAAGTATAAACCTATTAATATTATCATCATTAACTATTATTAGTAAAAATAACTGCATAGTACCAAGTGAGTACTTTCATCTTATCCCGAAAAATAAAGCGGTAAATAAGTTTATGGATGAAAGAGAAATAGCAAATAAGTATCATAGTTATAGATGATCAGTTTGCGGGTGAAAGGTAAGATATGCGCCTGGGCCATCAACATTCGTTTGTATTACGTTGAAATTGAGATTAACCCTTGGAGTAAATGGGTATTTTCATGGATGCATCTGTCTCTTTTGCAGGATTTTCGGCGACATCGACTTAAAGTACTATAACTACGAAACTACTACACCAATCATAAAAAGAACAACTGCACAATGATTGCATTGAAATTTCGAATATAGAATATTGAAATATCATTTTGTAAAACAATTAGATAATTATGAATAAATATGAGAACGTCAAAGAAGTGAAAAAAACGCGGAACCAGATCTGGTTGTATCATACTCAACGGATAATTGTTTCAGAACCAGATTTGGTTGTATCATACTCAAGGGGTACATGTCCAATTACCTGATATCCAACATAATCCAGGCATTGTTTTTTAAAAACTGTTTAGTACAAACTAAACTGTTTAGTATATTCCTAAAAATGCTCGAGTTTGTCAGCAGTATATGGATGGGAAATATTGGGATAGGTTGCTTGAACTCTGTAATGTGTCTCATAATTTCATTGCTGCTCTGTTAACGGACGCATGTAATATGCTAAGGTCAGCTATCCAATATGGTGTGCCTAAAGACCATACATTATAATAGACTGTCTTTTAAGGATCTTTCCTGCAAATAATATGTTTAAAATAAATAATTGCCATAGGGGAGAGCAGGTAAGTTTCGTACACGGGGAGCATTAGTACAGTGGAGAAATCTACGCTATCCAATACATTGGCGTGTTCGTGTTTGTGTGTGAGACTAGCGCTCATTAGAGCGCGAGCCACACAATCTCAAACACGTCAATATCTTGGATAGCGTAGATTTCTCCACTGTAATAATGCTGTACAAAGCCTACCTGCTCTCCCCTATGGATTTTTGTGTAATTAGCCATATTTAAGAAGATTTCGAACTTCAAAATTCTGACACGGCTCATAATTGAGGTAAGTTGTAGTGCTCATAAATATTCTAAATAAATAGATCTTTCCAATGCTAAATAAGCTATTGATATTGTAATGGTGGGCCCAGAGCTCATACATTTTTGCCTTGTCCTTTCTTACATTCCTTTATATATTCTGTGGTTCAGAGACCAAAGGCAACAGTGATCTAACATTTGCTGGGCTGCATGCTGCGAATTCTGGACCACAGAGCCAATGGGAAAGCGTCATAACTAACAATAAGGCTGCCGGCATACTTGACCCACGTACGCAACACATTATGACATCTGGCTCTTGAATTTGCATGAAAGCAGACACACTTATCGTACGCAACGTTGCATACGGCAAAGGCAACAATGATCTGACGTTTGCTGGGCTTTGGGCGTTTGCTGGATTAACTGGTCGCACGCTAACAATACTTACTTATAGGCATTTTGCGTCGATTGACATCCGCGCATAGCGTTTTTGGCCGGCCTCCATATAAATTATATAAATATACATGACTAACAAGATTAATTACTAGGTAACGATAGGGAATTAATGAAAACACTATATTGTTAGCATTTATTTACAAAATTGTAAAAAGTTGCAGTGCAGCTTTTTGCGCATGAAAGGCTGGCTTCCGACCGGTTAAATACAAAAAGTTTGTATTAAGATAATTAAAAAAACTAATTTTATCTACCGCCATATAGGTGTTTACGAATTATTAAAAAAAAACTAACATAGCCTACCGAAATGTAGGCGCCAGACGCTTCTTTAACCCTTAGAAAGCTAGCCATGGGAATGAAACTCACGACGGCAACTTTTCAACCCTCTAAAATTTCTTTGTATGGAGTGTTTAGTGCACACATACTAATGCATAATGGTGGCCTATTCAATGAAGGCGAATTTTTCCACATATAATTACATAATTGCATAAATATGGAGATCAGATGCGGCAGTCGCAACGGAAAAACCACCGATCGGTGGTATTAGCATTCAAACGGTTAAATGCCTATATTTCGCATTTTTACTGAGACTGAAAAAATATTGTTACAGTATCGGAATCAGCGTGGTGAATATAGTCGGGTGACGTTAAAGCATCAACGATGTAGAAAAGATACCAATACTAGAAAAATAGGAATTATTGCAGTATAGGTACCTTTCTCAGAAATCGAAAAAACAAAGAAATACTACTAGGTTAGATCATTGTAATGCTAAATGTGAAAGAAAAAAGCTTCGGACGCGTAAATTTTCAAAACCAAATTTACATACAAAAAAAAAAAATTTTTTTTTTACCTCAGTTTTTAAGGTTGTTTTAAAAAAACCTAACCTAACCTAACCTACCGCCAAATAGGTGTTTATGTATAAATATAAATACAAACGGAGCTGCCATGGAATTCACCGACCGGAGTCGGGCCCATCATAATACTATTTTTTTACACTTCTGGGGGGTGAGCAGTGGATTCCGGACTTACGAACCGGCTGTGGTAGGTTTAGGACAGCTGTCTTGCCACATGTGAGCGTTCACCTTGCCACCCATTCACTCCCCCTTCGAAGCCATAGAATTTGAGATGCGCAAATCGCAGTTTTAGATAATTTTTCTAAGAAAGAGTTGATTATTTTTCTGGAAAGGCCAAGATCTTTAAAGAGGTGAAATAGAGATTTAGCTGGCAGGCCACGAGCGCCAACTTCCACCGCGTGAAGGTGAACAGTGAAGCCGTTCCGGGTTACGGCATTTGCAAGATCATGGTATTTATTTAATTTGTACTCGTGGTCTTTTGGGATATTTGATTCCCATGGAACAGTTAATTCTACGATAAGAGCCACCTTCCGAGATAGAGAGTAAAGAGTTATATCTGGACGGAGGGCTGTGCATCCGAGACTTTCAGGGAATTTATACTGCTTAGAGACCGAATCAACCTCCAGAATCCAATCTGTAGCTTTCTCGATTATTGAGAAAGGTTTTGTAGTTAAATGTTTTTTGCCTTTAGAGCCATCCCGCACAAACTGTATTGGGGGTTTGGAGGATACTGTCAAACCCTTGTTGGCACGAGCCACTGAGAGACTAATTACCTCGCGAATAACAGCGAGAACTTTGTCATGGCGGTAAGTGTACCGTCCTTGATCTAAGGCCACCTTGCAGCCAGCTATTTTAAAAAAAAACTACCGAAATGTATGGGTTTGGCGCTTTTTTGAATGTTTATATCTCGCTTATTTATTGAGACCGAATAAATATTATTGCAGATTCGGAATCAGCGTGGTGAATATAGTCTGGTGACGTTAAAAAATCAACAATCTAGAAGAGGTACCTATACTGCAATAATACCGAAAAATACTGGAAAGAGCCCTAAAACTAACGATAAGGCTGCCGGCATACTTGTCCCACGTACGCAACGCATTGACATCTGGCCCTTGAATTTGCATGAAAGAAGACACACCTCATAGGCAAGATCTGCTTTCATGCAAATTCAAGGACCAGAAGTCAACGCCTTGGGGACAAGTGTGCCGGCAGCCTAAATCACGTCAAAATGTGGATTATTCAGATTACTCACTCGGAAATGTGGAGAAACAAGTCATCGCCGCCCTTTTCGGGTCGCACGAAGCCGTGACCTTTCGCGCGGCAGAAGGACTTGATAACGCCGCTCTCCTGCGGATTGCCCAGCGCCCGCTCCGACCTAACAAACAACCGCACGATTAGACAGACACAAACAAATTTATCTCGCCGGAAAATCCGTCGCAAATACGCACGTTGACGCCGTTCTTGTCCTCTTCGTAATTATCGGACTTGGCAATTGCAGGCGAGTGTTCGATTTGTTCGGCGACTCATCCGAATTGAATCCCGAATGATCCGACATCATCGCGGGTTAATTAGGCGCAGTAAACTACAAATTTGCACGCGTTTACGTATATCATACAAAAAACTGCGGTAAAAAACTGGGTCACGTCTTTTTCGCATGCAATAGGATTGACGTTTACCGCATAGTACAGAACTTAGCTGCGTTAGGAATCGACAGTGTTACCTTTACGAGTAGAAATATATTTGAATCTCAAAAAATGGGGTCCCATCAAACTTGCAGAAGGCAGATTTGCAGACGGCAATCTTGCAGACGGCATTCTTGCAGGCGGCAGTTTTGCAGAAGGCAATCTTGCAGAAGGCAGTTTTGCAAATGTCAAACTGACGTTTCGAGGGTCGGCATTTTTGCAGACGGCATTTTTGCAGAAAATGAAGTTAGAAGGAAAACATCGTATTTAAAATTTAGTGTTACCAGAGTAGAAATCGACAAAAGCCGCATTTTCATATGTCAGGGTACGGAAACCAGTCCACTTCTTTGAGTGTCCTCTCCATCGCGGATCTCAGCAATCAACTTTCGATTTTAGGGAAAGGAAAACCTAACCTAACCTAACAGAAAAACTTAAAACATTTTTTAAAATGTTTAGTTTGATGTACTGAATCATCCACTACAAGGATGCCGGTAATTAATGTCACTTCGATTTTAGGGAAAGAAAAACCTAACCTAACCTAACCTAACAGAAAAACTTAAAACATTTTTTTTAATGTTTAGTTTGATGTACTGAATCATCCACTACAAGGATGCCGGTAATTAAATGTGGAGAGGTAAAAATATTCACCGCTTTAATTTACCCTGACATGATAATTTGCTACTTCTTTTTCTAAATTTAAAATTAATAACATATGACCGCTTTACTGCTTTATTTTTGGTTTGTAAAATAATATAAAATTATTTTATTCATGTAATCATGTCCTAATGCGCCATTCTCAAACGTTGCTAACTTCGGGTTTGTAAGCAAGTTTGCTTTCTGCAAGAATGCCGTCTGCAAAAATGCCGCCTGCAAGGTTGCCGCCTGCAAGGTTGCCGCCTGCAAGGTTGCCTCCTGCAAATCTGCCCTCAACAGATTTGGAACTGTCAAAAGTGACATTTGTGCAAGACTGCCGCATGCAAAACTGGCGCCCCCCAAAAAATTGATTATTTTTGCAATGGCAATAGGTAAGTTGTATGACAGTTCAATCGCATCCCATGCGATCATTCCGGCCAACCAAATCCCAAAACCTTTACAACATCCTTTTCGATCTGAGCTCTGGTTACTGACTTGTCCCGCATCGATATTTTGACCGCTATTTTACCCATTTCTTACATCTATATTTATATATTATATAATATAAAACCTTTACTATCGTTTACATAATAATATTACCATAGCCGTATCGTAGTGTGGAGTACATTTATACGTGGTGGATTAGGTTATGTTTTGGTGTTGGGTTGGGTTATGTTATGCTTGCAAAAGGTGTTGTTATTATTTTTAATTATTTTACGTGATTTTTACTATTTAAGCATAATTTAAGTGTTGAGTGCATTTATAATAATCTTTAGTTTTAAATTTGTGGGTTGGGTTATGCTTGTAAAAGGTGTTGGTTGGTAATTGTGGTTATTTTATCTCATTTTCACTATTCAAGCGTCATTTTGACGGTGAATTGCATGTACTAAATGTTATAGTTCACATTTTACATTGCTTATTTCACTGTAATTTAAGTAGCTAAGAAGTGCAATTGATAATTATAGATATACCTATCAGTTACATTTTATATTCATTGTTTCACTGTAATTTTGGTGGCCGCTCACGTACAAGATTTTGTAAATCTTGGCTTTGATTTTTTAAATAATAATTTAATGCTAGTCTTGGTGGCAGCTTAATTATTATTAGTGAGGTATATTTGATTTTGCTGGTAGTCCGTACGTAGATACTTTATAATTTTAATAATTAATCGAGAAAAAATGGCAGGACAAGGAAAATTTATATCATCGACGTTAGATGAATGTAAGTCTATTTTTATTAAAGAACGAGATATCCAATCAAACAAAGTTTATATTAAAGAAAGGAACGAAAGGATTCACAGACAGAAATAGTATGTATCTAAATACGTATCCTAATAATAATTCAACATTAAACATGCTGCTAATATAATTTAATGTACATAAATGATTTTCATTAGTCCTTTTTCATTAGTCCCATTGCATTGCCCTATGCAACCGAACCCGTCCACGGGTTGCGGATAGTGGAACGACCGTCAGTTATGGCGGCAAGCTGTGATATAAGCGGGAAACCGTCAAATAAGCAGCCGCGGACAATTGGGCAAAGCGCACTTGCGAGTTTGGCTTTGAATCTATGATGTGAACAAAGACCACTATAGCTCGATGAAGGTATGTGATGGTGAATCAAAACCTGCAGTTCTAAATCCTGATCGGCCTCGACATGGGACACCTATGGACATCAGGTATTACAAGAAGAGCAAAATTTCAGTTAGAGAAGCTGCAGTTCGGCTAGACGTTTGGATGCTTCGTAGTCAAGCAAACGGAAGATACTTTCTAAGTGAAACTGGAATATTTAAGAACAACATATTATACATTCAGTTTTTACTATATTAGAATTCCAATGTCAATAAAGTTATAAATCAAAACAAATAATAAGATGTTATCTATTTATTTTCCTAACACCTATTATCTTGAACAATATGCTCAAGTGACACATTTTTACAGCAAAAGTAATGACCCATTATTTTGATAGTTCAATGTACACACACAGGGGTTTGTGCTAGAGGTTCTGCAGTTCCAATAAGGATAGTTCGCACATGTTCATCTGGTGTGCGAGAGAGATGCTGTAAAACATTACGTTAATAACTGTACATATAGTCTATAACTGACGAGCAGGCGCTTTAAATACAAGTTTTTAATTTGACAATTTTTAAATTTTTGTTCTTAGCCTAAAAATAAGAAACATGTAGCAACAGATGAGGGAATGTCTCCTGTTACGGTCTGTTGACATATGTCAAAGGCACGATTGAAGAACCGCAGTCCTGAAATTCTGCATATACCTATATGCAAATAGATATCCAGATAATGAACGATTCGACAGTTGTTATAAATATATGTAAGTAGTATTGTTTGGTTTTCCTACACAGAGTACTTAATATCCGCATACTTCGAAGGAGTCATAGAAACGATTTTTTCTCCAAGAAAATTTGTATTGTACCTATCCACTGTTTGGCCAATTTTTTATTCATAACTAGATGAACTTCGGTGAACTTCGTACCACCTAAAATTGATTTGTTTGTAACTCTTCATAAGCGTTTATTGATTATATCAACCTTCCAAATCCAATTAATTGAAATCTAATATAATATGGCCGAATCGTGTTCGGTTTGAGTTTCGTTCGGTGATTAAATGATAATCGTTTTATAATTAAAATAAATTCAATGTATTTAATTTACATAAAATAATAATGCTTCTTCGACTTTTCCGACTTTTTTGCATTTTTCGACTTTCTTGTCTTTTTCGACTTTTTTGACTTTTTGGACTTTTCCGACTTTTCGACTTTTTCGACTTTTTCTACGTTTTCGACTTTTTCAACTTTTTTGACTTTTTCGACTCTTTTGACTTTTTCGAATTTTTGAAATTTTACACACTCGCACGCAATGAATAACAGTTATGAATGGCGCAGCTGTCAAACAATAGGATCGCCGCGAACGCCATCTATTGAAAGGGGCTTATTTCCCAAAAAGACCAATTTCGATATTTTCGATTTTCAGTTGTTTCTTTTAATTTTTCCTAAATATTTTTTTTGTAAACCACCCCTGAATCAAGGCAAACAAAACAAAAGAATAATAATTCAAATCGGTCGAGTCATTTTCGAGATCTTGCGAGACTAACGCACGGCGATTCATTTTTATATATAAGAAGATATAAGAAGATAGATAGAATAAAACATTATGGAAAAAAGACCGTAGGTGATATAGGTACACGAAACTGCTGAAAGGATACGCGAAAAAAAGTGTAAAGTGTAAGCGAAAAAATCAGGTCATGGAAGGAATTAAAAGTAGGTACCACTTGTATAACATGCCTTGAACACAACCGGTATGACGACGACGTTTAGCCCCTCGTATTTGTTCTTCGGAGGAGAAGTCTTAATCGATGAACGATTCCATGTTTACGGTGAAAACGGATTTAGTATAGCGTGGGTGGTACGGTATAGCTACGACCATATTTCATATCAAAGAAAGCGTATTTTTTCTCAAGAAAATTAACCCCTAGATCTTTGTAATGCAAAGTTGCAGGTAATAAACAAAATGTTAACAAAAATAACCGAGTTATTTTTTTTAATAAGTGCAGCAGCCATGTCATGGTGAAACGTAGAACAGGCTATCATAATTAAATGCGTATACAAAATTTCGTGTCTGCTGTTGACCGTTGAGGAGTTCCCTCGTTGGAAGCCATCCCTGGGCGCCGCAGTCCTGTCTTGATGAAACTTAGATCGGGCTGTCATAATTGAATGCATATACACAATTTCGTGACTGTGCTGTTGACCGCTGAAGAGTCTCCTCGTCGGGAGCTAATCCTGGGTATAGAATCAGGGCATGCTTCCTATATAAAATGCATTGTCATCGGAGCTGAACCAACATGTAAATTTTCAACTTCATATGTTAATATTTGAGGAGTTCCTTCAATTCCTCATGGATCACATCATCAGAACAAAATTTTGATAAAGATGTGACGAATCTGGAAGTAAGTACATCCTTTCAAATAAAAAGAATTTTCCAAAGTAATTCATAAATGACGGATTTCTGAGGTAACAAACATTTAAAGAAAAATACGATCGAATTTATAACCTCCTCCTTTTTTTAAAGTCGGTTAAAAATAAATCGGCTGTGGTCTACGATCTATAGGGCCTGACAGGAAAACGAAAAGAGCTTTATCATTTGAAGGGCATGTTCACAGCAGACTAAGATGTTAAAATTTAAAATCCACACCATAGCAAAGAAGAGGAAGAAATCAAGAATCACACTCATGAAAGCAAAAATGAGAAATATTGTAAAACGGACTAACACGGTTATCATAGCATATTGCAAAGGATAAATACGTCAATAATTTATCAAAAGAAATACAAACAAAATCAAATAATTTAAAATGTGTGTATATAAGGTAAACTTAGTAATATAAATCCACAACATGACAACTCTACAGTTGTGGTAGAAAATTCCCACGCCCACACAACTTCTAACCTCTGCCTTAGAGCCGTCTGTAAATATGATGTCCAAGCCAGGGAACCGGGACGACATAAGGTCAGAATATACTACATTGTTTAGGGTGGGGACTGCCCTACTGGTTTTTTCATCAAAACTGTTTGAGGGATGATGTACGAAGTAGTAAGTCTGTCGGAGAAGGGAAGGTGAAAGTCTTGCTACTGATCTCTCCGCACCGTAATCGATTTCCGGATCGTAATGGAATGCCGCTTGTTCCAGGTTGACAGGAACACTGCGACGGCGCAATCGGTCATGTTGATTTTGTCGCGATTGCTGGCGTTGTGTATGTTGTGCACGGAATTGATGCATTCTCAATGTATTCGCTTGTCGTTCATTTTCAGTCGCTCTCAAACATAATTCCGACAATGCCAATACGACTATTTTCATTATCCGTCGCTCGCTGGTCATCAGTGCGGCTTGCACGTGAAGTAGATCGCCGCGCATTTGACTGACTTCGACGACCTATGTTACCTATTCTCCTCGGCATTATAATGAACACTGTAAAAAGACACGGAATTGTTTTCAGTCACTCAAATCTGTCGAACATTCCTTGAGAACTTAACAATATTGAAATCCTCAAACTAAGGCCAAATTTGTAGTTATGTATACCTAAGCCTGCAAAGTCTATTTACCTTTATATAATGGCTGATCAAAGTGAACAAATCTATTCTCCAATCTCACTACCTTTTTTAAAAGAAAAAACGACGTTAAATGTAATAACAATTTCACACAATCGCGCGGAATGAATTATGAATGGCGTAGCTGTCAAACAATAGAATCTATTGTTAGAAAATATAGATAGCGCCATCTATTGACAGAAATACGAAGTGGCCATCCCTAGAAGTACTAATTTCGATTTTTTCGATTTTTTAGCTGTTCCTTTGGGTTTTTTCTAAATATTTTTTTTTGTAAACCACCCCTGAATCAAGCCAAACAATATAAAAGAAATATAATTCAAATCGGTCGTGTGGTTTCCGAGATCCTGCGAGACTAACGCACGGCGATTCATTTTTATATATAAGATATCGCAGAACGATTACGATAAAATGTTAAAAACGTTGTTAGTCAAAATGTTGAAGTTGACACAGCTGTCACAAATGTCAAAACGAGCTATGTTTTCATTGCCGAAAATAGACATTTCTTGGCGGTAAATATTATTTGCATTTTCAATTACTAAATTAATACATAAAACTACATTTAATATTATAACGTGATCCAAATAACAGAGAATTAAAGTTTCGTTTTAAAGACTAAAGGCAACACTGGTGCAACAAACGCTGCTAAATTCTCGTTGTTGAATCTCCTGGGATGCGATATTGTCTCGACCAAAAAACTGCACCACGGTGGCTCGCGAATGAGGGGGGCGCCAGTTTTGCATGCGGCAGTCTTGCACAAATGTCACTTTTGACAGTTCCAAATCTGTTGAGGGCAGATTTGCAGGAGGCAACCTTGCAGGCGGCAACCTTGCAGGCGGCAACCTTGCAGGCGGCATTTTTGCAGACGGCATTCTTGCAGAAAGCAAACTTGCATACAAACCCGAAGTTAGCAACGTTTGAGAATGGCGCATTAGGACATGATTACATGAATAAAATAATTTTATATTATTTTACAAACCAAAAATAAAGCAGTAAAGCGGTCATATGTTATTAATTTTAAATTTAGAAAAAGAAGTAGCAAATTATCATGTCAGGGTAAATTAAAGTGGTGAATATTTTTACCTCTCCACATTTAATTACCGGCATCCTTGTAGTGGATGATTCAGTACATCAAACTAAACAAAAAAATGTTTTAAGTTTTTCTGTTAGGTTAGATTAGGTTAGGTTTTTCTTTCCCTAAAATCGAAGTGACATTAATTACCGGCATCCTTGTAGTGGATGATTCAGTACATCAAACTAAACATTAAAAAAAATGTTTTAAGTTTTTCTGTTAGGTTAGGTTAGGTTAGGTTTTTCTTTCCCTAAAATCGAAAGTTGATTGCTGAGATCCGCGATGGAGAGGACACTCAAAGAAGTGAACTGGTTTCTCTACCCTGACATATGAAAACGCGGCTTTTGTCGATTTCTACTCTGGTAACACTAAATTTTAAATACGATGTTTTGCTTCTAACTTCATTTTCTGCAAAAATGCCGTCTGCAAAAATGCCGACCCTCGAAACGTCAGTTTGACATTTGCAAAACTGCCTTCTGCAAGATTGCTTTCTGCAAAACTGCCGCCTGCAAGAATGCCGTCTGCAAGATTGCCGTCTGCAAATCTGCCTTCTGCAAGTTTGATGGGACCCGCGAATGACATTAACAAAGTGTTGCCATCGCTGCAACTCCCGTCAACTCCCGTGGGAAAATTAATTGGAAAAGCAATAGCGTTGCCAGCGTTTGCTATTTTGTTAATAAAAAAAAAACTTCCAAATTAGGAAATTCTAGACATATTTGTATATTACCCTTTTTTTAAAAAACAGAACTAGAATTATATTCACGTATCTACGATATTTTCGTAACTTCTCCGTATATATTTATTTAATTAATGTTTATTTATCATTGTTTGTGAACGGACATATATCACGGAAGATTTATGAAAGGAAACAGTAGAACTACGCAAAAATCTGCAACAGCAATCGAGGCAAGAAAGAGAAAAAGGAAACGAAGCCTTCAGAATAATTAACTCATAATAAAAGAAAACCAGAAAACGATAAAAGAAAAAGAGATTCTTCTTCGTCACCTGCACACATTCAAATACCAACACGCCCCACGGAGGGGGGTGGGGGGGGGGGGGGAGGGGAAGTATCATAGCTCCATTCAAATTTCACAAAACAGACGCATTTGCTTATGCTTATATGAGAGCCAGATCTCATTCGCTGTCAAAGAAACACACCCAACAGGCAAAAATTATAGGAATTACCAGACCGGACGGACCGGACGGTCGGAACGGATGGACGGAAAAAAATGCAAAAGTTGAAATTGACCGCTGTCGAGAATATCAATCGCGATTATTAGTCATGATTACGATTGCCGATTAATCAATCGTTAGTCACGATTGACGACTAAACGAATCAATCGTTAGTTGTCAATCGCGATTAACGTATTTAATCGTTAGTCGACTAAATTTTACCAATTACCACACTGCCTAACATGTGAGCGAGCAGTCATGTGAGCATGCAAATGTGTACAGTTAAAGTGTATGCTAGTTTTAGGCATACTTGCAAGTCAGCAAGTGTGTCAGTACCTTTACACGGTTTAACTGAACATATTGGCAAGTTCTAGCGACTTTTTCCAGCACGGAAACGTTTTAGCGAAGCGAGAGTAATATTTAGTAGCGATATATGTCGCGAATTCTGGCAACACTGCCAGCTGCTGTCAGTTGTCACTAGCTGGTCATGTCAAAAATTTGAAAAACTATCGATCGGATTCTCAAAAAATTTTAGCGCAATGTTCCCAATTAATTTTATCCGCATCGTTCGGCGACATGCCGCATCAGTTAAAAATATTGTAATTCATCCGAGATACGCGACCACCACAACGACTGGAGCCATTTTACACCAGCCGAAGAAGACCTCGTTCGGTTTGGTCGGAGTGTTCTTTACCGTGGTGACCGGTCTATTAATAGGGGCGGCTATAAGCAAGAACATTGCTAATTTCCTTGAAGAAAACGAGCTGTTCGTGCCGTCCGATGACGACGACGACGACGATTAGGAAACAAATGACAGGTGCAGTATAATTTTTGAGATTCTAATGTCTATCCACCTGTATTTCATCAAATAAATAGTAATGACAGGATGCAATGCTCTCGAAACGCATCGATACATTTCCTATATATTTGCATATAAATTGGAGGAGGTATTTATTTACAAATATTATTGTCGACATACCAATAAGTAGGATTATATCGCTTCTTAATTCGTTGTCAACTGGGATAGACATCTTCTTCATTTCCCTTTGACAGATGAAAAGGCAACACCCAGCCAGCTATACAAGTTCTAACATTATTAGGTAATTTGTTTTATTGCGAAACTTTTACATAAGTATAGTTATCTCTTCTTGAATATGCAGATGTGGCTTATCTCGATTTATCAGAGAAACTACTCAACAAACTTAAACGTTTGCAAAATGTATGCATACGATTCATCTTCGGTCTACGTTAGTATGATCACACGTCCGAATATAGGACACAGCTGAAGTGGTTGTCCGGAACAGCAAAAGAGAAATGTTCATATACATACTTGCTCTCCTTTATCGTGTACTCTCTCTATCTACACCATCCTATCTCTGCGAACTTTTTAAACTATTGTTTCCACGGTCTCATACTTCGGCCAGCCTCTGACAATTTACTTAAAATTTCTTGTCATAATATTGATTTCTAGTCGATCCTTTGTTAAGGAGGTACGTGAAAAGCTGACTATCAGATCTGATTGATTAAGTATCCCGCATTTCCATATGCACATACAAGCACTCACAAGCACATACGCACTACAGGCATACACACATCCACACACACACACACATACAAGCTCTCCATCACACACACACCAACACCCATACTCGCACATAGCGATTTTAACTGGTGGTTTTAAACTCTTTTTGGTTTTCTCTGTATTGTATTGTTTAGCATATTTTGTAATCATTATATTGAAAATAATTTTAAAACATTATTGGCTTTACTACCGTTATTTATTATGCTTATATTATATTTTTTATGCTGTATGTATTTAATAAAAATAAAATAAAATACTCTTTCTGTGTCCATGGTGCATCCCAGCAAATATACAAACTTTCCTTCTTTGGAATTATTCAAGACACCTCAAAATGTACTACTTTTCTAAGAAGTAACCAGTGCTTCTCTCTCTCTCTTCTTCCTCTGCTCGGGCATTCTAATTTTTTAAATTTAGTAGTTCGTATTTTATGCAAACATATATTTTTTCCCACAACTCGTGCATGTACCACTGCACTGTGTTTAGGTTAGTTGCAAGATATGGCCATATGACAATAAGCTCGCCATTTTGTATTTTAATTTTTAAGTGCAAATAGAGTTTATTATTATTTATTATGTTAGTTATTACTACAGGTACACTCTAGTATTAATATTCAAGGGCGAATTGGATCATCTGTAAAGCTATTAATAAAAAATAAAATACAAACGGAGCTGCCATGGAAATCACCGACCAAAAATCGGGCCCATCATATATAATTATTACACTTCTGGGAGGTGAAGGGTGGATTCCGGACTAACGACCGGCGGTGGTAGGTTTAGGACAGCTGTCTTGCCACATGTGAGCGTTCACCTTACCACCCATTCACTCCCCCTTCGAAGCCATAGAATTTGAGATGCAGAAATCGCGGTTTTAGATAATTTTTCTAGAAAGGAGTTGATTATTTTCCTGGAGAGACCAAGATCTTTAAAAAGGTGAAACAAAGATTTAGCTGGCAGGCCACGAGCTCCTACTTCCACCGCGTGAAGGTGAACAGTGAAGCCGTTCCGGGTGACGGCATTTGTGAGGTCATGGTATTTATTTAATTTGTACTCGTGGTCTTTTGGGATATTTGATTCCCATGGAACAGTTAATTCTACGATAAGGACCATCTTCCGAGATAGAGAGTAAAGAGTTATATCTAGACGCAGGGCTGTGCATCCGAGACTTTCAGGGAATTTATACTGCTTAGAGACCGAATCGACCTCCATAATCCAATCTGAAGCTTTCTCGATTATTGAGAAAGGTTTTGCAGTGAGATGTTTTTTGCCTTTAGAGCCAACCCGCACAAACTGTATTGGGGGTTTGGAGGATACTGTCAAACCCTTGTTGGCACGAGCCACTGAGAGGCTAAGTACCTCGCGAATAACAGCAAGGACTTTGTCGTGGCGGTAAGTGTACCGTCCTTGATCCAAGGCCACCTTGCAGCCAGCTAGAATATGTCTAGCTGTGCAAGGGGTGTTGCTACAAAGGGGACATGAACTATCCTCGGCATAGCTCCAACGAGCGAGGTTACTGGGGTCTGGAAGTGTATGCTGAAAGGCATTTAAATAAAATTTCAGCATCTCTGGCGTCGTCATACAACATTACTTTCCAGTGCATTGGAGGAGGAATGCAAAAGTCTCCAATTGTTGTCCAATCATTCTGGCATTGAAGGCCAATAGCGTGAGCCATACTATTGCTGTCGTAATCTCCCCGCAAGAGCGACTTCTTCAAGTCCACATCGCTCATGGTTGTACTGCCATACCCCAGACCAGTGCCAATATCTAAAATAAATAAATGGTAATCTCATATTTCAGGTTCCTCCTCAGGACATCGCTGTGATAACAAGTAAAACTATGATAATGGCTTTAACTCATTTATTGTATTCTTTCAATAAATAATGCTTACAGTTTTTGGCACTTATTGACAATACTATGTTACGTTTATGTTACACTCTGTATAAATTGTGCTTTGTTACTCAATATCTTAATTTTAAAAATAAATTAGTGCAATAATATAAAAAAAGTGGATTTCATTATTACAGTGTTTGGACACCGACAGCAACAGAGAGCGAGTGCGTTTTGAAAATTACTATTTTGACTAGGTTAATCATATTTACATTATACAAACCGTTTCAAAAATATTGTATTTAAAGCTAATAAATATTAATATTACATAAATACAAAGGCAAAAATTTTGTAGTATAAAAAACAGTCTTTAGTGTGTCATTAAAATGACACGTTCGTTGTTACGTCATATTTTTAAATACAATATAGGTATCTGGATGTCATATTTAATTTAAAAAATTACTCAGGCGGTTTTTTGTGCGGACCCCAACCGTGGAAGCACTTAGTGAAGCGTTTGGATTCTTTGTTCTTCAAGGTCAGGAATAGTTTGCGTGGATTATCCGGCTGTTTTACTCTCATATGCTGAATGTAGACCTGTGGAAGTACATAATTTGTTAGGTTAGGTAACAACTCAGGTACAAGCATTTGTTATATAGCATATTAAATTGCTCAACGACATTCTATGATTTGGAAACCAGTATTTTACTATGACATGCAACATGTAGATGGCATTCATGGTTCATAAAATTGATTATTATCTTCAATATGACGACCTTCGTGGTATAACATTAAAGCGGCGCACTACCGCTCAAACACACCTATTATGCGGTATAAAGTAATAATATAATAAACGAATTTTGAAATCATAGCTCTCAACATTTTAATATTATTTACATAAATATGTCAATTTTTAGTTTAGTATACAGATTTCAATACGTAATAATTATGCACTTTAATATTTAGATAGACTAATAGATCGCATTCTATCTCTCCGTATTATTTCTGTGATGTAAAATGCTGAAGATGATAATAAGATGCTCATATAAAAAAAATGCGATAGACGGCACTAATAATTGAATGTTATTATTGAGGACAGCAGCTGACAGACAGACATGGAAGCAGAAGAAAGAGTCCAGGAGTTGACTAAGCCGAGGATGAAGAAGATTGTTATTGGTTTAATAATTGGGTTTTTATCATCAATTAGTCCTTTATAAAAAAACATTCATTATCAATGTTATTACAGATGGTCAAATAAATTGTAATTTATTTGACTGTCAATGCTATCAGTCGCCGTGTAGGAAGAGTTGCCCAATCATCATATCGGGCGGATCAATCTATACACTATATAATCAATGGTACGGATTATAATCAAGGAGACAAAAATCTGCATTAAAAAATTCTGAAGTGCATTCTTTAAGATAAAACTCAGGTATTCAGCGAAAGAAACATCAGCCTACATCAGAAAGATGCTGTGTGTTCTCAATATTAATATCTCAATAATATATTATTCTCAATATTATCAAATAACATACAACACAGGCAGATACAGACCAACTAGGTCTAGTCGGTTGTGCAATTTCATCTCACCTTGGGTATGCTTGCATAAATATATGGATAACGTTGTATATTTCACTTATTAATATTTGTTTGTAACTATTACATATCAATCTGTAAGTATTATCAACAATCTACATGCCCAGTCCTTTTTTTTGTATGTTAATTAATAACATAAATAAAAATAAATATGGGATTGAAAGCTGGAGGCATGCAGGCATGCCTTCGAGATGTGGGTCTATCGGATGATTCTACGTATAAAATGGATTGTCAGTCAAAAATGAAGATGTCAAAGTGTTTGAGCTAGAATGTGAAAATATCGATGGCAATCAGTGGCGTGCCCAGGGTTCGTAAATAGGGCAAGCCCGACATACCTCTTTGTGTTTTTTTTTACGCTTTTTATAGTAAAAAAGTGGTACCTCTTTACTCTTTAATCTTCAGTTTGAAATTTACTGCTTGGGTCGTACATTCAATAAAGCACACTGAAGGCATGCTACTGCAAGACAGAATTTAACATATACTTATCAGCAGTCGCATACCTCTAGTGGCTTTAAAGGACTCTCTAGCTAGACGATCAAGCATGCTTGTCAAAAATCGCGTCGCGGGCTGGGAGGGGATCGTAAACCGCAGAAAATATGCATTTTTTAAAAATATTTATCAAAAATGCCAGTCACGTCATTCATCAATCAATTACTTCTAATTAACGTGACTCCCTGGTATAAACTACAAAATTATGCATTTTTGGTAAATATTACAAAAAAATATTTGTATATTTCCTGCGGTTTTACGATCCCCTCCCTGTCCGCGACGCGAAGCTTGTCAAGCATGCTTTTTCGTCTAGAGAGCCCCTTAGAAAAGCCATTTTATTTGCTTGAGTTGACCCTTGCTTGAGTTGATAAGTTGACCCTTGCTTGTATGAGCTGTAAGACTATTTTATAAAAAAGTGAACAAAAAGTAAAATAAGTGACCCTTAGAAAGCTAGCCATGGGAATGAAACTCACGCTGGCATATTTTCATCGTTTATATTCTAAATCGAAGCGTCTACCTTTTTTCAAAAATGATTTTATTACGTCTGAGTAAAATGATGGCGAACGCTTTAATTCTTTTAACAACTGTTTTTCAATAGCAACCATAACTCAGATAGACGTTCCTGACCCTGTGTATTTCTTAGGTAAGTATGAATAAGCTTAAGAGATGAGAATGCACGTTCTGCGGAAGCACTTGTAGCAGGAATAGTGACGACAAGATACGCTAACTTCAACAATTGGGGAAAGGTGTCTTCGAGGCTATTCTGACTAATTCGTTCAAAAACATTGCAATCTTTCAATTCAAGAGAGGAGTACAAACAAATCATTTGGTTCTTTAAAACCTTCTGTCAAAATGGTTTGCATAAATGTCAAATAATGAATCTAATGCCTTTGTAGGAAAATCTAAACGGTATTTCTCGTATAGTTTGTTGTTGAAGAGTTGGAAAAATTTCAATTTGAAAATTTGCGAATATCGATCGTCAATTTCGCAAAATATGTTGTCAATTAATTACCTGGACAAAAAGTCGTTTGTATTCAGTATGAGCACAGCGTACGTTGCGTCTCAAACGA
The DNA here is from genome assembly GCA_944548615.1 of Micropterix aruncella. Classification (NCBI taxonomy): domain Eukaryota; kingdom Metazoa; phylum Arthropoda; class Insecta; order Lepidoptera; family Micropterigidae; genus Micropterix; species Micropterix aruncella. The sequence continues at coordinate 29,665,278 of OX155958.1, forward strand.
GGTGCTGAGTTATTTTAAAGATTGTTTTCATAAATTTGATCAAATTCATATTGAAATTCAACACATAACCAAGTCTGAAATTCCTTTATTTTGTTTTCCTTTCTTAATTCCTATAACCCACATCGACTTGTGATTTTTGAAGAATGTTGTACAAACGCTCAGTTTTTTAAAAATTCGGCGGAAAACAAGGTGAAAAAATTTAAATGGAATGATCGCATCGAGTTTTTAAAATTCTTCGCTGCTAAAACCGTATCCCCGTCTTAGTCCTGCGGGTTGTCACATATGTCAGAAAACAAAGTAATAAGAATACATTACTGACCACAAAGGACAATTTCCTCCATTTTTTTATCAGGCACTAAAACCACAAATCAATTGAAATTACACAATAAAAAATTAGCCCGACGTCACTCGCACATTGCAATCCAAACTAATTATAATGAAGTCGCGCTTTCTGTTGACACGTTCGCATTCGCAGTTCGCATTCAACGTCATGGCTAAGCAAGCCCGGCTTAGCTCCCGATACAAAAGTTGTATATACACATATATTGTTTAGCGTAATTTGCCACAGGTGCGAATGAGAGGAACACTGATTTTGAAAGCCGCATTGAAAGCCCATAATGTGCGAGCGAGACAGCAATCGCGCCCTGTCTATAATTATCGCACCCTGTCGATAACAGATTTTTTCTCGCGTGGAGCGAGCTGTTCGCGCTAGATAGCAGTAGGAGCGCTAGCAAAAAAAATTGTTTAGTTGTTTTTTTACGAATTGTGTTATTCATTTATTTAATTGTTAATTTGGAATTATAGGCAAGCCAGGCTTTTCGGCTTATATGAAGAGACCGCCACTGATGGCAATAGGGATCCGCAAACTCGAATACTTCGCTTATGTCATGCATCATTCCGATAGATACAACATTATGCACTAATGATTTAAGGAAAAATAGCCAAAAAGAAGAGATCCGGGACGATGAAGACCGTTTTGGCTCCTACATAATCTAAGGGATTGTTTTCAGACACTGCCACATCCTTGTTTTGAGCGGCGATCGATAAAGTTGTTATAGCCAATATAGCATTGATTATATAGGGTATTGGATTGATCAATGCCATAGTACGTTTTACGCAACTCTTCTGCACCGGCGATATACAGGTGGCGCTGATAGCATTGTCCGGTGAAACTAACAGCAATTTATTTCGCCATCTATAATAACAATAATAATAAATGGTTTTTTATAAAGACTTAAGAAAATGTGATTATAAAAATACATGATTTGACCAATGATAATAAGAGCAATAATTTATTAGTGCTATTTTTCTTTTTTTTTATAAGCTGATTAAAACACAGAAATAATACGGAGATATTAGAATGCCATCTATTAGTCTATTTGAAATTTAAGCGCCTAATTATTATGTATGAAACCTGTATACCAAATTAAAATTGACATCTTTATGTAAATAATATTAAAATAATAAGAGCTATGATTTAAAAATTTCTTTGTAATATTATTATTTTATTTTGAGACGGGATACTGTATAGGCATGTTTAAAACACCATATACACCGTATAATTTAAGTTGCGCATACTTTTATTGAATTAAAAAAAAGTATATTTTTGTAATCTATTTAACGGGTAGAATCACCCCTTAAAGTTTTGTTTGCAATTTAAATTCCACTGTGTATTGGGTTACTAAACATAAAAGAAGAATAATAAATGTTTGGAGCTATGAGTGCCATCAGCATACTCGTTGCGTTTCAAAGTAAAATCCTGGCTGCCGAAACGTAGTACGGCCATGTAGTAGTGCTAAACGATAATAGTCAACGTTAGGTAATGGATATGGCACCAGAGGAAGAAGGAGTTTGGATTCAGCATAAGAATTCGAAAGACAATCCATTTAATGATTTGAACAAACCTGGGCCGATTTAAATGCGAGTTTTATCTCAACCTCACTGCACCTCGATCCGAGCCATAGAAAGACATGCTCTCCGTTGTCTAGAATCATTATGTCGTCGTCAGCCAAATCATCCTGAAACAATATTTTTATTTAAGGAACTGTGACAATCAGAAGTAACATTAAAGAAGAGAAGATATTACTAGTCTGCTACAGAGACATGCTGCTAAAACAGCCATTGGCTTATATCTCTTGCTCAGCAGCGTATTATATTTTTGGGTATTTAATTTTACATCCTTGAAGAATAAGAGCTGATGGAGGAGTGCTTTGTTATAATATAATAAATAAATATGTTTTTTTTACAATAGTCGATTTTGAATATTTTGGTATTTCTTGAGACCTTTCTGTAATTATTTTAGTGAAGAAATACATTAATTCACACTCAATGCGCTGGCGCTACCAAAATAGTTTTTAATTAACATAGATTGAAGTTAACCTACATTGAAAAAATAAAGGTTTGACCCCCTGAATATTTTTAAGCCGGTACATTTCCTAATATTGGAATAAGTTTACGAATCTCTATGTAAATTATGACAACAAACTGCAGTGGCGAATGGTCATTCTCGAAAATAAATCAAATAAAAAACGAGATTAGAAGTAATATAGGTACCCTAAGAAATATTGAATTATTCGCCTTTGATAAGTATTGAAAAAGAGTTATTAGCAAAATTGGACTTTGTGTTTCTGTAATTTGCAAATCTGCACTTTTACCACCAATAATAATTGTATTGTATGTAAAATATTGTTTATTATTAATAATAGTTGCATTGCACCTAAGAACATACCAATTTTGTGAGTATACTATAACAATATCAGACTGTTACTATGAATTAAAAAACAATACAAATTAATTATCCCAAATTTTAAAATATTTTTTTAAGGGAGGTGGTGCATATTCAGGCCAGGGGCCCCGATACGTCTAAAGACAGCCCTGCATGCGCGATGTCACTCTTCCTTCCCACCCTACGCACTTGTCCCAAATTAAAAAAAAACAAAAAATCAACCTGAAATTACATTGTTTTGAAAATGCAAAATGAAGATGACATTCAAGAAAACTCATAGTGAAGCACCTATGCACCATCTCGGAAGAGTCCAGAGGGTAGGGCTACCCAACAGACAAAAACTATCTGATTGGCGTATTGCAAGCAAGCAGGATTGTATAATATTGTAATTTAGTGAGCTCGCCTTATGAGGCCGTGGCGGCCAAAAGCTATATGAAGCATAATTTTGTGGCCTGGTTGTGAGAACACAAAAAAGAATTTTAATACAATTATGCCGGATTTTAAAAACCCAGTCCTTAAGCTATCATTTCACCAAAACGAAATTGGTAAATTATTTCTATATTAATTGTAAATTATCTTTTATTCTGTTACTGTTTTCCAAAAAAATAAAAACGAGCGAGATTTGTCTTCAGTTTTTGAAAAATCTAGAGATGATTCTCAATATTAAAAAATACTATTTACACCCGCGTATGGTCTATTTGCATAGTACGAAGACAGTTTTTGGAACTTCCATACAAAAAATATAAGAAAAAAATGTTTGAAATTACGTAATTTCCAGAAATGTTATGGCCAAACATTATTTTTTTTCTATTTATTAAAAATACTTTTGAGTGATATAAAAAAAACCACAGTAATCTTGAGTTATTTTGTTATTGTTATCTAATTTTTACTTTATAAAAAACTATTCATTTGATAATTTATTATATTACAATTGAAAAGCCAAATCGACTATATTAGATGACGCGCAAAGCTGAAATCGTCATTCGTAATTGGCCACTGCCAACGGTGGGACGTATTCCCTTGTCACCGCGGTATACCTATACATCTTTATGTATCCAAAGCGTGCGGGTGCGTGGCATTGCAAAAATATCTAAATTTTTAGTCGCGTCAACTCAGAAGGGAGCCTTAATACAGGGATGCCTAGCAAGGCGGGCTCGGCTGCTCTTTGCTTAGCATTATAGAAAGATTATCATTTGCGTTTAATGTATGCGCTATGTAATCTAGTTTGCATTTTCTATTTGCAGCATAGTACGCTGTTGAGCGAGAAAGGTGCGTCCGTCCGGGTGCAAACTCGATTTGAAGTATTAGGAGATCATGTCAACCGAGGAGGTACCGATCCGATATTCCATACTCGCATGCTCTCGATTGAATTTTTAAATTTGAGAATACCACCGTTCATTCATTTTCGTAACTGCCTCTCTGGCGTGATTTAAATGATGGCTCTCTCACCCGTAATGACCTTTCGCAATATGCAAAATTTACTGATCCAGTCTATTCACACAACCCTCTTCTCATATTGTCAATAATTATATTTGTAACGCAACTTTTTAGGTAGGGGTTAATTCTTTCTTCTAATACATCACCGCGAGCCAAAAGGTAGCACTGGGCCCACTGACCGACTAACCGAGTGGCTTTTGTTGCTTAAGCAACAAAAGCCACTCCATCAAGTGGGGATGCATTACTACATTCATTATTACGTTGCACACTGGAATAGAGTTCACATTACCTGACAGAAATCGGTGCATTTTTCTGACACAGTAAAATATCCTCGCTCGTTGGAGCATCGGAAGAGCCTCGTGTGTTGCATGAAGTCGGCGTTGTCTTCATACGGTTTCTTTCCGCCCAGACCTGCCCAGAAGAAGTTTTCCGGTTCGTTCCCTTCGTTCAACACCTGAAAGTAATCATTGAGCATATTTGATTTCTGGTGCAGTAGAACAGTTAAATTGGAAGAGTTTAAATCAACAGCTACTTTCCTCTTCTGTAAACTTGTTTCAAAATAAAATTCTCTGATAAAAATGCCCGCTAATTTATTTCGATTTATTTAGGTAACTACAACAAGCATCGGTGTACGTTAATAGATTTTAAACTACATATATTTCGTTCAGAAAATCGACGAATACCATGCACCAGCAATACTAGTTCTCTCTTCTCATCTAACGAGTAAAAGGAGAGCAAGGACGTGGGGCTTTCCCTTCCAACCGCCACTCAGTATATTGTCGACTATCAGAACAGACTATATAATCGGAAATCTATTCATTTTCATTGAGGAGACTTTTGCCACAATTTCACCTAAGAAACCCCTCGATTTCCCGAAAGAGCATCATCATGATGAAAGTTTTTAGTAGCATTGTTAAGTAAGTTACCTAATAGATTGTTCAATGTCATAGTACATTTTGCCAACCTTCTACGCCAGCGACATACAGTTGGCGCTGGTAGCATTGTCTGGCGAAACTAATAGCCATCTACGAGTATAATAACACCGATAATGAATTGTTTTTATATAGGACTAATTGATTATAACCCCTCTTATCGCGGGGTAAAAATTCAGCCGTCACTTCTGCGTGTGATAGTTTATATTGGATTTTATATCCAATATTGGATCGCTCACATTCCGCCGTGGGTAGGCTTGCATCCAACGATGGACGGGTCACATCAGTCAGGATAAAAATCCAATAATTTAACTAATCATAACAATAATAACATTAAATTATTACTGTCATCTATTGCATTTTTTAATTGGCTGATTACATCACAGAAATAATCAGGAAAGATAGAATGCCATCTATTGATCTATCTGTATAATAAATAAATACAAACGGAGCTGCCATGGAATTCACCGACCGGAGTCGGGCCCATCATAATACTATTTTTTACACTTCTGGGGGGTGAGCAGTGGATTCCGGACTTACGAACCGGCTGTGGTAGGTTTAGGACAGCTGTCTTGCCACATGTGAGCGTTCACCTTGCCACCCATTCACTCCCCCTTCGAAGCCATAGAATTTGAGATGCGCAAATCGCAGTTTTAGATAATTTTTCTAAGAAAGAGTTGTTTATTTTTCTGGAAAGGCCAAGATCTTTAAAGAGGTGAAATAGAGATTTAGCTGGCAGGCCACGAGCGCCAACTTCCACCGCGTGAAGGTGAACAGTGAAGCCGTTCCGGGTTACGGCATTTGCAAGATCATGGTATTTATTTAATTTGTACTCGTGGTCTTTTGGGATATTTGATTCCCATGGAACAGTTAATTCTACGATAAGAGCCACCTTCCGAGATAGAGAGTAAAGAGTTATATCTGGACGGAGGGCTGTGCATCCGAGACTTTCAGGGAATTTATACTGCTTAGAGACCGAATCAACCTCCAGAGTCCAATCTGGAGGTTGAACTTTAGAATACATAATTATTACGTAAACCTGTATACCAAATTGAAAATTTAAATGTTTATGTAAATAATATTAAAATAATAAGAGATTAATGAATACACGCTATTTACACGTTGCGTTTGTAGTAAAATCCTAGCTGCCAAAAAGTACTATGGCATTAAGCAATCTACTACCTTATATAATCAATGGCACTAGCTACTTTAATAATAATTTTAAAAGAGTTATCGCACCTGTAAACTAAGCCAAGGGCTGTTGAATGTCTCTTCGGCGATTTGCTCGATCACCTTCACATCTTCAGGTGTCGCTTTGGATCCCAACCAGACGTAGTTGACTCCACTTTCCTCCTCCCCACCCTTGCTCTCAAACAGAACTTTCAAGATATAGCTGTAAGTAAGTAATAAGACAAATTAATTTATTAATTTATTTTTTTTGCCTCTTTCTCCCGAGTGAACAGTTTATTTACCAAAATGCACTATTCAGCTGACTGCTATCTGCCTTCACTTGAACCAAACGAGAGCACAGAATGCTGCCGTTACTTCTCAACTCGTAAAGTTCTATGCAGCCGTTACTTGGGTCTCTCTGAAAATGAGGAAAAGAATGTATTGGGGAACAAGTTTATTAAACGTCCAACCACGGGCGATTTTCCTTTTTTTTTTCCGGCCCACCAACCGACCAGGAGGAAAAGTATTGCAAATGTGCATTTTTTTTCCGTATGTTTTTTTATCTCCATATGAATATGGAAATATCCATCTTGAACCCCCGAGATGATTAGGACCATTTCCAGATTGAAGTCTGTCTATTTGTCTGTCTGTCTGTGTGTATGTATTTCTCCACGATTAACGCCCAAACACTTAATTCGATTGAGCTGAAATTCGGTATGCAGGCATCATTTAGTCATGGCAAGAGTTGAAAAGATTGTAGTTGAAATCGGTTCACCCCCCTGGCGCACTAGTATCATCCTCGAAATATTAGACTTAAAAATTGATACATAGATGCCTTGTTGGGCCAAAATCACATCGTAAAATTTCGGTTGGTATATCTCATATACAAGCTGCGCTAATAATATCATACATTTTAATCAAATATTAACGCAGAGCCGCCTAAGGCTGGACGAGAAACGAACTGCACCGCCTGAGGAGTCGCAATGGAGCCCAACCGGGTTCGACAACCGGCCAAGAGAAGGAGCTCATCGATTTTATTTATGAAATTTATATTCAGATGAGATCATTCCTTGGCTACTTGACGGGAAAGTCTTGGGGCGACACAACTGATTTTTAAAAATATATAATCGCCGGCCAATTTTATCTGATATATAAAGTTAGTTAGTTTGTCTGGGCTATTTCCCGCACTTGGCCTCTTGATTGGGCCGTTGTGCGTGGCTCATGTTTCTATTTATGTTACTCCAGCCAACCCAGGCTGTCCTAGAAGGTTAGCAGCCTGTTTGGGTTGCTACAGGCCTCCGGGACAGATGCTGGAGATTGTAGTATTCTTGCCCGTTGCTCTGCCACGCTCCTGCATTCCATGAGCACATGCTGTGGCGTTTCTTCTTCCTCCATGCATCCTCTGCATAGAGGGCTGTCTGTCACACCTATGGTAAACAGGTGTTTGTTTAGGGGACAGTGGCCTGTCATAGTACCTATGACTTTACGGATTTTGTCCCTTTTTGATCTGGTGAGGTTGCGGGCAAGTTTTTTAGACGCTTCCCGAACCGCGTTCTTTATTTGCCTGCATCCTGCGTTTTTTTTCCATTCTTTAAGGTGGGTTTCGTCGGTGTTCCTGCGTAGCCATGTTTTTATTTGGGCCTGGGGTATGGGCATCAGGGGTTCCGGGCCATATCTGATATATAAAATAGTTGCAAAGATTGTATTGTAGCGAAATTTCAAGCGAAATTTTATTGACATTTAGCGTACATCATGCAAGAAACATGAATATCGCATTCAAGGGAAGAAACAGAGAGGCAAACTTATTGATATTTTTTCTGGTACATCTTGGAAGCAAGTGGATCTAATTAGGGATAACGCCTTCACAATCTTCTCATATTGTACGTTATAGTTCCATACAAGCCGAAATTATTTGTCAAAAATCCATTATGAATTTCAAAAATATGCGGCGCTTGGTCTATATTCTACGATACTGCTCGTAACTTGTCCGTTCCCATCAGTCGTGCCACTTGAGAATGTGGAGACGCGATTGTCGATTTTGTAGAGCAACAGAAAAAGATTCGACGGCGAAATAGTGCCTCCAAGTTCAGTAATAGCTCAGAGATTATATGCAAAGCGATAATCATATGGAAGGAGCTGAACAAGCACGTGCGTGACTCCCGCGGTTGAAGGGTATTATTAATGGTGTAGGTACCTTGGTGTTTCGCTTTCCGTCTTTTATTATGAACTTGCCGTTAAAGTGCGACATGAACTTTGCGCTCTCTTGTTGCTGGTAAGTCCGGACCACTTCCAGATTGTGACACAGAGGACGGAATTTCTTTTCCAATCTGGAATAAAAATATTTCAGTGATTATCAGATTAAGGTTTCGTGGGGTGACCCAAAAAAAATCCTAATTAACAGTACACATTTAGGTTAACTAAAGCACCAGACTGCAAGAAGCCGTAATGAATAACACCGGCACAGGATTATCAGACGTCATGGACAGTCACCCTGAGCATCTTCCGACTAATCTTGCATTTAGGACATTGTCTAGTTGCATATGTGAGGTGAAACGGAGATTTGGCTGGCAGTCGACGAGCGCCGACCCACCGCGTGAAGGTGAACAGTGAAGCCGTTCCAGGTGATAGCATTGCGAGATCATATATTTATTTAATTTGTACTCTTTTGGGGGGAGCTAATGAGCAAGTAGTTTGGCCACTAACAAGACCCTGTTGTATAGGGTCGGTCAAACGCACGGGTCAACACCCATTCGGCGGCCTCCTTGCAGAAATGAGAGCCAGGGTAGGATGCTGGCCTGCGGGCCAGTCTCTCCTAGAAGTTAACCTTCGGATGCTCCTGGACGGTTTGCGCACCATGCGGCGTCAGCCTATCGATTGTGCATTCCGACTAACAGCCGGGGGAGTCTGGAAACAGCAATCTTACCTATAGAGCGGGGGTAGTTGTTAACCTTATGGCAACTGCTCTTGAAACGACCATTCGGCCATCGTCCGCGATATATTCGGTAGACACCGTATCACCGCTTCGTAAAGGGAGAGGACCGCGTCAGGAGGCAGGAGGTATCCTGAAGGGTAATTCCAGATGGAGATATCCTTCCAAATTGATAGTCAGAGAGCAAGGCTGCACGCTGGGTACCTTTCCCGGTGGCTCGCCGTAAGGCATTGGCCTCTGACCGGCAGGTGGCGTAGCTAAACAGTGGATTGGTTTTCGTACCAAGTCTCGCGTCCACGGGTTCGCCCATTGTAGTTGACAGCTCTAGTTGTACTCTTTTGGGATATTTGATTCCAATGGAACGGTTAATTCTACAATGGGCCACTTTCGAGATAGGGAGTTAAGAATCTGGATTTCAGGGAATTGATACTGCTTAGAGATCTGTTACGTACCCCATCTTAAATTGTTTAGTAACAGCACTGTTAATTAATCTAAATGTTAATTAATCTAAATGTTAATACTTAGTGCGCCACTGCCATAAGCATTGGCGCTGCTTTCAATATAACAGCCGTCGCGACCGCGACGGCATGCATTCGCACGCCAGCCTTCGGCGCATACACAATAAATCCGAATCAACAGCTACTGTTTCATTTTCGCCGAGCCACCGTCGTACAAATAGTGATTAGATCGTTGAGGCCTCACTGCCGATCCGACAATCTAACATTGGTGACCCGACATTTGAATTTACGCACCTTCAATCTAACATTGGTGGATTATTTCTCAAAAATCGGCGGTGGTTTCGAAACAGTAGGCGTGAATGCATCAGCAGTAGAGTCAGTGTTGTACTTTTAATAAAGCCAGTGATTTCTCGTTCCGCGCACGTACCCTTATCAGCGTTGGACCGTCGAGCTTATCTCATTTGGCGAATTTCCGAGAAATCAAGACCTTATCTCATTTGGCGAATTTCTGAGAAATCAATCCGCTCGCCGACAAGACTCTGCCACACACCGCGCGTCGCGACCACTGCGACCTCAACGTCGACGTTCACTCTACGTCAACGGGCACACACAAGCCGTGCATATAGCCGTGCAAGACTTCAAAAAGCTAAGATTTTATTATTTATTTTTAATTTCTTTTGCCATTCTGCATAAGTTTCTACATCTTTATTGAGTAACTACTATTTGAAATGGCGACTCCTAAACCAAATACAGTAGAGGATCCTAGACTGTCAGCTATGTCGTATGCAAACAGACTTCCGGATTTCTGGCATTCTGAACCCAAACTGTTCTTCGCGCAATTCGAAGCTGTTATTGCTCCACAAAAGGCGACTGACGAAGTTAAGTATCAGCTCATCATTGCGAAACTTCAACTCGATGATCTCCGCCAGGTCAGCGACATAATTACAAATCCTCCCACTGACGAAAAATATGAAACTATTAAAAATCGACTCATTAGCGTTTATGAAGATTCTGAGCTTCGCTCATTTCAGAAACTACTGAGCGATATGCAGCTAGGTGACCAAAAACCATCGCAGCTTCTTAGGCGAATGAAAGACTTGGCCGGAGCCAAGGTCAATGATGAAGCCTTACGGATCATGTGGGCTGGCCACCTACCCAAGCATGTGCGTTCCATTCTCGCAGTTTCGGACCAGAGCAATCTTCCGGAACTGGCCAAACTGGCCGACACAATTTTGGAAAACACCACTGGAACGGACGAGATTCATGAAGTTGCCGCTTCATCATCGCATAACAACCGCTCCTCTTCCAAACAACGCTCAATGGAACACACCATCGCAGAGCTAACAAAAAAAATCGACGAACTAACCACGTCGATGAAGTCGTACGAACGAGGCAGACCGAGATATTCCCAAAAAGGAAATCACTCCCGTTCGCGCTCCCGATCGCACTCTCGGTCAAACCATCAAAACGCAGAGGATAAACCAAAAACAAATAAGGGCATTTGTTTCTTCCACAAACGTTTTGGCAACGACGCACGAAAATGCCAAGAGCCTTGCACCTTTGGCAAGAAGGAAAACTAGAATCAGTGCAGCAAACTGAGGCAAACGCTGTCACTGGTTCTCAATCATACCGCCTCAACATAACTGACAAAACTAGTGGCATTAAATATTTAATAGATACTGGAGCTGGCGTATCGGTCATCCCCCGTGGAAAACATCCAGCACATCCAACGTCGATTAAGCTATACGCAGCTAACGGCACGGAGATTCGCACCTTCGGAGAACGCACCCTTCGATTGAATCTAGGCCTTCGACGTATTTACATGTGGAAATTTATAATCGCCGACGTTAAGATAGCTATTATAGGAGCCGACTTTCTAGCGCGATACAACATTCTAGTAGATTTAGGGCACCATCGACTGATAGACAATCTCACGAACGTCTCAGCAATCGCATCACTCGACAATTCAAGCTCTCCGTGCATTAAATTAATTAATGGAGAAGACCCTTTTGCAAAAATCCTAGAATCGTTTCCAAACATCACACGACCGAACATACTGCCAAACAGTGAGGTTAAGCACAACGTCAAGCATTTCATTGAGACAACTGGACCTCCTGTTTACGCCAGAGCACGACCTCTTCCTCCAGACAGATATGCACTAGTCAAAAAAGAGATTCAAGAGCTCATCGACTTAAATATCTGCAGACCGTCCTCAAGCCCGTGGGCGAGTCCTCTGCATTGTGTAAAAAAGAAAAATGGCGACCTTCGCTTGTGCGGTGATTACCGTCGTTTGAATTCCGTCACTGTCGCTGATCGATTTCCAATTAGCAGACTTCAGGATTTCACTTATATCCTACACGGAAAAACAGTTTTTACAAAAATCGACTTGGTTCGGGCATTTAACCAAATTCCGATTAATGATGATGACATTCCAAAAACTGCAATAATTACGCCTTTCGGCCTATTTGAGTACCTCAAATGTTCATTCGGCCTACGCAACTCTGCTCAGACATTCTCCAGGTTCATGACTGCAGTTCTACAGGGCCTAGAATTCGTATTTTGCTATATCGACGACATCCTCATCGCGTCAGCAAACGAGCAAGAGCACATTAAACACGTTAAAATGGTTTTACATCGTTTGGACGAAAATGGCATCACGATCAACATTCAAAAATGCCAGTTTAATAAAACAGAAGTAGAATATTTAGGGTATCATGTGAACGAAAAAGGAATTACGCCAATCGCAGACCGACAGCAGGTCATATCTGATTTTCAGAGACCCGATACCGTTCAGCAGTTGCGCCGATTCCTCGGCATGATAAATTTCTACAGAGAAAGCACTCCACACGCTGCTAAACATCAAGCAGAATTAAATAAATATTTAATTGGAGCAAAGAAAAATGACAAAACTCGTATCATATGGAACGACATCTCTTCTCAAGCATTTCAAGGATGTAAGGATGCAATAAAGAATGCCTTCACACTCGCTCACCCAGCACCTGAAGCACAGCTAATTCTAGCTACAGACGCATCAGACACCGGTGTTGGAGCGGCCTTACAACAAAAGATAAATGGAATTATTCAACCCTTAGGTTTTTTCTCCAAAAATCTGAACGTAACTCAACGGAATTACTCGACTTACGATCGTGAACTTCTAGCGATTTACCTAGGAATCAAGCATTTCCGTCGACTCATTGAAGGTCAAGACGTCACTATCCATACAGATCACAGACCGATTATCTACGCATTCACCAAGAACGCGTCTGCAAAAAACGAGATTCCTCGTAGGGTTCGTCAACTAGACTATATCCAGCAATTTTGCAACAAAATCGAACACATTCCAGGAGATCAAAATACCGTCGCAGACTGGTTATCTCGCATAGAAGCAATCGATTGCCCCACCGAGATTAACTACGAAGAATTAGCACTCTCACAGCAGAATAACGACGAAGCAAATAATTTCCTCCGCTACAACTCGCAAGTCAAGAAAATTACACTCCCAGGAATCAGCAAACCTATCATCTGTGATACAGGAAAAGACCAAATCCGACCATTTCTCACTGAGAAATTCCGTCGCACCGCATTCAATATCATCCATAATATCGCGCATCCAGGCATACGTGGCACCCGGAAATTAATCACGCAACGATTCATCTGGCCTCGTATGCACACGCAAATTAAGGAGTGGACCCAAGCATGCATCCCTTGTTAGAAGTCGAAAACATTTCGACACAACAAACCGCAGCTTGAAAAATTCGATTCAGCTGATCGTTTCAATCACATACATATCGATTTTGTCGGGCCGTTACAAGTTTCTCAAGGCTGTCGCTTCCTACTAACGATTATCGTTAGAGCGACACACTGGTTCGAGGCGATTCCGCTTCCCGACCAAACCGCAGAAACAACAGCAAAAGCTCTGTACAATAATTGGATCACGCGATACGGATGCCCCGAAAAAATAACTACAGACCAAGGTACAAATTTCGAAAGCAATCTATTTCAAAATTTAACAAACGTTCTTGGTATTAAGAAACTACGAACAACAAGCTTTCACCCGATAGCAAATGGAAAGATAGAACGCGCTCATCGCACAATGAAAGCCGCACTTATGGCTAGGCAAAACACAACAAACTGGTTCGACGAAATACCAACAGTCTTACTAGGTATGCGTGCAGCCATTCGACAGGACACAGGAACCTCCTCAGCAGAATTAACATTCGGCAAACAATTACGTTTACCTGGAGAGTTCATTCAGCCAACCAAACACAAGCAGTTGGACTCTACGTTCGTCGAAAGACTTCAACAACACCTATCAGACCTATCAGCTAAACCAACGAGAGAATGCACCCGAGACAACGTTTTCGTGCATCCAGATCTCAAGGATTGCACTCACGTTTTCCTGCGAGATGATATGGTCAGGAAGCCATTACAACAACCATATTCTGGACCTTTTCGAGTGATAAAACGAAACAATAAAACGTTCGAATTATCCATAAAAGGAAAACCAAAAGTAATGTCGGCTGATCGCGTCAAACCCGCGTATTTCATCTCACAGGGCAGCGATCTGAAAATGCAAAACGAAACAACACAAAAAGTTTCAAGCGACAAAATAATGACTCAAACGAATCGTCAGACCACCCAGCAAAATTCCATTCCCACGCGCGAAAAAGGCGATAAGGCAAAAGAGCATTATCGCACGTGCAGCGGACGGATCGTCAAGAAAGTCCGATTCTTAGACGAATGAGATCATTGCTACGTGACTTTTTCAAAATACCATTTTATATCGTCACAACAAGAGACAAAGGAAATCAGTCCTCACTGAGATCGAGCGAGTAGTAACCGCCTTTTTACCTTACCATCCTAACACCAATCCTATTTCGCTCCAGGGCTAACCAACTTGGAACCAGCCGCCAAAGATCCTTTTCTCCTACACAAGTATCATTATTCCAATTTCTTGCAACTACAAGGCGAAATGGGATCTCAACAAAGCAAAGACGAAGTCATTATCGCTGGAACTAAAATGGAAAACACGAACCGACTATCAGACACACTCATAATCATCGCAGTCATCTTGATAGCCATCATTTTCGTCGCCCTTTGCCATCAACGATGTCGGCAAGGTATCCGGAAGTGGGTCCGAATGGAAATCGCCCGCCCTCACCTTCTGCCGCCACCAGGGACAACCAGCTCCAGCACCGCAGCAGCCACTCCAGGTCAACACGCCATGGTTTAGTGCAGTGCTAGTGAAAATAAATGCGCGCTCAAGGCTGCATTCTGTGAAAATGACTTAACAAATGTTTTTTTTTCTACAAGGCTCTTTTACAGCCTCTAATTATAAAAAATATATATGTTTTAATTTTGTACGCAATTCAACAATTTATTTACAAAATTGTTCAATATTTTTACAGCATTTCATAATTGTTTACATACTAACAACATGCGTTTTTCAATGTATACTAACATAGCATGTAGCACAATTTAAATACGTGGTAACTACCACAAGCAATGTATCGAGATTAACTTTAATATTCTAAGCAAATCTCTAGGGGGGAGCAGTGTTACGTACCCCATCTTAAATTGTTTAGTAACAGCACTGTTAATTAATCTAAATGTTAATTAATCTAAATGTTAATACTTAGTGCGCCACTGCCATAAGCATTGGCGCTGCTTTCAATATAACAGCCGTCGCAACCGCGACGGCATGCATTCGCACGCCAGCCTTCGGCGCATACACAATAAATCCGAATCAACAGCTACTGTTTCATTTTCGCCGAGCCACCGTCGTACAAATAGTGATTAGATCGTTGAGGCCTCACTGCCGATCCGACAATCTAACAGATCGAATTGACCTCCAGAATCCAATCTGAAGCTTTCTCAATTATTGAGAAAGGTTTTGTAGTGAAATGTTTCTTGCGTTTAGAGCCATCCCGTACAATTAAAATATTTATGTAAAATGAAAATTGTCAAGAAACGTATTATCTTTTAGAAACTCATTTATTGAGTAGAATGAGTGTCTGATCAGATATTTTCTCGATTTTGATTTAAATATTAGGAATGATTTTGCAACCCTTATATTAGGATTGAATTTGCAACCCTAATATTAGGATTGAGTTTCTCGAAGATAGTCAGCCTGATCTCATAGACCAACGGCTCTGATTTTGTTAGTTTGTGGCTTACCAAAGCATACGCATTTAGAATGCGTATTTTTCCTGTAAACGAAATTTTTAAGTAATTGGGCCCAGAAATCGCTTCTTAAAATTAACTGCTGATTGATGACTTACCCAAACGTAAATGTCAGGTAGCCCATGTTTCCTGCCATGCGTCCTTGCCAGAAATAAACGACCCACTGTATGGAATCTGCGTCATCTTCAGGTTCTTCATCTGCATCTTCACCCTAAAATTTAGGAAATTTAGGAAACACAGGCATGTAAATGAACACAATTAATAGGCGGGACATTCTCTCGGGAGATTATTAAGCGTAAATCACTCGAAGACTTTGTTAATTCTAAGAATTACTAATAGAAAGGGAGTAGTTTGTAAAAGTTTTTTTTAAATGTTTCTTACAAGTGGTGCAGTTCTAGATTATATAAAGAAACATGTTGTTGTACATAGCATAAAATATTGTATGCCTATGGGCAATCATAATGTGAATATTCATTATAAAAACAATAAAGAGCTTTGAACGTTGTAGCCTTCTTGCAGGATAACTGCAAGGGTTACAATATCAACAAACAATATAAATTTAGAATTGGGCGCCGGAAAGACTATAAGCTAGCTTGAGCAAAAAGACAATCAAATACACGGGTCGTGAGAAAGGTAAATTAATCAATCAGTGTTTCTTTCTGGTATTTATTAAAAAAACATTATTTATACGAGGCCTAGTGCACATACTAGAAGACCTAAAGTGTACATATTACAAAAAAACGGCAACTTCCGGAATGGTTGGCAGCAATACGAAAAAATATACAACAAATACGGGTTCTACTTCCGACAGCGTAATACCGGACTTCGTCGCGGAAATTCAGTTCCCTCGGCCCAAAACCTACTGCGAAAAAGCCGGCCTGGGAGTCAAATGGCTGGTCGAAGGCAGAGCTCAAGGATCATAGAGCTGTTCTCCAGCCCAAGATAAATGCCCTGCGAAATCACCCAAAATTACATGAGTGACCGCACGAAATTTCGCACTACTCAAAAATATGGAAAAAAACGGATAAACAACTCACAGATATTCCTGGACTTTTTCACGAACAACTGGAGAACTGGCACTAACTCCGCAGTTAAATTTTTAACAAGGTTTAACACCGATTTTATGCCGAAACTGATTTTTATATTTAAAATGCCGCAGCCCACACGTACAATTCGATGAAGCGCCTTTTTTTCTTTCCCGAAAGTACCCCCAGCTGTCTGTCAACAATTATTATTATTATTTTATTATTATTATTATTTATTCTGGACAGGCAGCTCTGCTGATACGTCCAGATCAGATCTTGTAAAGCTAAACAATATTAACAAGTTTTTAGGTACAAATCGAGTCTGTTTTTAAATTGATTGACAGAGATTGCACTAATCACTTCAAATGGTAGTTTATTCCACATGTCCACCACTCTATTTGGCAAAACGTTCTTAAGAGGATTAGATTTAAATTTTGTACGGTTGAGTTTTTTGTTGTGACCTCGAAGATTTGTATTGAAGTTGAATTAAATAGAATATTTCACCCACTATGGACATCTAGCGGAATTAATAGGCATTTGTTTCAGCCAAGAAACAAACCTCGATAAACATTTTATAAAACAAAAAAAAGGTGCCATAGAAAGGAAATTTAAAACAAAGATATAAATTTAACGAAATTCGTTATAACGTATCCAATAATATCAATCAATCCTTTAATTTTTATAGATTACTTCTTTTTTCCCATCCCATGACATGATATGCACCGGTAAGGACTTTGAACGATTATACATCAAATCGCAATGATCTAGACAGACTGCTTTTATACTGTAATACAAACCGACTAACCGTCAATGCTTCCAAGTGTGTTATTATTAGTTTTACAAGGGATCTCGATCTTAACTTGCTAAATTATGGCTATAATTTAATCGATGAATGTCCCGAAAAGAGGATAGTTTCTTATAACACAGGATCGCCATATAAGTCTGGTGAAGATTGCGTACACTGGTGCGCTCGGTTACACAATACAGGTTAAATGGATTCTCATTCCCAGAAAACCAGCCAAAATGACTGATCGAAAATTAAGACAAGTCAGACATTAAATGAATTTTATTTCACACATTGACACAACTGCAAAAATCTTACAGCCGTATTCAGAGTCGACACTCAAGGGGTCCCTTAACTCAAGTGTGCCCTAACTTGTCAGATTACTATTCAGAAACCATACTTAAGTAAGCACTCAAGTAGGTTACTCGAGTGTGCCCTTAAGGGAGGCATCTTCCATACATTTTTGTATTCAGAGACAATACTTGAGTGTCGAGGAAGCTAAAATGGCCGACATTTCTTAAGTTTTGAACTGTCAAATTCAAGTGTGGTCTCAAGCTCACTTTGGCGAGTGCGCGTTGAGTATTCCAATAATTAATGCGTGTTTTTTGTGATTAAAATCCATGATTTCTATAACTCTATGGTTTATAATGATTTGGCCGATTGTATAAGCTGTATTTACCGCATCGCACGCGTCGTTGCGTAAGGGATTTCAACAATCTCCTTGACTTCTACTCTCCTGGAGAGTTTAAATAACATTTCCGCCTCGCCATTCAAATGTTTTCTGACTCTGTTGGGTTTTAACGAAAACTGCGGATTTCCGATTCCGCCTGATGCAGTTAATGCTGGCACTGAAATTCTTTGCCACCGGCAATTAGCCATACAATGCCAACCACAGCTATTATTTCTACCCATATTTTTTCCTAATTCCTAGGTAAAGAAATTCTGCATCAAAATTCGGCGCAAAAGGAAGCGAACTAGCAAAAGGCAAAACGAAAAAGACGAAAGAGCGCATCGAGGAAATCGTTTAAGAAACCGACAAGAAAAATACTCCGACGTCGAGCAAACGTCAGTGACAACAGCTGATGCACCGATGGGTTTTTTTCAACCATAGAGCACAATCATTTTGTTCAAAGACAACGAAAACTCTATAGACCGAGTAATAGGAATGTATTAGTTTCGAATTAGAACTGAATCCAATTACTTGAGGGTCCCTTAAGTGCATACTCACTGAAGGGAGCCCTAAAGTAACGACTATGAATAGCAATTTTGAGGGTGGTACTTAAGTGTCACTCGAGTTAGTGTTCCCTTAAGGCGTACTTAAGTATCGACTGTGAATACGGCTGTTAGAGTATGCTGGGTATCATTCTCGGGCTGTTCAAAAAGTTCAACAACAAAAGGTTCGTTATAATTTTATTCGTCCGCAGCCTCCTTTAATACGCTTTGCAAATTTGGTATCCGATTAATTTTTAAGCGAACTCTTTTCTTTATCGAACTCGAAGCACTCACCTGCGGAGGCAGGATGTATCTGCAGAGGAAGACGTAGCAGTCGCCGCTGTAGAAGGTGCCGAGCTCGTCGTCGGGCAGCCGGACGAAGCGGCGGCCCTCCAGCACGAAGGCCTCCATGGCATCCAGCTCCTCCGCCCAGTCGGCCGCCGCGCGCCGCGCCTCCGCCTCCGCCGTCCCCGTTTGGCGCGGCGTGAACAGGGCCGACAAGTCGGACTTGGTTTCCTGCTTGCGGGCCCACACTTGCAGATCCGCACCTGTGTTCATTACGAGCATCGCTATTGAATCCCATTACAGAGATTAGGTATTTTTAATTTATTGCCGGGTATTGATTTCTGAAGTGAGGAATCTGAGGTATCCGAGTCGAGGAAGGGTGAATGAATGAGGAGATCAGCAAACATATTCTAGTCGTCTAACGAGTAGAATATGTTTGCTGATATCCTTATATGCTAATGTCACTTACTTCAATATGATATAAATGGGTTGTAACGAAAATCATTTCTATGTGCATTTTGCACATTATTTGTATGGTTTTTTCAACTTTTTATAATTTCTTTGGTTTTCTGTCCCGGTAATAATGTTTTCTAAGCATGCAAATTCAAGGTTCCAGACGTCATAATATATGTTTGTTGAAAAACTCAGTGACGGCGCTGTCAAATGTATTTATAGGTTATGAATTATTCTTCGAAAGAAAACATTTTTATTAGGATAGAAAACCAAAGGAATACTCGTAACAATCAGAAAACCCTATACAAAAAGCGTGCAAAATGCATAGAAAAGTGATTGTTGTTACAAAGAAATAACAATGCACGGGTAAAATGCACATCTTGTCGTTTGACGGACAGTCCAAAGTGACTCGACTGAACAGGGTGACTTTTAATGGTACAGTATTAGCATCAAAGCTGATCAAATATACGATTGATAGGTATGTTAAACGATTCTTGTGACATTCTAAATAACAGTTGGCGATTGCAATGGATCCAATCGCCACATAAATAAAAGATATTCGTTGCTAACAGAGTTAGTGGAATACAGAAACTTATAATTCCGGCCAATTTCTGGTATGTTTATTCTGAAATAAACCCACAGGATAGCGCATAGAGGGTTATTCCCACTACAATTGATGGATCATGGATTACGGTTGCGGGTCCATCCTGGCTTAAACAGCCGCTGAAAGGTTGGTCGAATATCAAAATCGGCAAAGGAGTTAGGTAAAGATGAAGCAACACAAAGAAGGTGGTAGGTAAAAAATTGAGTTATCTGTTTTTTTGAGGAAAGGTCTTCATCGTTAACTAGGCTAAAAAGAATCTATGCTTACTGTTTGCGATTTCTGCGGAATTCGAAGATTGTACTGAATCGTCACGTTGGGTGACTTACAGCAGAATTATAAAAATCCTTATGATTATGTATCAAATTAATTTAATCGGACATATTTGCTGCCAATATCGCTGCCTTACAATCTCAAATGAAAAAAACAATCGTCTGGATCGCTGTCAAGTGCTACGGATGGCCGTTGCGGGGCCTCGGCTATCGGTTTTAAAGTTCCTATTTTGAAAGGACATCGACCCGCTCGATAGAGCGCGGAGACGCTTCGCAGAGCCCGACATCGGAGTCGCGACGCGGAAAAACACCGAGAGAGCGGGGACGCGACGGAGAGCTACGAGATGCGAGGGCGAAACGGCGTCCCCGGGGGAGCGTCGCTTACCGGTGCGGGCGACGGAGCGCGCGGTGCGCGTGAAGTCGACGGGGATGACGTCGTCCCAGTGCGCGAAGTGGGCGCGGAAGACGTGCGGCTCGGCGCCGTCGGCCGCGCGGGCGACGCGCGCGTGCGCCGGCCGGCTCAGCATGCGCCGCAGCTCGCCCGCCAGCCGCGCGGCCGCGGCGCGCACCAGCCGCGGCGAGCGCCGGCCCAGCCACACGCACACGTCCACGTGCGTGTCCAGCAGGTACACGCAGCGCGACGACAGCACCGCGCGCGACGGCCGCGCGCCGCCGCCGCACCCCTCCACCTGCGCCATTTATTCAATTTACAAAAGATTGTCGCAGCGTGCGCTTTCTAATGAGACCATGTAAGAGTCCGTAAACTGAGTCGATTTGAATTTTCACTAATTTCGTCTTGTAGTTTTGCTAATAATTAACCTGTGAACCTATAAACCCTGGCATAATGCCATGTAAACCATTTTCAAAATTGCTCTTAATAAATCCATACCTGCCTCTCAAATATTTAAAACAGCGACGACCACTGTATCCAACCGCATCCTGATCGTTTAGAATTGAGTGCTGCTGCCCATTCGAGCCAAAATGATCAACATAATGCATTCAAACTATATGCAGGTGCAAATAGGTCGTTACTGACAGTAACTAATTAAAATTGAGCCTAATCACTATCATGCCGGCTCACATTTCATTAACGGTGGTTCGCCTCTTCCCCATATTTTTTTATTTTTTTATCAGATGATTCCATAAATGCGCCTGATTTAAAAGTTAACTTCAACAGGTTTTAAATATAAAAGACAGAAGTTTTACTAGTCAAAGAAATATCCTCTATTCATCTCTATAATGGTTTTCCAGCATTCAACAAGCTTATCGATTCCATTTTTAAAGAAACTGCATGGTTTTCCTTGAAAAAAATTTATGTGGTGGTTTTCTGAAGCTTCCACGAACCTAAGATTTTCGTGCAAGTAAATGGCCACATCATGCGATATAGCTTATTAATTTTAGTGAGGAGATGTGGCACCCAAGAATCTATAAATTTATCTATCTTAGGAATGTATCCAAGCTTTTTTAAATGGCGTAAAGCGGTCGAATTTTCAATATTCAATATTTCAGCAGATGCAGTTGATGTCAGTTGTAATCCTTGGATTTTCGTCATCAACACCAGGTCATCCAGAGCGAGGCTGATCTCCGAAGTTGAAATCACCATTTTGGAATCCGCCAACTTTTTAACGGTCCGGAGCGCCTGAGCATGGAATGTTTTTTTGCCGTACGGCGTTAGCCAATCGATTTTGCATTCCGACTAACAGCCGGGGGAGTCTGGAAACAGTAAAGCTTCCTATAGAGCCGGGGGGTAGTTGTTAACCTAATGGCAGCTGCTGTTGAAACGACCATTCAGCCAACCGATCCCGGGTAAAGGATGTCTCAATCTCGATAGATTCGGTAGACACCGTACCACCGCTACATAAGGGAGAGGACCGCGCAAGTGACCTTCCTGTAACCAGTCAGGAGGCAGGAGGTATCCTGAAAATTCCAGACGGAGATATCCTTCCAAACTGGTAGTCAGGGGGCAAGGCTGCCTGCTGTTTACCTTTCCCGGTGCCTCGCCATAAGGCGTTGGCCTCCGACGGGCAGGTGACGTAACTAGACAGTGGATTGTTTTTCGACCCAAGTCTTCTGCGCGTACCTCACGGAAAACAGAAAGATCGAATATCGTGGGGGTGACGGGTTCGCCATTGTGGTTGACAGCTCTAGTTAAATGTTTTTTTGCGCAGTCTTAACACTTGCGCCTTTTTGAAATTCGTATAGAATTACGTGCCGCAAATGCATCAGTTAAATCAATTTATTTGAACTATATCTGACAAGGTGATGACAACACTGTCAGCATTTCAGTAACAAATCATAAACACCAAATATTTGCCATAGAGTACGTTAGCGACATCTATGAAAATAGGGCACGAACTTAAGCAATCGTCTGATATATTACTGTAAAAAAAATAAAAGTGAAAAATGTTTATACGCATACCTGAGGTAATTCTAGATATCCCATTCCGAGTTCTACTCGGTAAAGCCGCGGTGTCGGCCACGCCCAACCTTCCGCTGGTTCTTCGACGTGTTCCTGAGAAGTCACAGTTAAAAATCATAATTTCACATTTCATGCCATTGCAATGATACCATACTATTGCAATTAACACATGTATACTATCAACACCAACAAACAACTGCGTGGACACTTGTTGAAATTAAATAAAGCAACTGCAGCATAAAACCCCATGAAATACTATTTAACAAAGTTCAGGGAACCTGGAAATATTTCAGAAAAGTGCAACGAAGTTGGTGCTATCACTGAGGAGAAAACCGTACGAAGTTTTGAAGGAACTCCGTCTGACAACATTAAGAGGAACGTGGGCAGCAAGGTTTAATAGAAACGTAGAAAATGTGGTTATTATAATGTGCCTAACCTCAAGAACATATATACCATGACACCAACAAATAACTGCGTGGACACTCGTTGAAATTAAATAAAGCAACTGCAGTGTCAAAGTCCAGGAAACATATTTAAATGAAACGTGTAGTGCATGCTTGGAATACATTAGAAAAAGTAATAGGCGCTGACTCTGTCAATAGTTTTAATTCTTAGTTTAAAATAGTCACAAGTTTAAAAACAAGTGCATGTGGCAAAATATGTTTGAGGACCTGTGACCTATATAATAGTGAACATGGCGCCGGAAGAAAAAGATACTTTTGAAAATGATAAGAAAAAATGGAGATGAATTAATACCTTCAGCGGAGCTTCAGGTGGGTTACCATCTTCGAGGCCGAGCTCTTTCCAGAAACCGGATCTTTCTTCATTCTGCGATACGGACGTAATCTCGGCACCATTCTTACGCTCATTTTTATTTATTTTCTCAGCGAATAACCTCGCTTTGGACCGCAGGGTATTTTTAGACTTTTTACCAATCCTGTAACACAACAATAACATAATACAGTGATGAATCTGTTACTATTATTATTGATTATATAGCGTATTTAGATTGCTAAACGCCATACTACGATTTAGCAGCTAGGATTTTACTAATAAACAAAACGGGTAGATGGCACTCATAGTTCCAAACATTAATTAATCGTCTCGTATGTTCGACATAGCGGCGTTTGTTGTATGGCACTATAGATAGCGCTCTAAACACGTCTATACTGTAATTATCCCAAATTAAAATAATAATATAATAAAAGAATTTTTAAATCATAGCTCTTAATATTATTTACATAAAGATATCTATTTTTAATTTTGTATACAAGTTTCAATAAATAATAATTAAGCACTTTAAGTTCAGATAGACTAATAGATGGCATTCTATTGCTCTGTATTATTTCAGTGTTGTAATCAGCCTATATATAAATGCGATGATAGATTGCACTAATAATTGCATGTTATTATTAATGGTTAAATTATTAGGTTTTTATAATCAATCAGTCTTTTAAAAAAAAACATTTATTATCAATGTTATTATAGATGGCCAAATAAATTGCTATTAGTTTGGCCTGACAATGCTATCAACCACCTGTATGTCGCCGGCGCAGAAGGGTTGCTAAAACGTACTATGACATTTAATATTCTAATACCATATATAATCAATGCTATAACATTTATGCTTATCGCAAGCATAAGTCTGCGGGGTTGGTTTTTGCTCAAAATTTTAATCATAAATTCGCCTAATTAAATATAGAACATCCCTTAATGAATAATTAATATCTGATGTAGATACTAACCAAATATAAATATTCAATCCTGCATCCAAAATAAAGACATGTCTCGGGTCGAGCGAGTCCACTTCCAAAGCGACCGGTATGACATGAATGGCTGTCGAGTTTGTGTGCACTCGGTAGAGTCGAACTGTGTATTGCTGAAATGGAAATATATTTATGGGATTTTCAAACTTTGAACAGAGTTGAACTTTGATACATGTTAGAAGCAGATTTTAATGTCTCTCCTGACTTAAAAGATTATAATTCTAATAAAGCTTTTCGTCCTCTATTCAATGATGGGGTCCATTCCAAAAGAGAGCCAGGATTGGTTTCAAAACACACACCTACCTAGGAGTTTGGTTTGGAACTTTCTATTTTTGGATTTGTCTGGATGGGCACCTGGATTTTAAAAACATAATTTCACTTAGTTATTAAAAAAATGATTTTGGTTTGAACAAAATAAAGAAATAAAAACACCTAAAATGTTGAACGCGCATTTCACAAAAAACTGATTTCCTCTGATTAATTCAAGTAATTGATAGATGTCCATTGATAGATGCCCTTTGATACTAAGGCACAAATATAAAATATAATTTGAGGGAATTTATCATCTGCTATCTGCTATTACCATCTGCTATTTAAACAGCATAAGTAAGGTTCATGTTTTGCTAAATATTTATTCCAAGAGGGTAAATTTAAATAATTTCAACTCTTCGAACAGCAGATAGGATTTTTTTCTGAACTAATAATTCTGCCGTTGTCGAGGTACTATCTTTGTCCACTGACTATAATAACGAAAGTACAAGGTGAAAAATAGCCACGACTGATTGTACGAAACAGTGTGAGTCAGTTCTCGGCGCCAGCAGTGAAGCCTGTAAGTGACGTAAGCAGCACTGAAGTAAATGTAAATCGCACTGAACGTTAAAAAATGGATTCCTGCATATTTTTTATTAAAAAGATTAAAAAGATAATTTGGGTTTGGTAGTTACTAACAGAAAAACGTTGATATAGGATAGCAAAATGTCATGCAATATAAAATTGTCAAGCTTGTTTCAAATTTCAAACGTTATGAAAAGAGATCTTATACCTCTATTATTCTGCCCTTATTGACAAGACAAAAAACATGATGGAAAGTTGCGAATTTCTACTGGATTACGGGGTAAATCAATTATTTTTTTGTGAAAATAAGATACTAGTGACATTTTGTGGGTTGTTCCCGAACGAATCGAAGCATGCATCGATTTTCAAAAGAAAGATCATAGCCTGCCCTTAAATGAAAGGAGAAGAAAACGGGTGACAGGAAAGAATGGTGGATCTTGATAATCTTTTGCGTCAGGTCCAGAGGTGGAATCCCTCAACGGTCCTCCGGTTGTTGCTAAGTAGGAACTATGATGGGAAATACTGATCAAGGCTTATGACTTATACTTGTTTTTACTTTTTTTCCTGTGTATTTTTTTTAAAAATAAATATTGTTTTTCTTTTATTATAGGTTCTGCTTTTTTTTGAGGTGTAATTTTAGAACAATGTATTTTTTTTTAAGAAACCTAAATATATTTGGTTTACAGACAACATACATCTTTTTCTGACTTGAACCCTTGCTAAAATATAATTTTTAAGTTAGTAACTTTTAAAAATGAAATTACCAAAAATTGACAATTATCGTTTTCCCTTGTTACCCTTTTATTGTCTTGAGACTGTATACCTATTTATCGATGGATACCTACTTGGTTATAAAATATTGTGTCACACAAGAACAAAGTTTAACAATATCGCTTACAGTATCATCGACGGTGTAAAAGCCGCTAGGCGTTCGTCCTCCCTGAATATACATGGGCGGAGTTGGGAAGAGGCGTATAAAATCGTCCGATTCGTCTCCCTGCTCCTGGCGTTGAGTGCGACACCGTGCACCCAGTAAGTTGCGCAAATGCACCGCATGAATCGCTGCACAAGCGCATTTATCCAACTGAAAAATAAAATAAACATGCAAGCACAACAGGGACTGTACTCGAAGTCACACGACTTTATAAACTAGCGAACAAACAAATCGATACAACTGTTTTCACTTTATACGTATACTAGCTGACCCTGCGAACTTCGTACCGCCTAACAGTCAATGAATGTCGTGTTACAGATTAGCTGAACTTAATTTATGATTTGAGTAATACAATGAATACAAAAGAAATATTAAGTTAACTACTTTATTAACCCTTGGAGTAAATGGGTATTTTCATGGATGCATCTGTCTCTTTTGCAGGATTTTCGGCGACATCGACCTTAAAGTACTATAACTACGAAACTACTACACCAATCATAAAAAGAACAACTGCACAATGATTGCATTGAAATTTCGAATATAGAATATTGAAATATCATTTTGTAAAACAATTAGATAATTATGAATAAATATGACAACGTCAAAGAAGTGAAAAAAACGCAGAACCAGATCTGGTCGTATCATACTCAACGGATAATTGTTTCAGAGCCAGATTTGGTCGTATCATACTCAAGGGGTTAAGATAATAACACAAAAAGAAATATAAAAGTACATAAATTAAGTATATCAATCGCGTGTCAGCAAGACATGATTGAATTAAACTATTTATATATTAAGCAGCATGGGATGCACTCGGTTTAATTCTCTTCATTGAAGCACCTTGTTATATACAACATTTTTTGTTTTATTATCAGGCGCAAGAACAAATAAAGCGGATGATTTGCCGACACGAGAACATGCCACATACAACTGTCCACGGATTTACATTTTGTATGGGAAAATGTTTTTTCTTTTATTTAAATTTTTTCTTAACTTTCTAATTTTTGTTTTTAATAGTTATTCTGCTATTCGGGAAGGAGACAAATACTACAAATCAAAAACCATGAAAATCGGTCCAGCCATTCTCGAGTTATAAATGTTCGAACAAACCCGACTTTGTTTTATATATATAGATGAAAGTTCTTATATTGATATAAAAGTTCAGTATCTTAAAAATGATTGAATTTTCGTTTATTTATGACTAGGCAATAAATGCAGAAAAAAAAATACCGGTGCCTGTGCTCCGATCCAGAAATGTATATCCCAGGTCAAGCTACCTTGCTGGTCGTAGTAAGTCCTCAGAACGATGTAGCAGTCGCCTTCGTAGAACTTTCCGTGCACGGCTTCTTCTACTTGAGCAGGTAGGAAGTTCTCAATTTCCCAGACGGTGATGCCGGGTAACTGGCCCACGTCCAAATCGAAGAATTCTGAGTAGTCGAGTGGTGGCTTTTCCAGGGACTCATCCCATCGTTTTGGTTGCAGAGAATCGGGCGCGGGCGGCGCCTCGGGAATGCTTCCTGATTTTTTATCCGCTTCACGGCCGCCCTAAAAATTATATTTTTTTATAATACAGTGGAACCTCTTATAACGAGCCTAATTCGTTCGAGCATCTTACTCGGGAAGCGAAACACTCGTTAAGCAAAACAATCGTTAAGCGAAACAATTTTGCCCATATAAATTAACATAAAATACAATAATGGGTTAAATGCCAAAAATATACCTTTTTAAAAATTGTATTTTTACCATTACCTAATTAAAATAAAATTACTTATAAATTGTTAAGGAGCTTAACAACCTGGAATACAATTTCGATTTGAAAAAAAAACAATAAAAAATTGAAATAACTACTTTATTATTTATGAATTTATGACAAATAATGAATTATTTTTTACTAGAAAGCTGTCTAAAGATATTTGTTTTTACCGACACTTAAAAATTTGATTAAAATGTAACAAGTGCGCAATTAATTGCGCAAGTAGATTGTTGCTCTGCTACTTCGTCCTCCACTAACAAGCTCTCCACGACTTCTTGCTGTGAAACACGATGCATCTCCATGAGCTACTCGATGGTCAGCTCTTGACTGTGCTCTTCCTTAAACTCATCAATATCGTTGTTATCCACATCGAGTCCCATGATATTGGCCAAAGACACAATCTCGTTGACTGTAGAGTACCTGTTGTCCACAGGTACTTCTTTAATCCCCTCAAAATCATATTCGACAACACTCTCTTGCCAAAGTTTCTTCCAAGCAGAAGTGAGGGTCCTCTTGGTAAACCCTTCCCAAGCCTTGTGATTTAGTGTAGTTTCTTAGTTAGGAATAACCTGGTCCATAGGCTGTGTCACTCGTTATGCGAAATGTGGCTCGTTAAAGGAGAAATTTTTTCAAATTTTTTTTTGCTCATTATGCGAATTACTCGTTATGAGAGATGCTCGTTATGAGAGTTACACTGTATTAGTACTCAGAAAGCCTAGGTCCTAATCAAAGACTTGTATGTAGAAAATCAATAAAAATGGGAGTAGTAAGTAAATAAATATCATAATAATTTTAATATAGTATTGATGTTTAGTGCCTACATATTTCCATATTAAATGGTGACTTCATTATAGTTTGACGAAGGAAGTTTTCTTGTGATTATTCTTTCCTCATCTTATTCTTTATTCTTTACCTAGTCGTCAGTAATAATCGTCAGTCTGAGAATGATCGATTTCATATCGGCAATGTGTAAGTTGAACAGGGCCGGATCCAGAATTGAACCTTGGGTCGCCACTGAGTACATCAAGTATCACTGCATACCCAAGGATTCGGCAATATTGAAGAATGTAATAAATGAATCGTACGATCTACAAGCCCGCGTAATCTTCACAGCCAGAATGGCACTGGTCTGGAGTGTAGACCGTGCAGTACAACCGTGAGAATTTCGCGCTGGGCATGTGGTAGGTTTTAATATTGTACGACCGAGAAGAGAAATTTTATCAGTATTGCATCTCTCGCATCGGGCGAAGCATATAATACCGACGTACTCGCAGGACTAGCGATATTCGGTTCTAGCGATGACAACTGCGCATTGCATGTATTTCTGGCAGAATCGACATTGCGCGTGAGCCTAACTTTAGCGGCGCAATTGTCGCGGCACCTGTTCTCATTCAGCGACAGTGCGAATAAGATTAAAATGAAAACAAAGGTATATTTGCAATCGGTGTTGTAATTAAAATATTTCCTTATTAAAATTATTATTATAGACTAGGTATTTACCGTTTCAATACGACTATCATTATTTAGACATATGCGGCGAAAGCGACATACGTCATCCGCGAGGGTGGACATAAGGGTAATTATAATAAAGAAATAGAGGAGTTTTATAAGAGTAAACAGCGCTATACCTGCATCCCCCTGAGGATGAGTCCGGAGGAGTGGGCGTCGGCGGGCGGGGGCGCGTCGGGCGCGTCGCGGCGGCCGCGGCGCAGGCGCAGGCGGCGCGCCGAGGCGTCGCTCTCGGCGCAGGCGGGCGCGGGCGGCGCGGGCGCGGCGCCGGCCAGCCGCAGCTGGTGCTGCAGCGAGAAGTCGATGTTGTAGAACTGCAGCAGCGCGTCGGCCGCGGCGGGCGCCGGCGCCGGCCGCCGCAGCTCCGGGTTGCCCTCCGCCTCCAGGCGCAGCTCGGGCAGCAGGCGCACCGCCTCGGGCAGCGCGATCAGCCGGTTGCCCGCCACGTTGAGGCGCCGAAGCGAGCCGCATCTGCGGGCGGACCGACAAGGTGAGCCATCGCCGGACGCTCCCAATAGGAGAAGCTCCCTCTCGTATTACGGCCCGATCGATGGTCGGGAACGCGCCCGTAGACTCTAAAGGTATCGACGATTCGGAAAGAATATCGATCTTCCAGAGAGAGCCCGGAGAAGAGCGACCGAAGAGCCTTTTAAATTAAGGCATCCGACGAAGGAGAGAGGCTCTCGGTTCCACCGCTCCGGAGAGACATAATAGATCCCGGCTGCATTGTATGACGTTTCCCGGGATACGATTTAACTGCACGGTGAATTACACTAATGCGCATCTGCGGAAATATCATCCGAAACAATGCAAACTGTTCCATTGAAATCGCGATGCGCCGAATGAAAGAAACGATCTCCTCAGCGAGGCGATCAGTGCTAAAAACGTCAATGACTTTAAAAATAAACTGGCCTTACTTCGTGAAAACTGTAGTGCGAGCTTTGACTCGGCTTAAGATGCAAGCCTGATTTAAAATATAATAACAATAATGAAGTAAGACTAAAAACTCTACAACTATCTAAGCTCGAGGCGAACAAAAAGAGATATGGCCCAATCGAAGCATAGAAGAAGATCCTAACTAACACCTATGAAACACTAGATTTAGCCATTGCCCGCAGGGCACATATCAATTTTAACAGTTTTGGTATTCATTTGTCAATTGTATCTTTTTTAAATGAAAACCTTTTATTTTTTTTAACGTTTTATGAATTTTACTACTTACCTGACCCCTCATGAATCTGTTTCAAATTTCAAGTCAATCGGTTGAGCAATTTAATGTGGAGTTCGGTGAACATAAAGATATAAAATCTAAAAATTATTATATTGATGGTAGATTTACAATAAAATATATAGAACGAATCCCGAATCACAGGTTAAACCCTTCAGGCCTCAGCCCCTCAGCCGATTGACAAGTTGCTGTTCCAAAAAAATTTAGTAAAAATTTGTAAAAAAAAATGAATTACGACACTGTCTCATCAAAACATTAATTGCTGCCAAACCACTGTACCCATAATTAAAATGAAACATATTAACATAATAAAACATAATAAAATAAAACCATTTAAAATTAAATTAAATTAAAACGGGGCCGTCACGCTGAATCGTGTTGTGGCCGATATCGGCCAATCGGGGCCTGATGGGTTAAAAAGACATTCCTTTGAACTGACGAACTACACCCATAATAGCACCACAATGAAGCACCTCAAAATGAGAATGTACCTAACATGCGAAACAATTCAACGAGTGAAGTAATAAACTGCGCAGCGAATCTATTAGCCATACTGTAATAATAAAAAAACTATTGATTACCTTTTCAGGCAATAAAGTAAAATGAAATAAAAACGAAGAATGATTGACCGGAGAGGCGAAAACTCGAATGAATACATACTGCCGACAGGTCTCTTTGACTCGGAGTGTGTTCAACTCTTGAAAGTGTAAGCGCCGTCAATTTGAGAAATTTCAACTTTTTTCCATTAATAATTTATGTACATTGTAATAATGAGCGGCGATCATTGTTTGTTTCCACTTCATATTAAAATTAGATGATTATCGCTGGTAATGTTTTCACTATCAGCGGGAGGGGAATGTGAAATTTATTCATTTCATTAACGCTGTTATGCTTTTAGCTGAGATATGGTCGCGGCTCGACGCACGCACTGCAAAAAAGCACTCACATTTACATCATGAGATTGATATAACGATTTCTGTTCTAGTGGATATAAATACCGCAAAAGCAAGTAACTGTATACACATTTATTATTATTGTTTATTTGCAGGTAGCATAGCTAACGTTGCATAGACGTAATTGTCAACTTGTTCAGATGGTTTTTAAATACACTGTTTTCGATTCCACTATGCTGTCCACCACAGCTCTATTGGTATCTACCAGTTATTTGGTATTTAACGGTTCCATTCAGCTTCGGATTGATGACCTGTTCGTTTATCTTGGGTCGGCCCAACTCACGGTTCAACTCCCATCCGGTAGCCTCCTGGAAGAGGGACTAACCTGGAAAGGACTCTGCGAACCCTGCCACGGCTGTGTCGTGGACAGATTGGATCGGTTTTTCGAATCTGGGGAAACACTGGGTGGTTTATGCACTGCGCAGCATTTGCCAATCGACTGTGCACTCTGTAGAATAACCGAGAGAGTCTGGAAACGACATACGGTTTCCTATAAAGCAGGAGTGGTTGTTGACCTAATTTCAGCGGCTCTTGAAACAGCCGGTCGGCTACCCGATCCCGCGTGATGACATGGACAAAGGATGCCGCGGTCCGCAATAAATTCAAACCGAATTACCGCTTACATTAAGTAGCAGCCGCGCAAACGGACCCATAACCATTCGGGCGGACGAAGAAATCTGGCCATAACTTGTAGCGAGGGCGCGAGACTGACCGCTGGTTATCTACCAGGTGCCAGGCGGTAAGGTCTTTCGCGGGCTAGTTGTCATAGCTAGTTGGTGGATTGTTTATGTCTTTAAGTCTCTACGTTCACTACAGGTTGAAAGAACAATCAATATCGTTATACTTTCCTGGAGTTACGGGTTCGCCCATTGTAGTCGACACCTCCAACTGTCAGGTCATCTGTACTTAGTCGTTTTGCTTTAAAGGTTATTATTTATATTTTGTTTAAATAAAGCTTATCTGTTATGGTACTTAAATAATATTATGGTTAAAGGTTTTACCTAATTTATTACAGGAAATTTTATTTTAACCTCAGAATGTTGTTAACAAGACTTCAGGGCCGTTTACAATGGTCTGATTAGATCTTCGATATTAAAAATGTAAACAAAAAAAGAATAAATAAGTTATATTATGTAAGTTGATAAAAGAATTATTTTCACTGTGATAAAAGAATTGTCTCAACAGAACTTCTATACATATATTTTTCATTTTCTTTTATTCAGGAAAATAACAGTGTATATCAAGATTATCTAAATGATAAGAGAAAGAAAAAAAACGAGAAAAGAAAGAGGATAGAAAGGGAGGGACCAGGAAGGGAAGGAGGCACATAGTAAAAAATAAATACATTAAATTGATGGAAGTCCACGTTTTAACAAATTTACCAGTACGATAATTGAAGTTGAGACAGGTACGTTGGTATGAATAAGTACAAGTGCAAACAGTAGATAAATCAGCGAAGATATCAATTGATGCGTATCGATCATCGTAAACCCTACACACACGGTTTAAGAAAGAGTTTTTACAGTAGTTGTTATTGCAACGGCTAATGTGAAACAATGAGGACTGTCTTGACGTTCTTGATGGGGTCCGGAAATGTATTAGCTGGACCAAGTCCATGCATATATTATATATTTGGATTTATTTTATAATAATTTTCCACTACTTTTATTATTTAATGATTATTTAGATTTTTGAACGAATCTTTTTTGTATTTTATTTTATTATTGATATTTTTGTTTGCAAATTTACTATAACAATTTCTTACCATATTTTTCATAAAACACTATTTTTTCTTTTTTCAAATAATCTTATATATAAAAATAAATCGGCGTGCGTTAAGATGGGATTCCACCAGTGTGCAGAACTGTGCGGCACTGCAATGCACAGTGTGCGACACAAATGTTTATTCTGGTCGACTCACTAAAGCAAACAATAACAAATTGTGCGCGAACATTCTAGAAATGTTCGCGCACATCTGTATACTTTTGTGCGCGCACACATGCAGGCAGTGGACTCGCGTCGCGTCGACAAACCTGTTGTGCGCGAACTCAGTCTTGCTTCCGCTACCGGAGTGAAAACATTGATTTGTGCGCGTACATTGTTAATTAACCAAGCTAAATATGGATTGGACGAATGATAAAATTATTAATTTTATTCAAGCTATTGAAACTTATCCTGTATTATGGGATTCTAGTCACAGTGATTATAAAAATAAAAACAAAAAACACGACGCCAATCAAGAGTTGGCGCAAAGTTTCAATTGTGACTCGACTGAGGTAATGAGAAAATGGAAGATTATTTTGGCTCAATACCGAAGAGAAAAGAAGAAAATCGCGGACTCAAAATCTTCAGGTTCTGGGATTTTAGATATATATAAGCCGAAATGGTTTGCTTATGCATATTTGAATTTCTTTCATGGAAGGGATGAGCCGAACGTCAGCTTGAACTCACACGACGAAATAAATGAACAGGTAGGTACGTTTTAAATGTTTATTTTCTGACCTCTAATATTATTACTTAGATACCTATACTATTTACGCCAGATACCTATACTATTTACGACATAATGCCGAATACGTTTTCCACAATACGTCTCGCTCTGCTCAACCGATAATTAAATATTCTCTCTTTTGATCTTTTGTCATGTTGACCGGGATATGGTTTCATTAAATTTATTTCTAACGCAAAAGCATCATCTGCCACAATGACATGTGGAATTGGTTTGTTCCTTCCGGGTAACGGGTAAGGTTCAGGCAAATTTAATTTTCCTTGCTGAAGATTAGCATAGATAACAACGTGTTTGTCATCCATAGCCCCAATGCAATGAGGGAAATGCCAAAGATGGTCAAATTGGCGCTCTAAGATCATCCATTCTTCTAAAGTGTTAGGCATCTGAAAAAGGAAATTTTATTACTATTTCAGGTATCACAAGATATTATTATCCAGAATGACACAGTAAATGAAGATCAAGAGTCTCTTCATGAAAGGCCAGTCGAAAAGTTTAAGATTGTCGATGAAGACCCGAGAATCGCCCAAGCTTTGTCCATTATGAATAACGTAAACAAGCAGATGGAAGCAAAAAAACCTGATGACGAAGACATTTTTGCTGCAGCCGTCGCAACGAAATTAAGGAAAATTAGAGATGAGCGAACCAAGATTTTAGTACAAAGGGATATAGATAATTTATTGTATGACGCTATTATTGGTACTGGAAAATATGTTACAACTCCAATGCCTTCACCGAATTCAGATTCGTCAAATTGTCAGAGTCAAGGACCGGCTTCAAGTTTTCAGGTCCGCGATAATGATTATTCAGATCTTTTACGTCAGAATGATGGCGAAACAATATCTTGGCATGAAATGTAATGCAATAAAAGTGACTAAAATAAAATGGTATATTATTTTTATTTTCTTACCTTAATATTTTCTT
This sequence comes from Micropterix aruncella, assembly GCA_944548615.1. Taxonomy (NCBI): domain Eukaryota; kingdom Metazoa; phylum Arthropoda; class Insecta; order Lepidoptera; family Micropterigidae; genus Micropterix; species Micropterix aruncella. Next base: position 29,700,570 of record OX155958.1, read on the forward strand.
TCAACACGCTTATCAACGCCTTACAAGTCTCAGGTACAATCCGAGCAATAAGCTCTTTTGAAACTTTAAATAAGAACATTAAACTTGCAAAAGAATCTCCAGTAGCAAGATATCTTAAGGTGATTGCAAGCCTTATTGAAACAGGGACACATTTTCTGTAGTTGGTATCTTGCTTAGCAATAAAAGGACTAGTTACATTAACCAGCAACTCAAAATCTTCGCAAGATATACGTGTGAAGTTTTTAAATCCACTCAATGGATCTATTTTTATTTCTTCTAGAAATTTATTCGTTTCTTCATTCCGTCGCTGTAGTAACGGCCTCACCCAACATCGCGGTTTCTTCCTTCGTTTCTTTTTAAGGAGACTACATAGTAAAACACATGCTGCAGCACAAAGCACTACGTTTTCCTGCCCGTTCATATTAACTACTGAACTGTCTCGGCAGAAACTCTGCTCAGTGAACATGTTCGCGCACAAGTGTGCTGAACTGTGCGCTTACAAAAGTTACGCACAGCCTTACCAGTGGAGACGGAAGCCAAATGCGACACCAGCTTAGTACCTGCACTGTTGGAGTTTTGCACAAAATGTGTGCAAGCAAATGTGCTGCACACTATTTTGGTGGAATCGCACCTTTAGTCTCGCAAGATCTCGAAAATGACTCGACCGATTTGAATTTTTATTTTTTTGTCTTGATTCAGGAGTGGTTTACAAAAAAAATATTTAGGAAAAACTCAAAACAACTGAAAATCGAAAAAAAATTAAATTGGTCATTTTGGGAAATGGGCCACTTTCAATAGATGGCGTTCGCGGCGATCCTATCGTTTGACAGCTGCGCCATCCATAACAGTTATTCATTCCGTGTGATTGTGTAAAATTTCAAAAAGTCGAAAAAGTCAAGAGTCGAAAACGTCGAAAAAGTTGGAAAAGTCGAAAAGGTCGGAAAAGTCGTAAAACTCAAACCGTACATGATTCGGCCATATTATAGATTTCAATGAATTGAATTTGGAAGGTTGATTAGGATCAATAAACGCTTATGAAGAGTTACAATCAAATCAATTTTAGGTGGTACGAAGTTCACCGGGTCATCTAGTATCATATAAAACTGGCATTTTCCTTGGATCAGGCACTGCCTAGTTAGGAGTGATGCAAAATCATGGTGTAAAAATAATTCCTATATATAAAAAAAATAAATAGGTACCTATAGATACAAAGGTTATAGTATCAATAGGTACTTCCTGAGTGTGCTTCCCGATACGACAATACATAATTAATCAAACATAGGTATAGATGCCAAACTGCAATACTACACCAGTATTGCAGTTTTACTCAATTTTAGTAATTGCATAATTTTAGCAATACATCGCTAGTAATTTTCCGATTAAACAGTTATTATATATACGTATGTATAGTTTAGTCAGCGTAAATAGAACCAACAGTGGTGCAACACCTTTGATCTATTGGAAATGCCGTCGCTGCCAACTGCCAATCAAATATACATCAGTCAAGGTGATTATTTGCAGCGGAAAACACCTCCAAATTAGATAGCTTTCCGATCCCAAAAGGAATGCCCTCAAAGTCCAGCAAGTCAAATATTTGTTACCTTAATAAAAAAATCTACAAAAAATTAGTTTATGGCGAACCCAACTTTATGTACTAGTGAGGTTTGGAAGTTGTTTATTTTTAGTGTAAAAAAACCATTGCCACAATTAAAATTGAGCATCTTCCGAAAGTAACAAATGCACGTAATTGGGTTTTCCAGAAGCTATTTTTTGCCTTTTTTTTACTTGTAAAGTAATTTGCAGCATTTCTATATATTAAAAAATTATACGATGAGAAAAACCATTTCAAACCATCGCATGCTTCACTCAATCAAACAGCTTCTTTCACTTCGACCGCTCTTAGTGTAGATTTACATTAAGTCAGTTACAGACGTCAGTGCTGGCATCAAGAAATGTTTTCACACTGTTTACATCAGCCATAGTTGTTTCTTTAGTTATTAAAGTCATTGGGGAAAAATGCATCATTTTCGCAAATATTTTTTTTCAGACGACGCGACTACACCCTATGCTGCAGTGCCAGCGACTGATTAACTACTCATTTCAGCGTTTAGACCGAGTCAGTGGCAGTCTTGCCAAGTGCCAGACTTAAATAGTCGCCGATGTCAGCAGAAAAGATAGCCTAAAGTAGCCGATTTGAAAAATAAACAAAAACAATTGCAAGCCATAGATTTAAATAAAAGAATTGAAGTCATTCTAGACAATTACAGATACTTAAAAAAATACCAAGCTTAGCAGGTATATACAAAAACAAACATTGGATGGAATAAGATTGTATGAGAAAATATAATAAAATTTCCTAGATAGGTACCAAGATTACCAAGCTATGGTATTTATGGACATCATATCACGAACCAAACATAAATATACAATGTAATATGACCATTTATCTATTATAACTAGGTACATTATGAAAATAAACTACTTTCCTAACTACGAAAGTTTGAAAAATCAATTACATACCTACATTAACCATGCAAAACACAATTCCATAATATTTAACTAAACCATACAAACTTAAGGTTAATAAAGGAGAAATTATTTATTTTAGAAACATTACAAGTTACCCAAATGTCGGCACCATTATGTTAGAAATAAATAAAATCGTCCTCGCCGTAAAAATCGAACAATTGGTGTAGCCTAAATTGGCAACAGGCGATTTTTGGTAGTTTTTGGTCGCCGATAACCCATTCGAGGTAGCCTAAATGGGGACATATCGCCTAAGTTGGCAACACTGGTCAGTGGTTAATCAAGTTAGTCCGCTCCCCCCACCACGATGAAGGTGTGGTGGGGGGAGCTGACTGACTTGAAAATATTTAGCAGGAATATTGCAGTCAGCACTGATGCGACTGCACTGTACTAACTTGGAATCAATTTACACGATGGCAGCACCGGGTCAGCAATGACTTGTTTTAAGTTTGAAGTCAGTAGCTGACTCAATGTAAATCGGCCTTTACATACCTGCAAAGCCCTTCCGGTATCATCTCGAGGCGATTATTCGCAGCAGAAAACACCTCCAAATTGGACAGTTTTCCGATCCCCGACGGAATGCCCTCAAAGTCTAGCATGTTGTCGTTGACGTGGAGCACCCTCAACGCCTGCAACTTGCACAAATTCGATGGCAGCGCGGTCAGTTTGTTTCTCGACAGATTCAAGTTCCTGAGATGCTGCCACAGCTCGATGGCTCCCGATATCTCCGTGATGGCGTTGTCGCTTAGGTTTAGCCGCTTCAGATTCGGCAGAGTGTAGAGCGCGTCCGGCACTTTCGGTAGATCGTTCTGCGAGAGATCCAATTCCGATAGACTCGTGAGTGTCTCGAGGGAGGTTGGTATGTTTGCCGGTGTGCGTTGCGTGTTTCTCATTTGCAGTATCTTGAGGCATTGCAGAGATGGTAATTGCCTGAATAAAAGAAATTACAAGAATAAGAAGAAGAATAAATTTATTTCCGAAATGAAATGCTTGAAAAGGTGATATACAAAGCCTGCCTAACTTGAATAAAGTCCGTACCAACGTAGACTAGACTATGTTAGTGGTAAATTGTGAATTGTGCGCACACTCTTTAAAGTAATAACACTAAGAAAAGGAAAAAAGTATCTAATAGCTCTAATAAATAAGCAGTATGTATCTTAAGACTAATAAAAATAATATTAAAGTAAGAATAATAATAAAATAAAATAAAGTAAAAATTACTAACAAACGTTGAATTGACGATCAAACAAGAACCTCGATTATCTGAGCTATTGTGGATTGGCCTTACTAGAATAATGGTAAAACTCAGAGGCAAAAAAAAATAACAATTAACCCCTCAAGCGGCGGATGTAAATCTTGGCAGTCACCTGTCATTTCTGAGAGTTGAAGGTCAAAAATATAGCACTTTAGAAAAACGATCTTAGAAAGAAACTACTTGATGGATCATGAAAAGAGGAATTGTATAATGATCGCATTGAAATTTGAGATATAAAACATTCAAACTTCATTTTGTAAAACAATTAGATAATTATGAATAATTAGAAAGTTGTAAAACTGAAAAAACTCACTTATTCAGCGATATCGACGTTTTATCTCAAAATACGAAACCCTATCTAGAAATTGTAAACACATTTGTGTACGTTATTACATGCTTTACCAAATCCATTAGTTCGTTTTATTTATTTTCATACATATATCCAAAGAGAAGCTACATAATATCCGAAGAGAAGTACAGATCCGAGCAATGGCAGCACTCGACTAAGTCCCCCCAGAATACAAACAATTATATTAGGGATTCTAGACTGCGAGAAGCACGAGTACAATACAGAATTTATCCGTTTTTCTCACACATATCTAACAGGGGGTGGTTGCACTGTGATTTTGGTGTAAATTCAGTTCGTTGAGAGCGCGGTTTGTCGAGCCGCGCTCCTACCCGTTTTGGGACGTTACTGAGCATTGACTACAATACAACGTACTCGATTCGGGACGTTACTGTCTTGATGGGTTAATTGGAAAATCTAGGCCTACCACATTTTTGTCTAGGCAATGTAGTTTTTCCAAAAAGGAGATAAAAAGTAATTATTATTAATAATTAAAATAAGAGAAAGTAAAGTAATCCATTGAAATTTTCTTGTCATAAAAACTGCTACTTTAGCTGATTTTGCTGCTCTTCCTATGACATTGACATTTCTAAAGTAGAACCAATATCTTCTTCAAATTCCGAATCTGATTCTTGAGGTATTAGAGGGCATGTGCAGGAAATGAGCTCTACGGTAGCATAATTTTGTCGAAGTATGATATGATTAAAAGTAACTTGGAATAGGGAGGTAAAACTCACCGCAGTTGGAATAGCCCTAGTGGATTATTATTAAGAATCAGCGTCTGCAGGTTAGCCAACCGCCGTGTCTGTGGCGGCAAGGTCTCCAGCTGATTATTTGACAGATCGAGAAACAGCAGGTCTGACAATTGAATAAAAAGTGCCGGCGGAATAGAGTCGATACTGAAAAGAAAAACATTTAAACTGTGTCACATTTTAATCGACAAACAGAAGAGAACAATCTCCCTTTGTATTTAGATGATAAGATGACCTGGTAGACAGTGGATCGGCAGTACACACAGAATCACCCAAATATCTAAGCTAATACACGATGACAATCTATACAATCATGTATGAAATCAGTTAGATAACGAGGAATTTTGACTAAAATGTCCGAGGTTGACCGAAGTATGAGACTGTGGGAACTTAATGGTTTGAAAAGCTATGTGTTGTGCATTACGCAGTAGGTGTTTTTTCTTACACAAAATTCCTTGTCATTTCACTGATTTAATCCTACTCTTTCTGTGTCCATGGTGTTTCTGGAACTAAATAACAAAGTGTAAATTAATCTTTGTGAAGTAACTTAAATTGTGTAACAAATCGACTATGTCAATCCGCTCTCGTCTATGTCACCCTACAAAAAAAGTGTTGTCCACATAACGTTACAAGTCCATAAAACAAATCCTTGTTATATTCTGAAATTTACAGGATAACGAATGCCAAACTTACCTATTGTAACTCAAATTCAGTACAAGCAGAGACTTCGCTTTGTCCAGTCCTTCGGGCACGGAGTTCAGCCTATTATTTGATAAATCGAGCGTTGTTAGCTCTTCTAATTTAAATAGATCGCTTGGTATTCCCGAACTCTTCACCTTGTTGTGGCTTACATTAAGAGAGCGCAGACAGTTCAATTCAGTCAGCTCGCCGTGTAATTTCTCAATGTTGTTTTTCTTCAGAGATAGGTGCTCCTAAAATAATTGAAATGTATATAGCAGTGTTTCAAATGGAATTTATGTATTATCAAAACCTTTTTTATTCATTAAAAAAAACCTCGGACATGCAATATTTCGAGATAAAAAATAAAAACAATAATTGCCTTTTTTGTTTTTGTTTTTTATTTTAAGATAGTTTTAAAAATAAACTAACTTAACCTATTATCAATATAGGTGTTTGTGAATTGTTTTTTGAATAACATTAACTTATCCTACTGAAATTTAGGTGTTTAAGCCCTCTTGTCCACACACATTTTTTTCGCGATGAAAATCCACGGATAATTCGCCATGTCTAGGCGCGGTCTCTGGATGAATCACTATGAAATCTTGTCCACGGACACTTTGGAAAAACTGCACAGCGCCGCCGCGGTATGGTATGTATTTCCCCCTCGGCGAGCCGTATTTATTTACAGGCGAAATTTGTATCAGTGTTGTATGGCGTGACCCCGAACGTTTTCACTGTGCCACTTTGTAGTCGTTTACAAAATGTATGTATCTAAAGCGTTGTACAGTGCGGACAAGAGGTCACGTTTTTTTCTACGGCGCGGCTACAGCGCGGTATGTTGAAAAAAACGTTACATGGACAAGAGGCCTGACGCTTCTTTAAATGTCTAAATCTCGCTTATTTATTGAGACCAAATATATACTATTGCAGTTTCGGACTCAGCATAGTGGGTGACGTTAAAACATCAAAAATAGGTTCCGATTAAACATAAATACCTTTAGAATTTTACCACGGCCACTCGCGATTCTGCAAAATTAAACATCGAAAAAGTACTCACGAGCTTCATCAATGTTCCCAACTCCTCCGGGATGTCGGTCAAGTTCGTCTTATCCAATCTAAGCCATTGCACGCCTGTCATGTAGCGGGTGGCGTTAGGAAACTTGCCTCCCTACAAAGAGTAATGTTTACAATGACATAAACATGCGATATTTATTGAAAATTTTAGAGTTCAAAATGTAATTGTATCCCTATAAATACAAATAACTTACGCTAAAATCATTGCAGGTGAAGTCTACGCCTCGCACGAACGGTAAAAGCCCAGTATTTGCCATTATTACCGCGGTACAAGAGACATCCCATCGAAGTGGCTGACGAACAAGAATGACAGTTGTTGATTTGACACATTGACGGATCTTCACGCAGGAATGTTTTAGGCAATGAATAAAAACGTGATGTCATCAAATATCCAATAATTCGAATAATAACATAATTTAAATACAAGAAAAAATTTAATCAAACCAAATTAACAATAAAAGAGTAGCATTTATTAAAAATAAAAATTTATTTGTACGTTGGACTGGGCGCTCAGCACCTTTATTCTTGAAAAATTTAACATGCATTTTTTTTAGAATGTAAACCAGGGATTTTTAGAATGTGCAATAATTCGTATAACATCATTTCAATATAAAAAAAAACATATTAGTTAAATTAATAATATAAGAATATCATTTTTTCAAGTAATAATTATTTTGTACTTCGAACTGAGCGCTCATTTTAATTATTCTTGAAAAAATTTGCACGGTAAATTTGTCTGTGGCCCATGCAAATCAAGCGAACCATAGACCAATTTGGCATGCAAAATTTTTCAAGAGACCCCAGAGTCGAATCGATTTATCATACAAAAACCCACCCACTCATATCCTTACAGGATGTTATAAACCAACGACGATGTTTTTTGAAAAACAATTTTGCTCTTGAATTTTACTTACAAAATAAACTACTGTCTACTTACACACAACTCACACATTAGTTCACTCTTGAAGATCTATATTAGTAAACAAGCATACAATGGTACGGCACACATTATAGTCTTCTATCAAACTTCTACATATTCATCATTTAGTTGTGTAGGCTTGGGGGATCAAGAATTTGCACCTCACTGATGTTTTAGTCCTTAGATTAGTTTAGGCTATCTGGTGGAGTGTAAGATCGGCGGATGAATAATTGGAAGGTCGACGTCGATGGTCGTACACTCGGTACCCCCCCCCCCCCCATTTCCTATATCTTATGCTGCATCCACACGCTTGCGAAGCCTTGGCAAACCTTTAAAAATTCAAACGCTTGTGTAGGCTTGTAAGCGCTTGCCGCCGATCCGATCGACTGTCGGTTTATGTGCGCAAATCAAAGGAAGCTTTTGGCAAACGCTTGCAAGCCATCCATCCGCTTGTTTGCATTAGTACAGATTGTGATCATCCTTTCTCCCCCTGCTCTATACATATTATAAGTACTTACTTAAAATGGCTGACTATATAGTTAAAACAACGACATATATATTTTTAATACAACCAAACTGAGTCCTGTATATGGGATCCTACTGTTTAATTCCATAAAGATAAGAAAAAAGTTGCCGACGCAGCGGTCAAGCGGCATAATTTTGAACAAACCCGTAAATGAGCCCAAAGTGAAAGAAGAAAATCTAATGCTATCGCTTCGAAAACATTTAAAAAAGAAACAGGAATTGATACGGTCTGGCGTAGGAGCATTTTTATCGTCCACTGTTTTACTAATTCTTCGCTTTTTCTTATATTCATTCACTTTAAAATAAAAATACAGTAATGCGAATATAGCGGCTACCGTAGTTACTTAAACGTCGTTACTTGTAGGCTCATGACTAACTAAGCGCTCGCAAGCATGTGGATCGTCGATGTTTGACTGTTTGACAAGTCAAACATCGACCATCCGATGTTCGACTTGCCTGCGCTTGCCAAGCGTTTGTACAAGCAATTTGTGGCAAGCGTGTGGATGCAGCATAAGAATCATTTTAAATATTAGATACAATTAAAAGTGTTACATTTTTGAAACTCAAGAGAATGTAGTTTTCCGGTTTTTAAACAAATTATGGTTAAGAAATATGCTGGCTATCTGGTAGTACTGGTGCTGTCTCGTCTAACCGCAATGGTTTCTACCCACGCACGTTTGCGCGGTGTGTCGCTTACCCCACCTTTCAGGAATTAAGCCGACGCTGCGCCCTCTGTATTAATAAAACAGCATAAAACATTCCAGTCATTTTCAAATTTCGAAAATTACAAGTTTTCTGTTCCAAGCTCTCGAATTTATGTTGTGAAATATAAGGAAATGTTGTTTGTGTCGGTTTTTCAAGCGCCGCGCGCGTAGTCTCGATTATCATTCTACTGTCAATTTTGCTATCCGCCTTTGTTTCTCTTTCTTTTCCAGCGCTAGTAACCCCGAGCGCGCCGCTCGATACGGTCGCGTGCGGCAACACATCCTTGCGGAAATTAACGAGAATAAATTGCCCCTAAACATTCGTCGTCGCTAGTCCGTTCTTTCGTGCTCGATATTTCGGTGGACTTTGCGGGCGTAGACTTGGCATTTAACGATTAGACGTTCGTGCATTTTAAACAGTGTTTCATTCAACATGTAGAAGGAGAGAGACAGGGCAAGGGACTTTCGTGTGCTGTGTGTTTATTGATCTTTGTCATCATTGGCCGCAACGGAGATTGAGTTTTCGTCGGTTGTGTTTTTGTTTTTGTTTCGGTGCGGAAAGTGAAAAATGGAAATAGTCGGGGACTACGAGTACAACAGCAAGGATCTCATCGGGCATGGGGCGTTTGCTGTGGTTTTCAAAGGGAGGCTTCGCAAGGTTTGTGAGATTTTTACATATATTTTTATTTTTGTCTTATTATGTCATTAATCAACTCGTTTTAAGTGAAATTTCCATCTGAAATGCGTATGCAATTGATTTATTGATTATTATTCTTTTCGAAATGTCAAAAATGGAGTTGATGGCTGACTTTTGACAACAGCTGACTTTTGTTTATTTATAATATGGGCGAAACAACAAAGCGGATTGAGCTTTTCGTTTCAGAGAATCACTACGTGACGTGAATATATGTATGTATTTGGCAACGAATCAGATTGTATACCAAAATAAATAATTTGAAAAGGGAATTTCTCTGGGGTTTCTGGTTTGTGGCTTTACTAATAGATGGCAGTGAGAGCGCCGATTTTCCCGCGTTTTCACGGGTACGAATTTTTCTCTTTTCATAACACAGAAACTTATAAATCATAGCAAGTAAAAAAATCACGTTTCTGTGGATTCTAAATATAATTGTAGAAGTTTCGATAAGGTAATATTTATTTTTAATTATAATATCGGACAGAAGCCGCTTTGATTTTCCCCGCATCCGATCCCGTAATGTGTGTTTTCTATTTTGATCCGAAAGTTCGAAATTCGAATAAAATCGAAGCGAAAGAAAACGGACGTTGGAGTTTCTTGCTCATTTACATGCGAGGCCCACGCCATGGATGCCATGCGCCATTTTGTTTTTATTTTCCTTTTTTTTGTTTTGAAAAAAAATACGACAAAACAAAGGTTATATTATAGATTAATTCATCCATTAGGTACGTAGGTACATTCTAGACGGCGCTATGCAGACGCGTGATAATTGCCCTTAATCTGAGAAACCGTATTCTTTTTCGCATTATAGTCAGTTTCTAATCGAATTAAGCACCAATCTACCTGAGGATTATCTAACGAGGCTCTGACCTCGTTCGGTTCAATAAAACAAACATTATATTACGAATAATATATGTAATAAAACGAAACACTACTTTGGCTGTTGTAGAGGATAACACTATTTTCCACTAACGAATCTTAACAAAGATTATATCATACGATTAGGATCGTTCTAAGGAAGAAAATCATGTAATTTTCATTTATGTTGTAAGCCAGTCTTTTTAATATAATAACTATGTAGTCTTAGAGAAATGCTTAACTGCATTCGCAGCAGGTATAATAATTGAACCTGGATATATTCCTGCAGGTACGCTCCATATTTAATGCCCCGGCGACACATTGCATTCGAAAATTCTAAGTAAAAGAATCTACCTATATACTTACTTAATTAAATTGAAATCGTGAAAAAAAAACAATTTGTTACTTTTAGAAAAAAATATATTTTTATAAAAACATACATTATAACATTAATAAAATATAAACATAATAACTAACGATAGCAAAGCCGATGCTGTTTCAATTTATTTACAATATATGTAATAATAAGGAATACAAAATATTCCACGAGGAAATGATACAAAGAAAATAATAAAAAATATATTTTTACATGTTTACATATTTGAATTTTATATTTACAAGCAAGTTTGCTTTGTGGGTGTTGGTTTATATAGGTGTTGGGTGTGTCGTGTCCGTGTGTGTGTGTGTGTGTGTGTGTGCCTCTGTAGGGTGTATGTTCATATGGGAATGCGGGATGTTAACTCGATTTAATCTGATCTCCAGCTTTTTAAGGACCGGCTACTGTCGTGGTTAAATATATCAATTTCGTTAAAACCTATGCAAAATGCAAGCGTAGCACGCGGCAATAACGAATTGACGCCATAGTTTGTGTGACATCTTGGTACCTACGCGAAATGTTAATAGATCGCGCGTCAGTCGCTCACCCTACTCAGGAGATAGGTATGGACTGTCCAGTGTCCAATGTCCAATTCAAAATGAACTGTTTTATATAACATCGACGTCTCTGGTGCTACTTGCCGATTCTCCAATGTCTCTTAACCTTGTGTTTTTCAACCTTTTTAAGTCCCCTCTTTATCTGCTTTCTCTTACAGATGTAACTGTAAGCATCCAATAAAGAAAGTTTTTGTAAAAACAATGGCGAAAATCATAATTGTTTTTCACTGTCACATTTTAGATCGACGTAAAGTTTTGTAAAAGCAGTAGCAAAACACGTAATAAATATATTTCTCTTCCTAAGCAGTAAATGTTTGCATACTATATAAATAAATATTTTGTAAAATTTTACCTTTTTAATTTTAGATAGTCTGCGACCCCCGGGGGTGTATTCGCGACCCCCTGGGGCTTGCGACCCACTGGGGATTTTTTGGAAAAATAGAATTAAAACAAAATGTTTTTTTTTGGTTTGTGTAGATCTTATATATTGAAGAAACGTTTGAGAAGCGCTGAGCACGCTGTGCCATCTAGCGGTAGGTAAAATTTTGCTAATTGCAAACCATTTTTCAACCACTTGCTGGTATCCGATTGAACTGAAATTTGGCATACTTATGTAAATTCGGTGACAATGCAATATTTTGGTACTATCGAGCTGATTTAATGATGGAGCCGGGACGTAGGGACTGAAACTCCCTGATGGCAAATGGTAGGACAGTCGAATTTGGGCTAGTATGTTTTGTTATCAGTACTTTCCATGAGCAAAGATAGAGCAGGGAGATTGCCACTGGAACTCCCTAATGGAAAGTGCTAAAATAGTCGAGTTCTAGCTCGTTTGTTTTGTTGTCTTGAGTACTTTTCAAGATGAAGATGGAGCCGAAGATGGAGATGAAGATGGAGCCGAGAGATTGCCACTGGAACTCCCTAATGGAAAGTGCTAAGATAGTCGAGTTCTAGCTCGTTTGTTTTGTTGTCTTGAGTACTTTTCAAGATGAAGATGGAGCCGAAGATGGAGATGAAGATGGGGCCGAGAGATTGCCACTGGAACTCCCTGGGGCCTGGTGTAAAGTAAGGCTATTTTTAGTTTTAATTTATTTTAAATATCTATGGGAGGTTTTCGAGCCAACCCACCGAGTTTATTTATCACCTACATACTATTACAACTTATTTAATCTTATTTTGACTACATTTGTGACATCCAAGTTCTAGCCTACGTTTCATATCAGACACGGCATCTGGAAGAAGAAGAAGAGAAGAGGTCACCTCCGGTTTATCACAAATACTGCATCGTGTCAGTTCCGCAGCTGATTATAGTTCGACCACGCGATGTTTTTGCCATTCTATCAACTGATTAACCGAAAATCTACATCGGGCTGTCACCTCAGTTTGACGAAAATACGCTGACCGACAAAAAAAAAGCGCTAATCATCGATGATATATTAAACGCGCCAAATATTCTGAAACGCTAGATTTTCACCATTTGAAAAAAAAAACAACTAAAAAAGCAAAAAGAATTGTGTTACTGCTAAAATTGTTTATTAACAGTAAAAAGAGGATTTCTGTTTAATTAAATCAGAATGGAGATAACCGATAGACATTTTGTTTGCAATCCGTTTCTTATAATTATGGTTAAATAAATAAATGTATAACTTTAAGTAAACAACAAAATATTTTGGCAGTAAGCTACATGAAAGTTTAACATTATTGAAAATTGCATATTATTAGTAGGTACTGGAAAAACATGGTGCGTCTAATAATGTGGTCAAGGGTACATAATCAGAAAAAAAGATAAATGTATAGATTGTGATTCATCAATAAATAAAAGGGTATCCAAAATATTATACTACATGATATTACCATCGATTATATATGTTATTAGATTGCTCAACTCGATAGTACGATTTAGCAACCCTTCTGCGCCGGCGAAATGCAGTAGGCGCTAATAGCATTCATGGCGAAACTAATAGCAATTTATTTGGCCACCTATAACAACATTGATAATAAATGTTTTTTAAAAAAATTGACTGATTTAAAATTTAACCAATGATAACAATAATTCAATTCGACATTCAATTATTAGTGCAATCTATCATCGCATTTTTATACAGGCTGATTACAAACCCAGAAATAATATGGAGATAGAATACCATAATATGGCATTATTACTAATACTAATATATTATATTAGGACTAATATATTATACTAAGACTAATATATTATACTAATACTAAGACTAATATATTATATTAGTCTATCAGAACAGTGCGTAATTACTAGGTATTTAAACCTGTTGACCAAATTAGAAATTGGGGTCCTTATGTAAATAATATTAAAATAATAAGAGCTGTGATTTTAAAGTTCGTTTGTTACTACTACTATTATTTTATACCTTATAGGCGCGTTTAGATCCATTCACACTGCGCCGCCATACTGTTATACCACGAAAGTCGCTATATTGAACATAATAATAGAATATATTTTTTTGGAACTACGAGTGCCATCTACACGTTGTGTTTCGCAGTAATATCTTGGTCGCCAAATTGTAGTACGATCAATCTAATACGCTATATAATCAATGTTAAGTTAGAGAAAGTACGTTTTACTGTAGATATAGGACACAGGGACATTGCGCTTTGTCGCAAATAATATTGCGAACTTTGGAAAATATCTTTATAAGAAACCGCTAGATATATCGCCGAAAGCGCAAAGGTGGCAGCCCTGATCGACGTATTACAGTTACATACACATTACGAAAATGATTCATGTGCCTATTGTGTAGACTGGAGGTAATCACACTCATATTTAATCTCTAGTGTATTAACCCGATTCATTCTTGCGACCTCTCTTATCGTATTGTATCAATGTTTTGAAAATTTCACTTATCTATTGCGCACTCACCTCACTCTACTATTTAGTTGAGCGATTTTCTAGTGTTTCGGATAGATTAATCAATAAGGTAGAGACATAGTGCGCCCACACACGTGCGCAATGTATGCAACCCATTAGGACCATTGAATTTGCATGAAAACAGATGTCAGAAACATACTTATCGTACGCAACGCTGTCACATGCGTCTCGTGCAACGTCGACCTGCGATCTCCAGGTAGGAATGGAAAGGTGGAGAGCAAGAAAACTAAGTTTGGGACGCGGACAGAACGATCCGAAGCGTGATTTTACGCCAATAACAATAAAAAACGCAAATATAATTTTTTGGCGCGTACGAGGTCTCACGTACAGAAGCTATGCTAGGAGCTAATGGGCGCGCCCTGTTGCAGTTCGGCCACTAAGACCCATGTGTTTAAGGGTCGGCCAAACTCACGAGTCAACACCTATCCGGCAGCCTCCACGCAGAAGTGCGAGCCAGTTTTCCCTAGGAGTCGACCTTCGGGCGCTCCTGCACGGTTTGCGCACCATGCGCCATCAGCCAATCAATTGTGCATTCAGACTGACAGCAGGGGGAGTCTGGCAAACGTATTGTTTCCTATAGAGCGGGGGTAGTTGGTTAACCTCACGACAGCTGCTCTTGAAACGACTGCTGGTGAATAGCCGGGCAAAGGATGCTGTGGTCCGTGATAAATTCGGTAACCGTACGTAAAGACACAATTACCGCTAAAGGAGAGGACCGCGCAAGCGACCTCGAACCTGTAACCAGTCGGAAGACTGGAGTAATCTCGTTGCAACTGGAAGTAAGGACGCTAGTGTCGGCCCGCTGTTTGATTAACCTGGTTATCTCGCGGTAAGGCGTTGACCTCTTACTACGCTCACCTCACGGGAGACAAAACGATCTAATATCGTCAAAACTTTCTGAGGTGAGTGACGGCTTTACCCGTTGTAGTTGACAGCTCCAGTTGCGCTAGTCACAATCGATCCGTATAATCGGGGTTCTACTGTATATTCAACATACTATATATCTATCTCAAAATGATCGATCTGCAAATTGGCCCATGGTCTTTTATAATTTCTAAATCTTGGCCACATCACAAAGACTGTGAGGACCGATAAGTAGTACAGCCTGAACAAAATGGCTCGATTCGGTTCAGTTACAGTACTTTGTCCCGTTTTTGGCTTGCAAGCCTACTTGCCGCCTACCGAACCGTCATTAGATAGTCATTAAGTCGTAAACTCAACCGTTCCGTGCACGCCTAACTACAACCAACCGAATTCTGTAATGTCATGGCTACAAGATCGTAACAAAAAACTGGCGCAAGTCTGTGTTCTGTTGTATATCTATCTTTGTATTACTTTTCGGCCCACCAATCAACGAGGAGGGAAAGTTTTGTGAACGCCCTACATTTTTTTCTCTAGATGAAGACGGAAATATCCACTTTGAGCCCTTCAGAGACGACTAAGACCATTTCCGGATGGAAGTCTGGCTGTGTGTCTCTGTGTGTATTCCTCCAAAATAGCGCCTATTCCTCACGATAAAACTATCCTATTTAATTTTAATGTGAGGAATCATCACGTCTCTCATTATTTATTACACGACTGCCCAACAAAAAAGGTTTTATGTTAGGTATGTATGGTATGTTTTCCGTTTCTTTATTCCACCATAACTTCTAAACGCTGAGTGTGTGGTATTGTTATAATCGTTATATCATCCCGAGTGTCATCTTAACTGACCAAATATTAAGGAAGTAATTGTATAAATGTCAATAAATTAACATAAATAAAGTATCAAATGAAAGGTCTGATAAGGTACATTCCGGAAATATATCTACATGTATCTATATGGATATATTTTTTATTTTTATATATTGTGTGGGGCTTTTCTACGGTCTTTATGAGCCTTGTAACACCGCGACCATTGCTGATCTATTGTGTTCGCCACCTACTATAGTTCTGCGCTACGCCTCGTGTCATTTAAGAACCGCAGCAGGCTTTTGGCGCCAGATTGTTTTACCTCCTCAGCTTGGAGGTAATGACCACCCAAGTGGGTGTATCTTTTATGCATCAATGGGCCACACTCGCACATCGATATATACATAAAACACCGTAGTAAAATTTCTTTAAAACACCGTAGTAAAAATAATTATAATTACAATAGTTCACTTTCTGTAACGGCAGTTCTTTTAAATATATTTACTTGTTAATTCTTCTACAAGTTTGCAATTTGTCTGTTTCATTATTATAACAATCTTTTAATTCGAGGTGTTACGCCAACGCGGTGTACAAAAAAACCGCGTTTTGTATGTGTTACAGATTTACAAGTACAATGGTCTCCATAGTCCGGCAGATATCGGACCAGAGCACTGCCGGATTACTGGAAATCACTAATAGTTACACATTTAAACTGCAGAAACTATTTGATTGTATACATATATCTATGTAATACTGTATTATACACTATATTAATACCCGCAATTAAAAGTTAACATAAACTAAACTTACAATAAATAAAAAAACATACCATATACTACTGTAGTTTTGTATCAATGGTCTACATTTTATGCCTTCCATTGAACTGGAAGGCGTACATGTTTTTCTATTTTCGTCCGGTTTTTCACTATTCACTATTCAATGACACTTTGAACACCTGTTCAGCAGCTTCAATACTAGATTGTCACTCGCGGATTTACCATTTTCTTCTGCCAGGTAATATATTTAGCAAAGGAATCATTGACCCCGCGACAAGCAGACACCCTGTCTTTAATTCACGCTTGAAATCACCGAGCTCGGTAGCAGCCTGTATTAAACGCCTTATTACTGGCAGGACCGGAGAAGTGTTGTGCCGGGATTATAGAGGGAATGCTGTAAATTTGCAAATAATTACATCGAAATATGAATTTGCGAAATAGCCTTCACTCGAATTATGACATTTAACAATTTCTTCATGCACGTGGTTAGTATAACAAACAATAGGATCTGAAAACAATATATTAGTACACCCTCGTATGTAATACGCACTTATGCGATTACTATATATATACGCGAATGGCAAGCTCAAATTAATATCGGTCGATGTTGTTTGTCTTTATCATAATTTATTACGAGTAATTGCGTTATTTGAATGCACGCACGCAATTGTATGTAATCTAATTCTATTTTTTTAAATTTATTGCGGAAACTACGGAGGCCGATGTGAATTCGCGTGGCTATGGCTGGCTACGATGAGTGATGCGTTTGATGATAGACATTAGAGCGGTAATGCTGGTTTTTTCTAAGGATGCGTTGCGGTTTGGCAAATGCAGCGAAGCGTGAATTATAAATAACTGACTCACCATTTCGACCATTGTTCGAGTCCATCTTCCGACTCGAGACATTTTCCGTCAAACTAAAATTAAATGAAGAAAGCTTTTCGCGAAAATTTGAAGCTCAATTTATTTATTTATTTCGGAAAATTCACAAAAAATAGTTTAAAAATACACTATACAATAGCAAGATTTACCCATACTAGTGAATACAACCTTGCAGCATAATCTTCAATCTTGGTATTTGCAAGATTTTAGAGGTCTAATCTCGCAAGAATTTTTGCGAGATCTCGCATATTTGAGAACATTATTTTTCTATAATTGATAAGTATCTCGATTATTTCTATTGCAACTTGGTAAAGTTTCGTCGCAAGGGCGAAATAATGAAATAAAATATATGTTTAATAATTTATTTTAAAAAAATGATATTAATTTGAAAGTAACTTCTTAAAAAGCACAACATATCTAGAGTTTCGTCAGCTAATCGACCTCGGATGCTGCGTGTCAGATATCCAGCGGCAGAAAATGCCCGTTCTGCCTCGACACTTGTCGGTGCCAGAGATAACAGGCATTGGTATGCAAACTGCAGGTATTTTCCTTTTGTCCGTCTGATTAAAACAGATTAATTTCTTTTCTGATAAATTTATCAATGGACGAACCAGTTGCACGTGAAGGAAGTTCTTGTGGACGGGCTTCGGTAGCACAATCATGAAATGTGCTGCTGAGCGATATCGCAAATCTTGTGAGATCGCGCGTGATTTTGCGTGCAAGATTAATCTTGCAAAATCAGCGAGACATGTATTTCGGGATCTCGGTATACCGAGATTGCAATCCCTAACCCATATCCATAGCAAGATTTACCCATAGTCATGTATTTATAAATACCATGTTGCATGTCGCTCCACCAAGCTTAGCTTGTGCTATACCGGACATTACACTGCATTAGACATACAATCGATTTAAAATTAGTTAATATTATATATTAGGTATTGGCATTGACGTATAACTCAATGGGTATTGCATAGATATTAGATATTTAAATATATATAAATATATAAAACCATTTTGGCTCTTTTTTATCGATTTTTCGTCGCATTCTACTCATAAGATATAGAAGATTGCTAAATAAAGCGTTATTTACACGAAACTAGACCTTTATCTAACCACTCGCCTAACGATTATAGTAGAATCATTTGTAATTATTTTGTATTACATTATATTTTGATTATGTCTTGTGTTGTTTTGGCGCTTCCGCATGTATACCCCCCCCCCTCTCTCTTAACCATAGATTTCTGTGGCTTTATTTAGATTTTTATTTTCGTTGGTTCTTCCTTTATGCCATTGTTATGTCGCTGCTCGCAATAGAATCGAAGACTGCGCATAACGTGGGTATAATATAACAAAGACCATAATGTTTTCTCACGAACGCCTTCGGCCCGTAAATCATCGTCGCAACTATGGCCATAGCAATCGTGTGGTCCGCAAATCCGTTTTTGTTTCCTTTTAAATAAAAATATTGTTTTTTGGAATTCGCGATGCTCTCTTATTTTCAAACATTAAATCTTGCAAAGGGCAATGGGCAAAAATGTATGGGCGCTGGGCCCACCTCTCCAATAACAATAAGGCATTTACCATTGGAAAGATATATTTATCTGCAATATTTACGACTACTACAGTTTACCTCAATTATGAACCATTACATATTTTTTTTAATATGGCTAATTACACGAAAACCCCAGCCCCAATTATTTATTTGAAATATATTATTTGCAGTGAAGATTCTTAACCGATAATATATTATGATATACGGTCACTGGGCACACCATGTTGGACAGCTGACCTTAGCATATTACATAAGTCAGAAAACAGAGCGGCAACAAAATTATGAGACACATTACATAGTTCAAGCAACATATTACAGTATTTCCCCTCCGTATACTGCTGACAAACTACATAATTCTTAGGATTAAATAGTTTGCACTCACACATTGTATGTACTCCTGAAGACAATCTACCTGAAGGGTAGACCATCAAGAAATAAACCCCTCTGATCCGGAAAAGCTACTTTCAGTTTCAGAATACCTCGTCGCTGCTATGCTAACAGGACATGAGGGACAATCCTATGATTTTTGAAAACTGGTTAAAACTTAAAACCTAATTTTCTGTAAACTTTAAAGTTCAGGATAAACTATTTATCGATTAAACAATATCATTTTTTTTAATGTCTAAAATCTTCTACTACCGAAAATCGTCAAGTCTCTCATTATTTATTGTTAATTCTTGTACAAATTTTCAAATTCAAATTCTTTATTTTACAAAAAATCGTAATATCAGTTACAAATAAATTAAACCTAACCTAACTGGATCGCACGAGACGTCCGCACTAAGGTAGGCTCAGATTCGTATAATTAAGTACTGCCTAATGCTAAATAAAAAAAAATAATACGCTGAAGAATGCCGTGAAAAATATTTTTTTTGTAAAAAATAAAATTTCAAATAATCTTAAAAGGTATGTCATAATAATAATATAAAAAACTGTTGTTATTGTGATATTGTTATAATAATAATATAAAGAAAATTGTTAATATCATTATTATGACTATCTTTTAATTTAATATTCAAGGCACAGATTTTGTGGCTACAGATTTACAAGCAAATTTGCATATAATTTGTAAAATAAACGTATTTGTAAAATATCTTCGAAAGTCACAATAGCAGTCACTGTAATTATGACATTATCCAATTTCTGTTAATTAGGTTAGTATATTGAAACAATAGGATTTGAAATCTATACATTATTAATAATGTTGAGCAAGTCCATGTAGGGCTGGGCAAGTCCATTTAGGGCCTGGACTTTATGCTAATCTTTATAGTCATGTCATTTGTTATTTACAGTTCTTTGTCTATTTTTAACTAAAAGTAGATTGGTTTTATGCCTATTTTTATCTTGTTTACTTCAAGTTCAGTACTTCGATGTTTTCCTCGTAACAACTTGTTCTCTAACTGTTTTCCGTAATAACATTCGACTAGATGTATTTTTAAAATGAAGTATTGCTTTTAACACTGCGTCATATCTAGGAATTGTGCCTCAACAAACAGGCAGGGTAACCTATTGGTCGCAATATCTCTTGTTCTGAATCACGAGAATGCACGTAAACCGAAAGAAATAGCGAGCATTTAGCTGCGTCGACTTCAGAGCTCCGCTCTGTAATTTGTGGACGGGTAATCTAAAATCTTTGCTCCAGGCATTGGTTATATATTAGGTTTCTCAACGCCATAGTACGCTTTGGCAACCGTTCAACGCTGGCGACATGCAGGTGGAGCTGATAGCATTGTCCGGAGAAGCTAATAGCATTTTTTATGTCCCTCTATATTGATAATGAATGGTTTTTTATAAAGGACTGATTGATTATAAAAACCCAATAATGTAACCAATGATAACAATAATAACATTCACTTATTAGTGTCGTCTATCGAATTTCTTTATAGGCTGATTTCATCACAGAAACCCAACGGAAAGATATCATACCATCTATTAGTCTATCTGATCATTAAAGTGCGTAATTATTATGTATTGCAACCTCTTTACCAATTAAAAATTTGTCTAATTTATGTAAATAATATTAAAATAACAAGGGTCGTGATTTAAAGATTCGTTTGTTATTATATTATTATTTTATTTCGAGATAGGATACTGTAGGCGTGTTTAGAGCGCCATCTATAGTGCGCCGACATATTGCCATACCACGAACGCCGCCATAATGAACACAGTAAAATATTCATCTATCTTCGAGTGCCATCTACACGTTGCGTTTCGTGTGCTCTATATTGTGCGTTCGTTCGTGTGCAACATAATTGGATCTCATTTGGATAACATATATTTTACCATGCATATTAGTATTATTTTTACGAAACATCAATAAATATATTGATTTTTTGTGGTATTATTTTAGTTTTACTTTCATACTATCGCTACTCTTTTTGGACGCACTGTACAACAGAGACAGGTGAACAGCGAACTAGGTAGGATGGCGAGTCGAGTTCAGCAACCTGCTCAACTATGAAGCGATGTGGATAAGAAGTCGTGACGTTGCTCAATGCAAGCGAACTAAGTAATGCCAGCTGTGCTGCCGCTTTATTCGCGGCGATAAGCAAGCACCTCCTGCCTAGTTGGGTGGCATTTCTATAATAGGTCGTTTTAATGGCATCGCGATAGCGTTGTCTGAATTTTTGCCGATATCTGCCGTACACAACATGAAAGAGGCCGTATTTTCATAAAATGGTGATGACATTTCTGTACACAATAAGTAGGTACTAAAAAACACATGTTTTAATCCTCGTTTTCCAGCAAATATCAATTTGCCAGATTGTCAGTCTCATCATATCTGCATAGTTGCCATAGTCATCTCATCATATATAGCACAACTGCAAAGTACGGTAATGGCATTTCTTGGCAATCAAGTAATTAGATAAATATGTAGTATGTAGTATTAAAATTGTTAAAAAGTAGTAACTAGTATAATAAGAAAGGTAATGGATAAACATTAGATATATGTAAGTATAATCGTTTAATATTACGCTCTAACGTATTTCTTTGTCTCGTTTGCTATAGTGTAGAATAATAATCTATATATTAGAATAATAATGATAGTAATAGTAATTAAGTAGAGTAATAATAATATTATTAACAGTAGAATTGTAATAATAGTCTATAGTAGAATAATAGTTATAATCTAGAATAATAGCCTAGAAAAATAATTAACGATTTGGAATCATCTGTAAGGTTAATTATGTTTTGGGAAATAAATAGATAAATAAATATAAATATTTTCCATTATCCATTCTTCTAGTCATTTCGGGGCTGGATTTAAAATTCTTATAATTGTATAATTGGAGTTTTTTCGTCTGTTGCTGCGTGTGCCCTGTTTAGATAACAGTGTTCCATTGTCGAAGGTATTAATATATTACGTTTCCTAGTTTTTATCAAATTGACTGAACTAGTAATCGGACTAGAGCTAATAATCATAATTGTTGTAAATAAAATGGTGTAAGACGTAATTATAATAATTTAAAACTAAAATGTTTAAAAGATCTAAATATTGTTTTGGGCTGTTTTTGCCATTAAAGTGTAGGGGGAGATCCCCTAACGTAGGAAAAGGAAAATCGTACGCTTTTCCGCACCCTTTTCACCCGTCTTTGTATCGATCGCGCCGCGAGTTGTCGAGATACTACTAGTGTCCGACGCTAGGTGCCGTCCGGCGTTATAGGACTTCCCCCTATACTTTTGATCCTTATGTTTCCCTTTAATTTTGGCTGTGATGAACCCGAATCTTCGTCTTCTAAACCCATTTTTATATTTTATATTGTATATTGTACCCAGTATACCGCTCGCTACACTCAGCACAGCACATTTTTATAATAGCGATCCGCACAAGCGACGTACAATGATCGATCGCTTTAGTCTCCCGTTTACTTTCTTGCCTCGGTCGGCCTTGCGTTATTGACACAGTTTGGCTAGTCGTATTGACACGGCCGTTGGTACTCTGTCGGCCGGCTATGATAAATACTTTTGAGGGATTCCCTTTTCCACCAGCAAACAAAACAACAACAAATCCACTTGCTGCCGTATACTGCATTTATACAATCTTGTTTTTTGAGCGTCGATTGCCGTACAAAACGGCAATTGCCGTACGTTTGACATCGCTGCAACGCGATGCCTGCAATTGTCGTGGCTGCTGGCGGTGCCGTTGAGGGGCATTCGCAGCACACAAAGCCCCGATAAATTACGTAGTTTGCAAGCAATGGATATGATGGTGATGATTATTAGTACGCTTGAAGACAGTTCGAACGAACGAACTAACTGTGCCACCCTAGCCAGGAGTGCTCCTGAGACGGTAAACCACCTGCCTTTAAGGAAAGGGAGGAAAAGTAAATTTATCGGCCAGTATACTAACAACCTATGTAGAACCGATATAGGAAAGTATAAGTAATTCAGACTATTGTTGATGGCAGATCGTCGATTTTTCTGGATCTTTTCTATGATTCGAATGACTCTGGGCCGCTTCATTGATCCAACGTAAGCGAACCCGCAGCTATATTTGATTTGACACACTCGGGGTTTGCAGCGGTATTGCATCTTTTAAAGGCCTTAGAGTCGAGCTATAATTTAGGTCGGTTTGAAGATCGCCTGTATGTCGATTTTCTATAGCATCTGACTTATTCGATATGTTACTCCTGGATTACATCCGACTGCTCAGGTGATGCGGGGAGTCAGGAAAGCGTTTATGGAATGCTTGGTATAAGTAGTAACCTTTATTTTTACTTACCCGTAAGTTTATGTAATCAACTACCGTAAAAATGTAAAAAATACCCGTAAGTTTATGTAACAAACCCCAAAACGGCCACTATATGTGCGTTGGGTGCTACCAACTTCAGTAAAATAAATTTTTTATTATTTTAAACATTAAACAACCGGAATAGTCTTCGATTTCATAATATTTTCATTTTTCTCTTTTGAATTTAAAACTTTATTGCATCCGCTTACGATTTGTTATTATGATACCGCATTCCGATTAGATGTACACACGTATTATCGCCATGATTACACTGGCATTTGTTTTAATCGCGCGCTTTCTAACACTTTCCACTGAACTGATGTTATTAATAAAGCGCTAATTGAAGCGTGGCTGTAATAAACCAGTAACGCAGTTGTTTTTGTACTTATTGGCCTACAGTTAATGGCTTCACTCGCAGTTATCACCACCGATTTAATGGTGGAGTATTAGTTTAGTATGTCAATTACTCTGGGGAACGCGGATGCCATCTTAAGGGCTCTCTAGACGATCGAGCATGCTTGTCAAGCATCGCGTCGCGGGCTGGGAGGGGATCGTAAACCGCAGGAATTATGCAAATATATTTTTTAAATGTTTACCAAAAATGCCTAATTTTGTGGTTTATACCAGGGAGTCACGTTAATTAGACGTAATTGATTGATGAATGACGTGACTCGCTGGTATAAAACTTCAAAATTAGGCATTTTTAGTAAATATTAAAAAAAATATTTGCAATTTTCTGCCGTTTACGACCCCCTCCCAGCCCGCGACGCGATACTTGACAAGCATGCTTGATCGTCTAGAGAGCCCTTTAGGATGCTATGCCGATTTTGTCGTCTTGTCACCCTGAGCATAGTATACCAGGCATTAGCTTCTCTTAGAACAACATTGAAATCGAAGTGAATACGAGTCGTGAGAGCTCGGATGTGGCCGCCATATGTCCCGCTACTGCGCACATTCCCCCCCCCCCTTTTCCCGCAATGCACTGAAGCTCGAGAGTAAACCAGGCATTAGCTTCTCTTAGAACAACATTGAAATCGAAGTGAATACGAGTCGTGAGAGCTCGGATGTGGCCGCCATATGTCCCGCTACTGCGCACATTCCCCCCCCCCCTTTTCCCGCAATGCACTGAAGCTCGAGAGTAAACCTACTGTTTGGTATACTGTGCCCTGATTGAGTCGTGAAGATTTGAGGGACGAAATAATCTACTAATCCAGTTCCTAACAGCACTGCACAGCAACCTAACAGAAACCTGCCTCAAACAGCAGGGGAACTTTTCCTGTCTACCCTAGAACGGGCTAGTCCCGTTAAGCATAAGGTTAAGGCTTTGCTATTCGGTTTCTGTTATTTTGGTAAGCAAAATCAATGTTTTATAGTAATTCATTCTTAAATAAATAAACTAGTAAGCTAGTGGAGCTCCCTCGCTCTATGTTTGACTCTGAAATGAGTCGCTGACGAAGATGATCTACTGATCTAACTCCGCCTCAAGTCTAACAGAGCACTGGGAAGGAGTCTCAGTGGATCCCTGCTCACCAGATTAGGACGAATTTCACCGCCCTCTAGTCTGGTTTCAGTTAGAAGTCGCTTACGCGTACCTCTACCAATTGTGAGCGTGTTCCGTCGTGGACCTTGGCGTCCTTTATCAGCAAGGACGGGTAGTCAACGGGTCATTTCTGAGGATAGGTAAACACCTACCCAGCTTCTTAGCAAACATGCCTTTCCAGACTCTCAATTGCGCAGAGTTAGCAATGCTGGCGTTCGCAGTCAGTTATTAAACACAAGCTGCATGGAACCGCTCGGCTATCGTTTACTTAGCTGGTTCAGCGGTAGAATGGCCGCCTGCCACTTAACGTACAAGTGCTGGGAAGGTGCACTGTGGCCTTTCGAGCTAATTCACCTCTTCGGGAAGCTTCCAGGCTCGCTGATCCATGAGTTGGACCGGCCAACAAACTGGCAATATTCCCGCCTTTTCTACTCTTTTGAAGCAATAATGTTGATGGCACATTAAAGACATTCCAGTCAGTCAAACATATTATTATTCTGGCATTGAAGATGCTATAGGGCTCGCCCACGCGGGCTATTATTTCGGAAATACACGACAATTTCATTCATCCACACCCACTTAATAACGTACGTTATATTCCTGATTGGAACCGGACATTCATAAGTTTTCATGGCATATAATAAATCTGTCGCAAATACCCAATACTGAGACGGTGCATAAGATTTTTTATTAAAGGCAGATTTAAAAAAAAAGTGGGAGGTGTTTTCTTTTCTTTTTTTCATTTCTTACGCTTCATCAATAACATTTAGTATATCTTTAAAACTTAAAACTAGTTAAAACGAATAGGTGCCAGCTAAAAATAAGAAGATATAGAGTTTTGTAACCCTTATGGGCACAGTCTTCTCATTTTTCAGTAAGCTCGGATGATAAAATTTAAGAAAATGGGAAAACACCGATTAATGTTTAATGTACGATAGAAAATTTAAGTAGTTCAGAGAATAAAATCATGATTTTCTAATTATTGAAATAAGTTATAATAAGGTAATACGTAATGTAAATGGTTAGTTTTTATTGGTGAGCATCAGACAAAAAGGTGATTCTACACATAAAACCAAACCATTTTTTTTCTGATATTAGTTAATTTTCTTTTATATGTCGTTGTTCTACAAAATAAACTGATTCGAAAATCATATTCAAGTCCTAAATCAAAGAAAACTTTTGGAACATTTTAACTAAGAAGAATAAACAAGTGAATTATATTTAAAACTAAGAATTCCCGAGAAGAGGAAATTGGGAGAGGAAGGAGAGAGAAATGGAATGAACTGGTTACTTTGTAGAAAAGTAGTACTTTTTGAGGTTAGTCGTGAATGACTCTAACGAAGGCTAGGCTTAGATTCTAACAAAGACTAAGGAAATCGTTCCATAGTCTTGCACCATGGACACAGAAGTAGTAGGAGTAGAAATTAGTATTATGACAAGGAATTTTAAGTAAATTGTCAGAGGCTTATCGAAGTATGAGACCGTAGAAAGTTAATGGTTCTTAAAGCTCGTGGAGATGAAATGGTGTTGATTGGGAGAGAACACGATAGAGAAGAGTCATTAGTATTAAGCGGTTATTGATTTGCCTCTGTCTATTTATAAAATAATTATAAATTTTGTTGTTCTGCTGTCCATTTTCAAGCCATTATTGCAAATAGTATCAACCTTGTTGAGTATAGAGCCTGTAGATCATCAATATTATCTGTTTTTAGGATCGTATCATCGGCATATCGGATATTATTTTGATCTTCTTATCATTTACACTAAGCCCTTGACTGCACCATTTCGTTATTTTTTTTTATTCACTTAGTACTAATCAATATTACAGAACAACCAATGCAAATTATTAAAGAAATCAACGAGTCGTACATACAAATAGTCATACAAGATTGTAGCGTAAAATACTAGCTATCATATTAGAATAAATAATTAATTGCCTTCAATTTAAACAGATGAGGGTTGGCGGTAAAAATATCGAAATCTGGTGTCATCGAGTTAATGTCCGATACACTGTGCCATTATTTTTAATGACTCGATAGATTAGAACTCTATCTATCTGTAAAGTGAGGATATTGATCGCCAACGCCCGATAAAATATATTAATGTACGAGGAGAGGCAGTAAAGTGTTATCTTTTCACATTAGCGACTGTGCCCTTTTATCCCGTGGGTGTTTTATCAATTTTGCGTTGGAGGGTTATCGCCCCGCGCATATTCACAATACCGTAAAAAGGGGGAAACGCCGCAAGAGCACGACGTGACCGAGTGGACTAGGGCGCACGTGTGACCCCTTCCCATGAGCCGGGAGGGCTTCGGCCCCCCAAATTTGTCGATGGAAATCTCTGCTGGGGTCCCAAGAAGGGTCGATGCTCTTTGCTCAGAGATGCATACACTATTATGCAATGTATACAAATTTTCCCCGATAATAATGAAATATAATCATCATAAAATAAAGTCAGCATAAAATAGGTCATCATAAAGTAAAGTCATGTCATTGGATATCTACCTTTTTAAACAAAAAACATCGTTTAGCACAGAAATACTCTCTTTAGATAGGCTGCTGATCTTACATATTCGATTAGTGGATACGTCGGCAACACTAACAAACCCACATGCGAATGCGGTGTGGCAGCGTATCCACTAGATCTATTTTGTTAATAATCCAGACGCAGATAATAAAACAGTACCTATAGTATATGTATATGTATCTCTTTCAAGCAGCCACTAGCGACATTACGTTAGAAAAAGAACGTCACGAAATTAGTTTACTGATAAGAGAGTAATTATGAATGAACATACTAATGAATTATATATAGGATCCTTCCTTGTGAAAAACCAATTCTCGTGGTATAACTTTTGTATCGATGTACGTACAAACGGAGTTTCACGTGCGTTAAGAAACAACCTGTTTATTAGATAGGATTATATGGACTACGGCGGCAAAGGGTACCTATCGTGCCTATATAGGAATACTGAGCGGCGGATGCAGAAGATTCGTAATGTAATGGTTCAGTATTCCTCGCCATCGCGTATTTCATTCCTCTCCGGGGTATCAATGCTAACTTCATGTATAGTCCGGTCTGAGTAACCGCAATACCTTCACTCCAGCACGAACAGGTACCCGCACCTGACCGGCACTGATACACGAGCACCTGATCATCTCGCCATGATCTCAAAATATAAATCTTAAGGGGACTTTTTCGTACTATTCGGCGCCATTATGGTCAACGTCATTAAGTCAATATAAGCAAACGCGCTTGATTTAAAATTCAATATAAGCAAACGCTCAAGCTTGACTGAACTTTGGAGCTAATGGGCCCTTTTGGAGTTGGCCACGAAGACACATTTGTTCAGGGTGGGTCACACTCACGAGTCAACACCCATCCCGCGGCCTCCACGCATGAAGTGCGAGCCCGGGTAGGACTCTGGCCTGAGGACCATTTCCCCCAGGAGTCAATCTTCTGGCGCTTCTGGACGGTTTGCGCACCGTTTGCGGCGTCAGTCAATCGATTGTGCATTCTGACTGACGGTCGGAGGAGTTTGGAAACAGTACATTCATATAGAGCGGGGATAATTGTTCACCTTACGGCGACTGTTCTTGAAACGACCATCAGCTACCCGATTCCGGGTGAACAGCCGGTCAAAGGATGCCGTGGTCCGCGATAGATTCGGTAGACACCGTTTCACCGCTACGTAAGGGAGACGACCGCGCAAGCGACCTCGAACCCGTAACCAGTCGGGAGACTGGAGTAATCTGATTGCAACTGGCAGTAAGGGCGCGAGTGTCGGCCCGCTGGGTGACCTGGCTATCTCGCGGTAAGGCGTTGGCTTCTTACGGGCACGTGGCGAAACTTGACGGTGGACTGTTTTGTCCTAAGTCTTCTGCGCTCACCTCACGGGAGACAGAACGATCAAATTTCGTTAACACTTCCTGAGGTGACGGGTTGGCCCGTTGTAGTCGACAGCTCTAGTTGCCAAGAACTTTTAGGATTGTCCTGAAAATCAGGTCACTTGATCTGAAGACATCCCCATTTGAAGCGTTCGCTTAATGATATAAGTACACTGATAAAAATATTGAATTTCGTATTAAATTACCATTTTGTTATTACGGCTTTTTAACAGAATAACGATGTTTCAATCGTAATTTTGTTGATTTACAAGGAATATTGTTGAAACTCCATTACTCGTTTATATGTGTCAACATTTTCCTAACGGTTAACGCGGAAATAACAGCATACTGTAGTTTCAACATGAGTTGTGTGCCCGACTATAAACGATCGTATACTACTACATGCTGCCATGTTAGAAGCGGGATCCGAAGGTCTCGAAGTAATTAAATAACATTATACCCCCCCCCCCCCCATACCATTATTAGTCATTTTAATTTATATGTATGGACCACAGTCTAGGTTATATACGGAATTTTAAACGAAACATGGGTATTTCTTTGTATTACAGCGTTAATTTTTTCTCAGTGTGACCTTGTTAAAGATATGAGCCAAGTTCAAACTATTTTACTAGCTTTGTGCTAGATGGATCTCAGAATTTAAACGATGCTTAAAAAAATGTCGCGAGGAATGGTGTCGCCAAAAGCTTCAAAAATTGGACATCACCTGTAACTATATTTGGTACAGTTACTTACAGGTCATAAAGCTGGATCTACTGCTATGAGCCTACAACTAAGAGGCAATCTGCAGCACAGTAGGTCGTTTCTTTCGAAGAGTTGCCAACGAAAGTGAAGAAAGGATGGAGTGTCGAATTGTGATTAAGACTCTTTGGGGAAACTCTCTAGAAGAGCAGGCCAATATGCCATTATTACGTTAGAAAACAAATAAATATAATAAAAAGAATGAAAAAACACGACCGCCGTTACAGAAAGGGAACTCTTATATGTATAGTTATTTTAATTACAGTTCTTTATGGAATATTTGTGGTTACGTATTTATCCATATAGAGACATGTATATTTCCGGAATGTAATCAATTCGGCCTTTCATTTGGCACTAATATTGACATTTGGGCTTTTAGACAACTACTTTTGGGCAGTTAAGTTACCTATGACACTTGGGACGACATAACGATTCTAACAATACTACACACTTTTAAAGCGGTTCAAGCGTTAAGAAGTTATGGTAAAATAAAGAAACAAAACATAGATAGATAATTCCTGAACACAATACACTCCTTGTATGTTAAGCAGTCGTGTAATAAAAGAACAATAACTGCGGGCTGGTGGTCTATGTCGTAATGCTATTAGAGATTTTATAATTCTCTTTATGTGCTTTATGTCTTGTATTTTTTATGCTGCAAATAAAAATAAATGATGTCACGCCTCACGATGTGTTGTAGCATAAATGATGATAACAAAAAAAAATTTTTTTGAGATTTTGACTTTGCCACCGCCTACCCTATAATTGCTCTCACTCATCCGTTGCGTACGTTCCGCCTAACAATCGAAGTCAATCTTCGCATCGCGTATGCGTGTCAAAGCGCGTGTCCTCAATTTGAAGACTTATTCACGCCCACGGTAACCTTGGTTAGATGCGCAACAAGAGCGTCGTCTAAAAAACATGAGTAACAAAAACTCGGTAAAGTCGAACGGCTTTGTCTGTCGAATAAATGGAGGGAAGAAGTATCACGAGCGAGCTGTGTGGTTGGTTACGTGCGGTGGCGTGCACGGCATAAAGGTACAAAAGCACCAACTCGCAAAACCTTGCTATACGAGTATACTTGCAAAACCTTGTATGTGCTTATTTCAATTATAGTTGCAATGTGTTTTTAGAATAAAAAAATAAGTTCTTTTAAATAATTGTAATTTTACCACATGTTGAAAATTACAATTACACCTTTTTTTCATGATAGAAATGAGAATATCTGTATTAATAACAAGGTAGAGAGGACGAGTAAAGTATTGAACATAACAACAAAATAAGACTGTTTTATTAAATATTTTCTTTATATTTGATACTTTGATGCAATGCATCTTTCATCATCTTAATGACATTTGATTGAAACCTCAAATAATTATATAAAATTTAACCTTATAAATAGGATAGAAAACGAATTTACCGCGTGAAATTTGTAGGACCCGACGTTTCGGTGACGTTGCAGCCGCCGTTGTCTAGGGTAGACAACGGCGGCTGCAACGTCACCGAAACGTCGGGTCCTACAAATTTCACGCGGTAAATTCGTTTTCTATCCTATTTATAATGTCAAACAACCGCGATAGTCTTCGATTTTATAAAATTTAACCTCCTCTATACTCATTTGTATGTACTCTTTCAAACTATCTGTTAACGTTAGTACCATTTCTGGTCGCTTGATGAAATTTAGTGTTTATTAGTGTAAACAAAACTGATGAGAGCGATTTGACCCCCTTCCCATGTATTGAGCGATTTTTGCCCATAATCAACTATTATCCTGAAGGTCTAAGCTATTCAAAAATATATATTTCATTGCGGTACCCTATTTTCCGTTAGCTTCTGGAATCATTTGTAGTACTTTACTTGTAATAAAAATGCTAAGTTGGTATATTTGTCTCAGCTTAATAGACTTTGACAGCGTTTGACTGATCATCGTGATATTTGGCACATATAATAACATGTATTTTTTCATGGAGACTTTTTTATTCTATTGTTGTAACTCGCCACTAGAAAGTGCTGCTGCAGCACATAACTTCTATATCGTACAATTGATCGCCATGAAAATTGGTATAAATAGGTGCGCTTTTCACTTTGTTTTAACTCGCCACTAGATGGCGCTGCAGTACACTCAACCGATCGCCATTAATATTGATATACATAAGTATTTGAGAACGAACATAACACGGGCAACGACGTGTAATAACATTAGTAATATATACATTTTAACTATAAATATAATTCTACTACAGTTATTTAATTTTAGTAATTATTACGAATTTCCATAAAATTCATTCTTCCGTCATTCTTCGGCTATACAAGCCCACCAATGAGTTAATAATAGATTTGGAGTGCAGAGTTCAATTAGCAGTGACCCTTAAAAAATGCATTACCAAGTGACTCATGACGAAAATTAAAAGTGAGTGACAATAAATTGTAACTCATATCCTGAGATAGGCTGTGATATTTGCTATAATTGTGTATTTATTTATATTTTTTGTTATTTAACTACCTGTTTATATATTTAATATTAGTCGGTTAGTTAGTTGTTGATTGAAATATATTTTTATAAAGGATGAATAAGCAATCTGAATGAATGACAGGAAACAATAAAATAAAAGTGAAGTCACCATGTTTTAAATACTATCACCCCAAATCCGACATCAAATCTAGTTAGATGATAAAATCCACATAAATCTCATCTAATGTGCTTCGCAAAATGTATAAATAATATTTTATTTTTTTTCTCAAAATGTTTTACTTTTATTTGATAATTTTATAAAATAAAATAAATAAAATTTAGGTACATATTTATTCTCATGACAAACATAAAAATATAATTTATAAAACTGTAAGTTTTTTACCGATATCTTTTAAAAAACCTACGAGACTGCGTATCGGTGGTGTGACATCATCGCCCCACTGTTGGGAACGCGCCAGTCCTCGGAAGCGTCAGTCATACGAGTCATTTGTGAATCTTTTACTTTTGGCGCGAAGATTTTTAAATGTGACATAAAAAGTACAAAGACGCGATTGTATATATACCTACTACTCTGTCTAAAAAGTACCGGGAATTATTAAATAAAACACAATTTTCGTTTAATCGTCATTGTTTATTTTATCACCTTCAAAGTAGTCCCCATTTGATGCAACACACATTCGCCAGCGTTTTTTCCAATCTTCAAAACACTTTTTGTAGGCGTTTTTCGGTATAGCCTTCAATTCCTTCCACGAATTTTCTTTAATGGACTCTATGGACTCAAAACGGGTACCACGAAGAGGCAATTTTAGTTTTGGGAACAGAAAAAAGTGTGACTGGGCCAAATCTGGTGAATACAGTGGTTGATCAATTGTATTTATCGCGTTTTTGGCCTTAAATTCGGTCACAATTGCTGCTCTATGCGACGGTGCATTATCGTCGTGGAAAATCCACGAATTGTTGATCCACAATTCAGGTCGTTTTTGACAGATTTTCTCACGTAAACGCTTCAAAACGGCCAAATAATATTCCGTATTGACCGTTAGTCCTACTGGAATGAATTCGTGATGGACTAAACCGCGAATATCAAAGAAAACAATGAGCATCACTTTGACTTTTGAACGACTTTGTCGTGGTTTTTTCGGCTTTTGCTCGTTTTTTTGTCCTCCACTCTGATGTCTGTTGACTTGTTTGCATATCAAATTCATAGACCCATGTCTCATCGCCAGTTATAATGCGTTCTATGAATGTGGGATCAGAATCGATACGATCCAGTATGTCTAAAGAAGTTTGTTTGCGGTACTGTTGTTGTAGAAAATTCAACTCCGTTGGAACGAGCCGAGCGGCGATGCGTCTCATGCCCAATTTATCTATCAAAATCGAGCGAATGGACTCATGAGACTTCAGGTTCAGGTCACGTGCTATCTCTTTTAAGCTTGAATGGCGACTACGGAGCACAATTTCCTTGACTTTTTCGATATTTTCGTCTTTCGAAGAGGTCGAAGGTCGCCCGGAACGAGGGTTGTCTTCGACGATCTCTCGGCCCTCCTTGAATGCTTTGTACCACTCGTAGATCCGTGTTTTGGATAGAACTGATTCACCATAAGCCTTTTCTAACATTTTTAGGGAATTGGCACACGAAAATCCATTCGCAACACAAAATGTAAGGCAAACTCTTTGTTTAATACTTTGGTTCATTGTGAAAATCGTGACGCACTACTAAGGTGTACAATTCAATTGCTGTTCTAATCAAAATGGCTGACAGTTCGCGCGCATTCTAAGCATAGAGTAAATAAAGACAGTTCTACCAACTAAAGTTTTTTTTTTTAAAATCATTAACAGAATCTTTTTAAATTTTAAATTCCCGGAACTTTTTAGACAGAAGGTATATCAATATGGAAGTTTTCACGTACCGTTCGGCGACCGCGGGACAGTTGGGGATAAGCCACCACCTTCTTGCTCAGTGCTTTCCAACCTTTTTTGAGCAGGGAGCACTAGGACCTTTTTGTTCGGTGCAAGGACCCCAAGGTTTAAAATAAAAAGTATTATAAATTTAAAGTAAAATAAATTTGAAAACCAACCATAATCCTTTACTTTTAGTAAAATGTTGATCTTACAATAATAGTCGAAGATATTTTCATTATTGAAAAACTTTTAACTGTAAATCAATGTGATTTTTGAGCTTGCATCCTTTATACAAGTTTGGCAATTCTGGGGCTGATACTGTTGCTCTGAGCTACACGAATATCATCACTTGATTTCTTGAACGTTTAAATATCTGCGAGGTTCGCAAGGAGTGAACAAAGTGAGCCTGCTTGCGCTGTGTTTTTTTTATTTTGTAGACGCGCGCTATAGCACGCGCTCGAGTGGCAGAATGGCGGCCATCTGACAACGACGAGTTTGCGCGCTCCGTTAGCTGATGATATTTACCTCACGATCATGACCTTTGTTTCTCAGACCTAGATTTAGTTCTCGCGGACCCGTGGTGGTCTACGGACTATCGGATGGGAAACACTGGTCTTACTAGAAGCCTCTGCGCGCCCCTGTGACGTCATCAACAGTGGTAATACGCAACCAATCGCATCGCGGGGTCAGATGCATATGACTACGGTCACAGTATACCACCCAGTAGTACTCTCGAACTACAAGGCAATGCGGGAAGAGGGTGCGAGGAATGTGGGCAGAGGGGTTCGTCACCACGAACGCGAACGGTACGCGTTACGGGCAGGTAAAGGCTGCCGACCTGTTCAGATATCTGTGTAGGCCGAGTAGCGAAACATCTGGCGACCATCCGAGACCTTACGACTCGTGACGTATTCGCTTTGATTTCAATTTTGTTCTAAGAGAAGCTTCTGTCTGGTATACTGTGCTACCTTGGAGGACGACACACCACCTACTGGCGGCGGCACTTCAGCGTTAACCGCCCTACCTATACGAACGTACGTGATACGTCCGCTATATTATCGTCCGAATGCAACAAGCCGTATCCCGTACGATTATGTACAAAAAAAACGAAACCCACAAAGTGTACCTACGTGACACGTCAAATTTTTCCTACGGTTCAATAAAGGGTCATAGATGGGTCTATTGTGTAAAAAACCTTCTGGTGTATTGTAAACAAGTATTGTTATTAAGAACGATTTTTTAACCTAATTTATGAATAATAACGCAAAGGTAGGTCGGTTAATAGTATAAGTAGGGGTGAATAAGGCACATAAAAGAAGAAGATGTCGGGCGCAAATCGCGGCTGCGTTGGCCTCGATTCGAGAACACGCGTTCTGCGGTTCATGCTATGTCTTTCATTCCAGATGACGAAAACAAGCTAAAATGATTGATGTTCCGGACTGTAGGAAAATAAGGAGGCCCGGCTTCATGTCAACTTAACGCTTCCACTTCTGAGCGGAGATTTCGCTGTCAAAATGTTGGCCGAGTCGAGAGACGGACGTTAATTATAATTTATTCAGAGCGAGTTTACCTTCTTCTCTTTCATCCGATCTATTTTCTCTGTTATATCTATAACGGATGTTTCATGTAAATCTTTTTCAAAGACTTCAATGTCAACAGGATACGTGACTCCAGAGATAAAGGCAGTGTTGATGGATCGATGTCATCATTTCTTTTTCTTTTCGATTTTTTTCAATTCAGTCATTAGTCAGCATCCGCTTCTAGCCGGAAGCCATATCTACCATGTCCCAATATAAGTTTTAATGGGATGGGATAATCCACTAAAGGATTTTATGAAAGGAAATCGATAAATATTTTTTTGCACGTATTGTTAAGCTGTAAACTTAGTAATAATGAACAAGTAAATATATTACAAAGAATAAAAAATACGACTTCCGTTACAGTAAGTGAATTATTGTAATTATAATTATTTTTATTACGATTTTTTTATGCAATATTTGTGACATACATACATAAATACATATATACATAAATATGTATATTTCGGCAATGTACTCGATCAGACCATTCATTTGACACTAAACACGATATATTTATGTTAATGTATCGACATTTGGACATTTAGACAACTATTTGGACGGTTATGGCACCGTATGACACTCGGGATGACATCGATTCTACAATACCACACACTTACATTACATTACATTTTCGTCGTGTCCAATTGACGGCTAAAGACCGCTCTTGGACGTGTCAAAATAATTCGGTTAGGTAGTAAGTTTCGTTACTACTCTTTACTGAACATACATAGGTAGTCAAGAATTAACTACTAGATTGTCAAACTATAAATATAAATAATCAAAATAGAAGCCTAATATTTGAAGTAGTTAGTAATTCGAAAAGATACGTAGCAAAATTATTCATCGTTATATTTAAATTATCAGTAAAATGTTAAATAATCAAATTAAATCTACGTTATGCATTTCAAAGTGAAAGGACAGATATAAGACCATCCTACTAATATTATAAACGCGTAAGTTTGTATGTATGTATGGATGTTTGTTACTCTTTCACGCAAAAACTACTGAATGGATTTTGATGAAACTTTACAATAAGATAGCTTACACATCACAATAACACATAGGCTATAATTTATAAAGATATAGCGTGAATTATCTAAAATATAACGATAACTGTCAAGTAAGTAGGAAAAAAATCTAAGAAATTGACATTCGAAATTTAAATTCTATCCTACTAATCCTACTAATATTATAAACGCGAATGTTTGTATGTATGTATGGATGTTTGTTACCTTTTCACGCAAAAACTATTGAATGGATTTTGGTGAAACTTTACAATAATATAGCTTACACATCAGAATAACACATAGGCTATAGTTTATAAAGATAATAATATATGGTTTTCTATCATCATTATCACAATTTTCCATCACCACGCGGGTGAAACCGCTGGGCGCAGCTAGTATAAAATAATCAGACAATAAGGCTCTACTTTTTTAAGTAATATGGGCACAATATTTGAAAAATCGTGGCCCTCAAATTCGGACAGATTATAGAAAGGGTTCAAGCGTTCAAGGTTATAAATCTGTTCAAGCGTTTAGAAGTTATGGTGGAATAAATAAATTGAAAACATACATAGATGAACTCTGATGAATGTCTTTTACGCGTCTTCAGTAGGTACTTATTTCAGAAAATTTCACCTTTTTTAGCCGTAATTAAAAATACGCTTTTCATACATTGCAGTCGGCGATCCTTGCCCTTGGGCGTACGTTGCCAGATCCGGTTCCCGAATTAGAACGCGTTCAGATATCGCTCTGTTTCTATTTGCTAGTCGCATTGTTTCACTGTTCTTAAATCTCCTTAATTATCCGTGTCAAGTTTGCGTTCAGCGGTATCTTTCAATGCCGCGAGACGCGACGCCGGCGCCGAGCCGCTCGCCCCGCGTCTTTCGCAATACATTGCACCACGCTATCGCGCCATGGCGTACCACCCACCACACTACCCGCATTGGCAAAAAAAATACTGAAAGTGCTGAAATAACGGCAAAGGAGTATATAAATACAAACGAAGCTGCCATGGTAGGTTTGGG
Source organism: Micropterix aruncella (assembly GCA_944548615.1). Lineage (NCBI taxonomy): Eukaryota > Metazoa > Arthropoda > Insecta > Lepidoptera > Micropterigidae > Micropterix > Micropterix aruncella. The sequence goes on from OX155958.1 coordinate 29,738,528, forward strand.
ACAAACTGTGTTGCCACATGCACGCAGCACAGTACCTATACCGAGTTAGAACAGTAAGCGCACTCTCGAGCGGTATGGCGTTGCGGGGATAGGGTGCGAGGGAAGTGAGCAGAGGTATACGTTACGGCAAACGCCGGTATTTGGCATTAGGCGGGTGAGGGTTGTCAAATGTCTTGAAAGTTTGAATATCTGCGACAGCGGAATGGCAGCCATGAGACGATGCGCTTGCCCGCTTGCTTCTGCGAATTTTGTTCAACGGCAGCACAGTCGATGCGGACGACGTTTGTGGTACAATGTCTAGTAATCGTATCGCGATTTGTAGTAGCCCTTATGACTCTTGAGGTCGCTCGCTTCGAGAGCTACTCCCTGTAGTGTATATTATGTGAGCGTAAACCTTATTACCCATTAACTCCCCCTTCGAAGCCATAGAATTTGAGACGCGGAAATTGCTATTTTTAATATCTACGAAGAAGTTGATTATTCTCCTGGAGAGACCGAGATCTTTAAAGAGGTGAAACAGAGATTTGGCTGGCAGGCCACGAGCGCCAATTTCCCCCGCGTGAAGGTCAACAGTGGAGCCGTTCTGGGTGACATTCGCAAGATCATGCTATTTATTTAATGTGTACGTATTATTTATTAATTTTGTACGTATTATTTATGGTATTTATTTATAGTAGGAATAATACAGTAAGAGTTTTTATTCATCTTCCCCGTTAATCGGTCGGGCCCATTCGATCTTTGGACCTTGAAAACTGTTGCTTCGATTACTTCTTCGGCGTTGCGTTCTATTTTTATTATTAATACGCAATCAGTAGCTTAACTTCATATGAAGAACGGCAAATGAATCACCAACGGTCACATCGCTTAGACCTTGTCCAAAAGGGGCGAATTCGCTGCGATTCGCTACGCGTATGATACGCGTAAAAATATAGAAGATTATTTAATAAACCTTTAATTACATGAAACTTTAGTCTTTTACACATTAGGCAAATGTATGCAAAAGAGACCCTACTTTACTATCTCATCAATGCGCACTCGTATAACATCACTGACCACAAAATTCTAACGAGAGTGTGCGTCAGTAAAACATGTCATTAAAAAACCGCAAGCTTCTAAACTTTATAATTACTTTAAGCATAAGCTAAAACGATTCAGAAGTTAACATTTCGAAAAAAAGGAAAAAATACTTTGTTAGTTATTGAAACCAACAGGGAAAAAGGTGGATGCAATTATTTCACATATTCTTGTTTAAAACGACAAACCTATAGTAAATTAGTGATACTATCAATTTAATTTATTAATATTATATATTACTAATAAATAAGTATGCATACAATACAATATTCCTAATATTGAAATAACTAATATATATGTTTAATATTATCATAGATTTTAATTTAAGTTTAAAATTACGTACGCACAGAAAAACTGAAATGTAAAATAAAAGAATCTAGTTGAATAAAGAATCACGCTAGTTGGGTAGTTTTTGCGTATATATCTTTTTTGCATCTTTCTTTGAAAATAAAGTATTATTATTATTATTATTATCTAACTATTCGTATAACGTTTATATTCCGTTTACTCTTAAAGAAATCATGTTTTCGAGTAGTTAGCATAAAGGTTTAGTGAACGACGGGAAGAGGTCGAAGACCATCCATCATAATCCAGTAGAACGACCTCTCAAGGTCAACCTGTCAATCGCACATAATTTTAGTTGTATGGCGGTATTCATCGCCCGTCTTCTCCGAATCTACCCACGAGCTATAATAGGAATATTGAAAAAGCTGACTTAAAAAGATTTGCATGTCCCGGATTTTTCGCATAATATCGACGTTCTAATGTATCAAGTCGTTAGTTCACGCCGGCGATCGCACAGAAGAGAAACTCCTTTAATTGCCTGCATTACATTATATATGTAGATATTAACTAGATATTATATGAGGATAGGAAGCAACAGCGTTTATACGACGTGGAACTTCCGTAGGAACTTTGCTACCGACGAAGGCTGTGAACTGTGAAGCCATTAGATATTCATGCGATTAGCTATCTATTTCATTGAGTTATACCTGTGATCGCAAAGTCGTCGATCAGTTTCAGGACTGTGCCGTGCTTCTGGTTTTCATTTTTGAGAGTAACTGGGTGCAGGCAAGTGAGTGCCATGCCATATTTAATATCGCTTGCTTTAAAACTGGCAAAGATAATCGATAGTAAAATATGTCCAGACAGACAGACGATGTAAGCTCACAAATAGAGTTTGAACGCTTTGCTACGGAACCCTAATAAAATGTAAGCAATAAGGTTACAATTTCAACACACTGATGAAATAATTAACGGCAGTATTTGGTGATAGATTTAGCAATAAATTACCTGCCTAGGTTTACCTTATTTTGTTGTTGGGTAATTAAAATAAAAAATTGTTGATTTTAATTATTTGAGTGATTGACATTGTTTAGTAATTAATATCAAAAATATACATGTAGATGCATCGACATAATTAAATCGTGTTTGTACATGTTTCTTCCATTTCCACTGTCCGTTAAAAATACATACCGAATTATTATGGACCGAAATGAATAAAAGCACTGTTATTTACATTTTAAAATCATAACGGAATGGAGAAATAGCCGAAAAATAAAAGGCATTAAAAAAATGGCAGTGACTTAAACCATACGCAGCTATAACACTAACTACCGTCTCTCGCTATCGCTGTATCAGCAGTGCCTATTGCTGCATATAAGCGTGTGGGGCCTTATGGCGAAAGTACGACACGAATTATACTAAGTAATTAAATAAATGCAAGCGTGTGTATAGATAGATGAAGGAATGATGTAAATGTATTAGTGACTACCAGGCATATCTTTTAAGTGCCTCTACCGTAGCCAACGCGAGCTCCCGACATTTTCTTCTCGTATGTGACTTACTCTGAGCATCACCTACAGTCACTATTTATTTCATGGAAATCTCTCACCAAAAGCTGTTGGCAAGCCTGATTATAATATACTTCAATTACCATGGCATAACTGATCAGATCTTTAGTTACATAGTTAGGTACCTATTATTTGCAATCATCTACTCAAACCTACCTACTCGTGCACTTAATTGACCTTCCATTGATAAAATGACCTTCGATCTATAGCCTATACAGTATACATGATCGACCGCCAGGCTGTTGAACTTAAACCATCGAATATTAAAAAAAACTTTTTTTAAGCATTTGCCTGATCATTTATTAGACCGCAGAATAATAATAAAATACATAATATAAAAACTTAATTTATACACACGTTAAAAATAGGTAGATATACGAGTAGAATCTATACTAGAAGTTGCTAATTTGTTTATCTGGAGTAGGCTTTAATATTTGTTATTTTTTCAGATTTGTAGTCGAACAGTATCACCCTTCATCCCACAAATCCTGAACCTCGAACTTTTATAGTGATTTAAATAATATAACTGCAGTCAATACAGGTAAACACTAAATTTACGACATCCATACGATCAATAGTTCCATAGTACTTCCGCAATATACAATGTGCTCACAATGAGTATCCTGTAATAATAATTTTGTAACGGGCATTACGCTCGGCTGTTAGACATAAACGATGGCCGGTTATGCAAATATCTTCAGCGATCCAAAACGACATTTACTTAGAAATATTGTTAACTACCCATGACATTCTGGCGAGCATTCACCGCTAGAAATCCATATCACTTATTGTTATGCATAAAATACCACATGGTGAATTGCAGCGATATAATAAAATTATGAGCGAAACGATTGTATCAGAAAAGTATTTAAAATGAATCATGATTGAGCGTGTTATGTAGATGTTTTGACAAGGTATGAATCATGATTGCACCACGAAATGAAAAGAAGAACAAAGAACGATAGTTTTGCGCCAAACAAAAATGGAATTGAAAATCGATAAGGTGTGCCGCAACAAAATGTTGCCATTACAGCTATGGCCACTCCCTTCATTTATATTTATTTTGTTTCATTGAAATAAAGCAAAATCATTAAACTAAGCATTGTTTTATGTACACTTGAGAATATCCCTACTTTCCTATGCTGTTTGGTGTAATTTTCAATCTTCAACCCAGGGATACTACAAAGCCCTACATTGAAGACTGAAAATTAAGTCTGAATACGAGTACCGATCGCGATAGGTCTTGCAGGTAGAACAATGATGACATTTAGTCGTCTAGAAAGTCTGCGGCAGTGGCGATTTTTGCAACAATCGTCTACAATGTAACGGTTATAAATGGATAAGTAGCTAAAGTCCCAAAGTACGATGAAAACACACAAAACTTCGCGATAATGTGTATAGACAATAGGCTAGGGACGCATGATAGACTCTAAGGACGGCCAACAACAATATCTGAAATACCACGAAAATCTAGTGTGCACACATCATCAATCGAGCAGGACTAGTCAACGCTGGTTAAATCGAGGAGGACACAGAAAGACCCCACAACCACGAAAACATGTCTTGAGAATGCCACGACTACAATTACCTAGCCATAGGTACCCCAAAAAAGGAAAGAGGATAGGGAAGAAGGGGGCAGAGGGCAGAAAACTAACGATTCCTGCAATGAACCCATGAACAATTATGGTAGAAGCTAATAACTCCTAGCCACATTCATATTTTATGAAACATCTCTTTTAAAAAACTAATTACGCCAATCACAACATATTAATTTTTCACGGCGACATCCGAAGTCTATTCAAAAAGATATCTGACATTGATACATGGGATGGATATTATGTGCTCAAGGGGTAACAATGTATATTGCCTATCCATTTCATTTGGAATAGCTACCGGAAGCTTAGGAAATGTTTTTCCACTTTTCTTTGTTTAGACGTCAGCTACGACGGACTATTGATAGACTGTGGACGGTGACGTAAGCGCGGCCCACCTCTTCAGTCTATCTGAGTTTTTAGTTAGAACAACTGTTTAGGTAACTAAACGGAAACATTGACAGTGACAGTGGTCGTTGGAGTGTGCGAAGTGTCCGCCGTCGCGGGCCGGTGCGCGTTGATAATTCGATAGCGCACCGCCCGCGATATTTCATCCTATAATATTTCATTCTATAGTGTATTTCATCTTATAGCGATATTTCATTCTATAATCCCCGGGATTTCGTTTCCTTCTTATTTCGTTATATTATATTACCATGCATATAAAAAAGATCATTCCTTGTGTCGGCATATTCACATGTACACGTTACCATGGCAACCTTTTTTCCCGTAATTCCATACAAAAAATATTCTGATCACCTAGAGAATTAGAGAGAACAAAGCGTGTTATATAAACGTCAAACTCTATATTTTTTGTTTTTTTCTTTCACACGTACATATTCTCGCTTCTTATCGGACATACACTAATAGAAGCATGGCCAACCACTGGCTCACCACCACATTTAGTTCGGCCCGAGGAAGGCTGTCCAGACTGCCATATTACCTGACCCACGAATCGAAACATTTAAACCTGCGGTAAGCGATTGTGCCGCGGAATAACGCTTGGTGTCATGGTTGCCCATGCCTGCATCGATAGATGTCACAATATCAGACAATTATGGACACATCATAGACGTCGGATGATGAAAATGTCGTACCGCACTAGTTAATATAACTTCATCATTACTTAGTCAAAGCATAGTTACTTTTTATGAAACGAAATGCTCATATTCACGAAACCTTATTGTGATACCTATTTCGACGATACAGAGTACTAGGTTGCGTCTTCTTTCCAACTAAATACCTATTTAACGTTAATTTGTGATAGTGACATCAGCAAACGGATAGTAAGCCGAAAAATAAAATCTATGTACCTAATGCCGGCGACATGCCTGATAACCCTAGCGGCGACGTAACCCAAACTATAATAGTGAAAGACCTATGTACGTAGGTAGGTGGGCGTTGGGCGCGCGGCCATAGCAACTGTCACGTACAGTATTACCTACTGCAGTATTCATTACAAGGTCTTCTAGTTACGTAAGGTCGTACGTCGATCTGGCCCGCGAGCCCGTCAGTCAGACTGTATGGCTGGGGTTATTTAGATCTGGCTGCCCGTCATTATAATCGATCATGTAACGCACGTCACGCAATATTAAAAGTGGGTGCTAGTCGTCGCTCGGCCCATACCAAGCGCTGTTTTCAAATTACTCACAGTTTTACTGTTTCCATTGATTTGAGGTACTATTTGAGTGTTAAGAAACGGTATTTACTAATGTATAGAAGTAGGTTTTTAAATACAAGTAAACATATAGAACTACAATATTTGGTATCCAATAGTTCTGAATGTTTACTTTTCTTTCAATGTGTCTGAGAGAAATATATATGTGGGCTCCTTAAATAAGGATCTCCCTAACCGAAATAATGGCTTAACGAAGACATCATTTCGTAAAGATACTGCGCCATGCTTAGTAATGACACCGTTACCGGCATGTCAAACAACATTGCCGAATTTTTGTTTCTGTCAGTGGTATACCTACCCACTGCATGTCTGGAGCAGTCTGGACTGCCAAAACGCCAAAATCCGCAGTTGTCTTGCTAGATTGTATGAGGGGTCGTTATCGACCATTATGTAAATATGTACCGTTTGGACTATCCGTTGCATTTCGACGTATCCATTCTCCAGTGGCATCATTAATACTGGCGTTTTCACATTACAGTGCAATGGAATCTAGAGCACTGGTGTTACTGTTTTAACATTACGTGCAATGGCCGTACGTCTAATCGAAAATGTGTAGATACGTGGCTTTCTTACGTAAACATGGCGTAATATACAGATTTACTAGAAAAACGCAATAAGTCTAGCATTTTCCGCTGCACCGTTACGACGTGTACAATAATTGTTCTCTGTCTACCTATCTAAAATATCGAGCAAAAAAGACGTTTCAAATTTTAAAATAACAATAATTTTAGGCGATTTTCGCCGAATTTTTGTAAAAAGTAGTGAAGTTCGAAAGGCTTAGAGTTTATTCAGTGTCCTTCAACTCTTTGACTCTGGGATAACGAAAGATTTTTTTACTTTCTCTATTTAGCGATTATTATGACGCTCACAGAAAAAGCCTTTCTGAGCATTTTTACCTCATTTCGTTCATGGATTTCTCGCTGCGTAGAACATATTGCGTTATAAATGTTCGTTTACATCGTACCTTGGGTCTTTTGGCTACCTATCTATGTACAATTTATAGCAGAAGCTTTTGTAGTAACGAGTACATTGTAGATGATTGTAGCAAAAATCGCCACTACGTCAGACTTCGGTTAATTTCATCATTGTTCTACCTGCAAGACCTATCGCTCTCTCTATTTACTCATTAGTTTTGTTGATTTTTTGCACCATAAAAATCCTTACCTTTTCTGCGAATAAGGTCTGAAATGGCTTAAAACATTATGTATTTTCCAGCAATTGAAAGGTACAAAAAATAAGCAAACAAACGAAGAATGATGAATCGTAACATGTTTTTCGAATATATTAACTATTATAAAAGCAACACAACTTGATAACGGCTCATAATTCATAATAAAAAAAATATATTTGACGTAAACACCTTTCTTACGTACATTATATGCTAAACGTCGAAAGTCCAATACCAGTCAGTCATATATTATATTTTTTCAGTCGGATTTTATGAGCTCCACTGGAAAGAACTGCCAAAAAAATAGATGGCCTATTTTGGTACTATGATTGTCAAGATATAATGTAGAGTTGCTCGGGAAGAAGCTAGATCCCCAAATGCTGACGAAGCCGATTTCGACACTTAATTTCACTTGGGCCACGAAAATGTTCAGATTCCTCATGGCTAACAAGGGTACGCTGAAACCATTACCTTAAGTAAAGTGCGTCACTCTATAAAATATCAACCAGTGTTTAATTTTAAGTAACATATAAATGATATACATATTTTTTACATTTACTTTAAAAAAGATCTATGATTACAGTAGCGCTCGTGTCTCTTTTCTTTTCTAGTGGCCTATCGTATTTCGACGTAGAAAACCTCCTAATTTTTCTCTCCTCGAATTTCTTACCTCTCATTTTTAACGACTGTGTATATGCTAGAAACGCCCGTGTCGTCGTCCAAGGAAATGTCGAGCGAAGCGGTATAGTACAGTTTCCATAAACAGATTTCCTCGGCGTTTACAAAAGGAGCTGCTGGCACTACATTGTGAGCAATTACCGTGGCACGTGACGTAGAAATGAGCTGCCGGTTTCTATTAACATTAAAAACTAGCATAAACTAGTCGTACTGGTATGTGAGTGAATTATAAATAGTAATTTGTTTAAAACCCATACCGCGTTCGACGGTTTTCATCTCTCTCCGTCCCGTAGCGTTGACTATCGCTTGCTCTCTCTCCAACCTAGCCTTAACTATCGCTCGCTCTCATTCGGTCCTGTAACTTTAAACATTGATTATAAATGGTATTAGATTGCTCAACTCCATAGTCCGATTTGGCAACCCTTCTAAAACGGTGAAATGCAGGTGGCTCTGATATCATTGACGGCCAAATATATATAATAACGTTGATAATGAATGTTTTTTTTATAAAGGACTGATTGATTATACCAACCCAATAATTTGACCTATGATAACAATAATATCATGCAATTATTAGTGTCATCTATCGCATTTTTATATATATGTCGATTACATCACAGAAATAATACAGAGAGATAGAATGTCATCTATTAGCTGATCGTTAAAGTGAGTAAATATTGCATATTGAAACCTGTATACCAAATAAAAAATTGAATAATATAATGTTATACCTTATAGGCGTGCTTAGAGCGCCATCTACAGTGCGCCGCCATTTTGTTCTAACACGAATGTCGCCATATATTGTACATAATAATAGATTAATCAATTTTTAGAACTACGAGTGCCATCTACACGTTGCGTTTCGTAGTAAAATCCAGGTTGCCAAATTGTATTACGACGTTGAGCAATCTAATATGCTATATAATCGATGCTTAAACTGTAGGTCGGAAGCGCCCCGTGCTGATACCAGAAAAATACGTGTTCAAAATAACTAAAATGTAATTCCTAATAGAGATTCGAGGGACAAATAGCTATTATTTCTATATTTTCTATATTTCTACTACCATTTCTATATTTCTATATTAGAGTAAGGAATGTCATTTCCGAGTATCATCTACTCAAAGATAAATCCAGACTTTAGTTTTTATTTATTTTCGTAATAAAGAAAAGAAAATATTGAAAAACTGACTCAGTACGTAACTCGGCAAGGATTTGAAGATTTAAAACTAGATTTTTAATATAAAATCGAAGACTATCGCGGTTGTTTGACATCATAAATAGGATAGAAAACGAATTTACCGCGTGAAATGGAAATGTCTACCCTGGACAACGGCGGCTGCAACGTCACCAAATCGTCGGGTGCTACAAATTTCACGCGGTAAATTCGTTTTCTGTCCTATTTATAGATTTTTAATTACCGCAATATCAATCCGTCACGGAATAGCTGACTGTCTTTAACAACTATAAAACATCGGTTCACACCGCTTGATCGAGTGTACTGGTTGAAGCTAGCAGTTTATACAAATCGACCTGAAAAGGAGCTTCAGAAGATCGTTGATATTTTTCCAATTTAAATCTTAAAAGTTACTGGTGTGTTTTCGTTTCGAAACTTGTAGGTTTTACCAAGCAGCGTGTACAAGCATCCACGATTAATTTCAACATGTCTCGAAGCCATTGTCACCAGCTCCGTTAATCATTATTCTTTACCGGCTAAACATACATAATTCACCATTTATCAACCGGTGTCGCTAACAGAATTTCCTAACAAAATGTAACCTATACCAGATGTTCAAGACAAAGAATGACGGATAAAAGCGTCTATTTACAGACTGGGTGTACGTAGACAGAATGAAATCAAAAGAATAAATTTGAGTACATAATATAATCTCCGGATGTTCCTATCCGCCATTGTTTCTGTAAATTACACAAGAATAAGTATAACCTGTTTGTTGCTGGGTTAGTAGTTTGGGTATGTAGAAAGGATCGGAAAGTATCAGCCGTCGGACGACCACAATTGCGATGGCTTGTTTCTAAACTCATCTTAAAGTGAATAACTAAAAGACAAAAACCCAGACACCGGTGGCACATTGGCTCGATCGCCTAGTCTTGTATTGTAAGGTTTCCGGATACGATTCCCGTCGGTCACCATTTTCCGTTGGGATCAAATTAACGGAATCGCATTTTAATTCTATCGAGCGAATGCAATACGAGTAACAGGACACACACCTTTCTATACGCACATATATAAACACTTATTAACAGTAATAAATAATAAGTAACTTATTTGCAGCTCTCAATACCAAAAACAGATTAAAAAAAACACAACATTTCATATTGAAACTGAAAATAAAGACTATGTAATAAAACTAGAAATGCTGCAAATTAGGTGTATTATAAGGATATCTCTTAACCTGTACAGACCTATTATTAAGGACAGTATTTAGGGTACACCTGTTATTGGTACCACTATTTAATGAAAATAAAATAATTAAAATCCAATAAATGAAAAAAATCTAAATCAAAATAATCAAAATCAAATAATCAAAATCAAATAATCACGATAACAATCATAAACAAATGAAAAAATAATAATAGTCAAATTAACTAATCCTTTGGCTTTTAAAAATCTTGTTTTAAAACATATGTATTCTTATATTGGTCCTTGCATATTTTAATTGATCTCGATCGCAATGCCATTCCCAACTGATTCCATACAACCACAGAATAATGAGAAGCTGCACTGGAAATTTGTGGTTTTGTGTTTGGGAATGATTGCAAGTGTTTCACGCGCCCGCGTTGAATGGTCGTGTCCATTAAGGAACCAGGTCATAAGCGAGTAGATCGAGTAAGATAAACCTCATAGTGGTAGGGTTGATTGTCACAGATAGTCAAATGATAATACATTTATAAGCACGCGTATGCAGTAAGTCGTATATAAACACGCCCATAGTGAAATTTCGCAATAAAGAGTAGTATGGAACGAGATTCTTGCGGAAGCCAAGACTACACTAAAGACCTTAGAGCGTTGCTATCTTCATGCAGTGTCGTTGTTCACTGCCATCAACGTTAATATGTTGAAAATGCAGGAAATAATCACGAATCGACGATAGTATGTAGGTACCTATCAAAATATTTTAATTCGTTTGCCTTCCTAATGTTGCATTATCATTTTGAGAAGGTATTTCCTTGTTTTCCTAAACATACCAAACCGGCATTGTGGCCAGTGCAATAAATCCCTTTGCGAACTCGGATAATTAGATACGGTAGATTTACTAGTAGGAGAGCTAGTGTTTTTTTTCGGTACTGATTTTCGCAGTCACTAAACATCGATAGGATTATTCCGTGACTAATTGTAAGTAGCGGACATGTATCTCCGAGCATGACTCCTAAAGGAAACTGGCCCGCATTTCAGAGCCGTACCCGCGATCGCTTTTCTGCGTGGAGACCGCCGGATGGGTGTCGACCCGTGCGTTTGGCCGACCCTACACGTGGATATAGTGGCCAAGCAGCAACAGGACCCATTAGCTCCCAAGGTTCAGTGCGCTACTGGCCAAGCAGTTATCTGTGCCTACATTTACTGACTCCCACGATACACCAATGGGGCCAAAATCGATAAGAGATAGTGCGGTTTAAAACTTTAGGTACATGAGTAATTATAGCGACGACGTATTAATTTTAGAAAGTCCACCAATTATAATTACGTTCAGAGCAATATCCATATATCAAAGGCGTCGAGAGCTGACAGAAATAGATGTGGGATTGGATTGAACAAGCCATTCGCCAAGTTCGCGAAAGTTATTTATCGTTACGAAAGAAAAATATTCCAAGTGTTTTTTATTATTCGGTTTTTTCACACTGAACTTTCCGTCATTTGTTATTATGCTCGGAGATATTTTTGTGTGTGCAATCGTGGAAAAATTAAAATTTGCTATTAGGTCTGTGCCAAAATTTGCTATTAGTTTAAAATTAAAATTTAATATTAGTTCTGTGCCGGTGTTATCTATTACAGCTTCTTAAGGATAACTTAACTTAAACATAATAAAATCATTCGAGGAATGAAGAAACGTGAAGAACCTTAATGTTATAGAAGCTAGGCAATCCGATCTGGTCACATCAAATTCGATGCAAAACAACGTTAAATCTTATAAAGCGATTCGCATTGTAACCGGTTATGACTCTATTTATATAGTCTAATGTGGAAAATAAAATTAGGATGATTAAAGAGAATCAAAGTGGTGGGGGGGGGGGCGATTGTATAAGAAGGGTTGCGGGAAAGAACGATCAGCGTCAATTTTTTTGTGAAAATGACATAGTAATGCCATCTGGTGGATTGTTCCCCGACGTATCGTAGCATGAATCGTTTTTCGAAAGAAAGACTAGCGGAAAACTAGCGGAGACTAGCTGATGCGGCACGGTGCGCAAACCGCCCAGATGCGCCCGATGGACATCACCCATGGTAAACTGACCTACCTGCATACTCAGTTGCAGGGGGAACAAGAGTCCTTTCCAGGCTCGAACTTCTATGTGGAGGCTACCGGATGGGTGGTGAACCGTGAGTTGGGCCGGCCCATAAACGTGGCGGGCCATAGTGGCTCACTTGCACAGGATCCATTAGCATCCCAGCAGTGTCATCAGTCACGATATACATAATATAATAATGATGCAAAACATAGCCTGGCGGATGACCTAACCGAGTGGATAATCGCTCTTCGCAAAGCAGCGTAACCTAAATAAAAACAAGATTTAGCGGGGCGGTAACGGGAGATGCTGCAGACAACGCGGCGCGACGCATCGCACACGTTCCACTGATGGTAGCCACGATAATTACCCATTTACCTGGTACATGGCGGGTCGAAGATGCCGTAAAATCACTGCCTTCTGTATCTCAAGATATAGAAGGCAATGCGTAAAATCATTACATTATGCTTAATAAGCATTAATTCAAAGAAAGCAGGGTTTCTTTTTATTTGACTGGAATGCTACCATGTTTTTTTAAAAATTCTATAATACTACATCGGGGCACTCACGAACCATACAATAAACATGCCGTTTACGGTTTTAAAAATAGGCTACAATTATATAATACAATTAAAGTTTTAATCTATTGATTTTGGCAAAAAGGACAAGTTTTTTGTTGGGTCTTCAAACAAATAAAGTTTTTCATAGGGCACACCTGACCCTGGCGGTCACGGAGTTCTCGCTTAAAATTTAGTACATTTAGACGGTTCATCATATGTGGCCTACTCAATTCCAAAGCCAGGTTCTTCAAGTATCCTCGTCGATGACTTAATATTTCTTTATTCGGCTCAAAGCTGCCTCTTAAAAGTATCATAGAATTAATTTCTTGTTACGTCTTGTAGATTATAAAACAAACGAGACAAACGAGAGTACTCATAAAACAAAAAGAGTGGTTGCGCCTAGGGATGGACATGGAAGGAAAAACATCGATACCAACATTGTGACCCAAACATCGATGGTCGAAAAATGTCGTGAGCAAATCATCGATATTTAAATTATCTAAACATCGATATTATCTTCGAAAAAAACACCGTAAGACTCATTTTGCGAAGTCCCTTTAAGTTTCTTTCGAATGAAATCAATAATAGAGATGAACACAGTGATATTATGTATAACTCAACATAGGTGTAACAACAGAAAATAAAACAATTAAAAAAAGTAATTCTAAATTAAAAACAGGAAATGGCAACAATTCATTTCCAAATTTGTCTTTTAAAGCGTTAATAATACATGAGAAATGTGTATATCTGCTGTTAGATAGAGTTAACGAAAATGTTAAAAGAAGACGTATCTACACCAACAGCAAGAAACTTAGAAATCCTCGGAGAAAACAATGTTTTTACACGTGGCATGTCACTTCAATAATATTTCCTGTCTGCTTTTATACAAAATATTCCATCACTTCAGTCGATTACAGAACTTGTAATAAAACAGCTATCTACTTTCACTGTTTAATTACTGCAATCACGCTTCCTTGTTTATAGTTCTCGGCCTTGTGAGGCAATTGTCTTTATCTGTGTTATGTTAAGTACTACTATACACATAGGCATATTATTGTACCTCACCCACATAATAATATTATGTATATTGTTTAAAACTGTTGTCATTACCTGCTGACATCTGTCATAGAAATTAATAACTCGGCGGTAAATATAGTGTCACCTAGAATTAAAATCTCCGTTTGGACTGTGAGAAATATTTACTGCTATTCTGCAAAGCATAACTGGCAAATTGTTTTTTTTTCGATCAACGCAGCTGTGCAAACCAACCCAAATAACCAACATAACCACAACAACCAACACAAATAAATATACAAACAAGATTCCTTGAAAGATTAGGAGTTAAAGTATAGTTATACACTTTCGAGCGTCGAGAATCGAAAAAATCTATTCGCCGGCTTTGCGTTACAGAATAAACATTTATGTAGAAATATTGCGATAAAGCTTTTCTAATAAAAGTTATGTTTTTATAAAATCAGTAATGACATTTGTCTTTGTCGAAAGTGATCATGCATTTTCATGACTACATAGTTTTGAGAATAAGTTTCGAGTATCGGTGTCACTGCCGATAATATACTCGTATGTTAGGAATATTATGAATTCTATATCCTTTATTTAAGACAGGAATACATTTCACAGGGTTGCCAACAAAGGGTTAAAAAATTGGACAGCGCTTGGAATGACTAGAGGGGTGTTTGGGGACTGAGCTAAATGTAAGCGTTGGCTGAGGTGCGGGGACCGGCGTTCTGTCTGCCCACCACAGACGTTAGTATTGTGACGTTAGACGTTACTACTCGACAGTAATAGGTATGTACGCTAACGAAGAACGCGTGTTCTACGAACGCCGGTCCCCGCACCTCAGCCATCGCTTACATTTAGCTCAGTCCCCAACAGTACGTGTATGCATACATAGCTCAGATTTGACTGTCTCTACATTTAAGAGGTCGCTATAGAGACGGCGCGGCTGTAAAAACAGTCATTGCCATACCTTTGTGCTTAGCGGTGTACTATATTTTTAATATTTTATTTATCATCTTTAAGGATAAGACCCGATGGAAGAATACATATTGTATGAAATTTTGATTAAATTCAAATATTTTTATTTTTTTATAAAAGGTCCATTTTTGGACATATGTATTTTTGTACTGCTAATTACATATTAATCTATCAATGGCAGAAGAGGACTAATTTGAAGCCAAATTTTATTCTGTCGTATTCCTATCAAGTAAGTCTCTTTCACCGCATTAGCGGTGAAAGAGACTTACTTGGGGCTCTAATAGGCCCGATATTAATCGGGCCTATTAGAGCTTTTATACGAGCCCTCGTACCTAAATTAAGGCAAGTAACAGTTTGGTACAGTTATTATCGAAAGAATACCATTTTTCAAGTAAGTAATAGCCTTCTTGCATATTACTTGCAGAGCGCCTGGTATGATTTTTTTTCTTGGATTAAGGAGTAAAATACTTCATTCTTAGTTATGAATAGACATTCATGCTTAAAACTTGGTTAATTCTTTTAATTGGCTAGAGTCTCGAAATATTGTCAAGGTCCCATAAATGTCATATCATATCAATAGCTTTTTTTGAAAAATCAGAGTTCTGGGACACATATTTGGATTACATATTAAAATCCGTTTTTTGCCACCGCGCGATTTTCGTATGAACCAAAAACCGAGCAACAGTAGGTACATCCGGTTTTTTATTAATTTGAAAACCGGGCAAGCACCCTGAAAACCGGACAGTTCGGTCTAAAACATCACATCTTCATACATCATATTTATTTTATTCTTTGCTGGCGAAACCACGGGTATGTAATATTTGTATATCTGCCTCTAGTATGTAATATATTACGGCCTTCGGCATTCGATGCCATCGTCGTTTCTGGGGAGATGAATGTATTGGACGTGACCTTTCTATGAAGCAATTACGACTGCTGAAACAATAATTTGTTGTACTGTTTTGGCACTTAATTCCTAAAAAATAAGTAGATAAATCTTGAATGACATAGTAAGTATGTAGGTATAGCCGTAATATACCTACATACCTTTTGTCAATAAGACTTTTTGACACTTTTCTCTATAGGTCTAATCATCTGATATGGTTGGACTAAATATTAAATTCATATCTTCATCATCATCATCAGCCGGTATACGTCCACTGTTGGATATGTCCAAAAAGGTCTCCCTCATAAAATGCCATGTCGAGCGGTCTTGAACCGTCTCCATCCACCTGCTTTCTGCGACCTTGACTGTGACATCGATCCATCTTGTGGGGGGCCGTCCCACACCGCGTCTGCCGGTTCGTGGTCGCCATTCGAGAACTTTTTTTTCTCAACGGTTGTCGGTTCTGCGAGCTATATGACCTGCCCATTTCCATGTCGAATTGGTAACTTTACGAGCTATATCAGTGACTTTGGTTCTTCTGCAGATTTCCTCGTTTCGGATCCCATCACGCAGTGAAACTTCAAGTATTGCTCTCTCCATCTCTTGCGCGACTTTGAGTAGTGTAAGTGGCCAATAGTTAGCGACCACGTCTCAGTGCCATATGTCATCACTGGCAACACGCACTGATTATATACATTTGTCTTGAGGCTCTGTGGTATTTGTGACAAGAAGATATGGCGTAATTTCCTGAACGCCCCCCCCCCCCTTAATTCGATTCGTAGTGAAATAAATTTATATATTTTATCAAATATGAAATACCCCATCTAATAATAAAAATCTTCTTCCGCATCGGCCAATGATAGCTTTTTACAGATTAACAAAAACATAGCTTTTTGCTTTCGACTTTGATTAACATTTTTGATACCTCCTTAAAAGAACATTTTAGATACAGAGGCTAGGTGTCGATTTTTGGCGTTTTCTCTGCATCGGTAACGGCTTTATTAAAGCAATATTTTTAATTATGTAGTTACTTGCCTGCATAAACAAATACATTTTTCGATGTGTCATGTTTTTTCTATCAAGCCTTTTTATCTATCCATTTCAAAAATGTCTTTTTATCTATCCATAAAATAGTCATAATATCAATTTAATCAGATTGTTCCTGTTGCTAAACAACCTAAGTAGTCATCTCTCTTTAACATGATATTTTAACCCGTTGAGTATGAGTCAACCAAATCTGGTCGCGAAACAATTATCCGTTGAGTACGAGTCGACCAAATTATCTAATTGTTTTACAAAATGATATTTCAATATTCTATATTCGAAATTTCAATGCAATGATTGTGCAGTTGTTCTTTTTATGATTGGTGTAGTAGTTTCGTAGTTATAGTACTTTAAGTCGACGTCGCCGAAAATCCTGCAAAAGAGACAGATGCATCCATGAAAATACCCATTTACTCCAAGGGTTAAAGCTTGGTTATTTCTGTATTTCCGGAGTTGAGAGTATTGACTGTCCGAAATTGTGCTGTGTTTCATGCTCGGCTTGGTGTCGCTCTCACAATCTTTCGACATTGTCGTCGAAATAAATAGAGATCTATTTTAGACCACTGTAGATTACATCGGTCGAGGAAAACTAATTCAACAACAAGTCGGACGCTCTCAAATAAAACACAATAACAAAGAAGGTGGGGAGAGAAAGGGATGCGGGGGTTACGAGTGGTTAATTTTACTTTTTAAAAAAATTATGAATTTTACTGAAAACTAATGAATGTTGAAAGTATTCCAACGTGATGGTAATGAAAAATATCACGAGATACGCAGGCGATCCAATACAGACGAAGCTCAGAAACCGAGCGGATCACAATCATTCATACCTTACGCCAAAGACGTGACAGATCGAAGAAGTATGATGTTAAATAAATTCAATACAAATATAGCTCGATCTCTGATGCCTGTAAAGGATGTACCAATACCACTGCAAACCCCGGGTGTGTATAAAATTGAATGCAGCTGTGGGTTAGCTTACCTTGGTCAAGGAAACGGCCCATAGCCACTCAGCTGATGAAACACATTGAGGGTGTTAAAATAAAAAAAAACCTACTACGAGAAAATCTGTGATCTATCTATTTATTTATTTATTTAAGAATTAATTACTATGAAACATTGATAAGCTTACAAAAATAACAGGATCCGAATGGCAAAACCTTAACCTTTTGCTTATTTGTTTCTGTCACCCAACTGGGACTAACCCGTTCTAGGGTGGACAGGACTCCAATATTACAATCAAGTTTGCTTGATTGCTTGGTTGCTTACAAATATACAAGTTTTAGGAAAAAGCTAATGACACTAAATTGCCCTAAAATGTGGTCTTCAGAATAAAAAAAAAAAATATATAATATAAAATATTAAAAGATAATATAATAAATAAAATGCAATTCCATTATTTAATCGGCAATAAATATAATATAAAAATCGATTAAATAAAATAAATAAAGTTATATGTGAGAAAAGAAAGAAACAGTCATTAATATTTAATATATGCTAAGTAATATAGGATTTAATATAAAAATACCTAGTCTAAAAAGTATACTTCATTGTAAAAGTCAAATAATTTTTGGTAGCTAGTTGAATGTTAAAATATACTTGACATATATGTTTAAAAATATGTTAATAATTTGTGCACCTAAGTTTTATTATACTATTATTTCTAACATTTGATGTATGGTTAGTCTGTCATGATTCGATAACCATTTATTTAATTTATTTTTGAATTCCCTAAATGTCAAATTCATTTTTATTTCCATATTGATCAGATTGTAAAATCTCGGCGCAATGAAAGAGTAATGTCTTTGTCCAAATGATGTTTTCCTTCTGGGTATTATTAAGCTATTTTCTAAAACTTGTCTCGTTGGTCGCCGGTTCTGAATTATTCCTAAATTTGAGTTACTGTCCAAAAATAGCCTTAATAGGGAAGTTTTTAGAAAAAGTTGCCTACAATCAAGAACTTTAGCTTCCTTATAAAGTTCATTAGTGGGATGGCGATATGGTCTACGTAGAATAATATTGAGTGCAATGAAATCTGCAATGAAATATTGGATAGCTGAATTCAAAATCCGCATTAGACAAGAACAATTTCACTTTCCCCGCATGATCCGAGAAGTCATCCAAGGGGGGGGGGGGGTGGGGGGGGGGGGGGTTGAGAGCCCTTCTAAGGGCTGTTTTTCTCTAGAATTAGAATTGCTAAAAAAAAATCTGTATAGACTAAGAGTTTGTAACAAATGCGTATGTAAATAAATACATCGACATAATTAATTCGTGTCAGTCGCCGCTCGGCCTTTCACAATAGACAAATCATAATTACTAATGGAGGACATACCTTTTTATTCAACATAATTATGTTCATCTTTAACGACGGTTGATAATGCCCACCAAAGTAAAATAAATAACAACGCCTATATTTAAAATATTAAATCATAACAGAATGGAGAAACTGGCCGTCTGAAAATTCTAGCCATCCGTAGAGGACACGGGTGCGTCGTTACGTCGCTCAGCAGCAGAGCAGCACACGACCGGAGGGGGTACACTTATTTTGTGATTTTTTTTCTTTATTGACGTGACAACGTCTTATAAATCGATGGAGCCTGCTGCACGCACGAAAAAACATGACTCATGCGGCGTTACCTCGCGCTGAGGCGTTCCATTTATTATATTTATTATTCAATATAAATGCTGCCATTTACCGGTTGCGACAAGAATTATTTACTAACCTCAGTCTAAAATAGTACGAATGAAAATCACTAGATTGATTTAAATTCTTACATAATTTTATATGTATTCTTGATATACGGAATGTTGTTACTGAACGGACAATTTTCTTGTGGGTACAACGAAGTGCAACAAAGTAAGCAACTTTTATTAAAAAAAAAAAAAGTATGAAAAGCTATCATTACGATGCGCTATCTAGCGGTTGGTAAAATGTCGCTGATATTGTTTATTTACGACGTATTACCTACCGCTAAATGGCGCAGCGTGCTCGAACGCTTCTTAAACCGTTATTTAACAGTTTGAGATTTCAAACTTTCAAATTAAAAAAACACAATAAACTTTAAACAATAAACAATTATACAATTATACTGCTATACAATAATACATTTACATGTGTAGTCAAATCGGTGAGTATAAAAGCATATATTTTTGGGTGTTTGTAATAAACAATATCAGAATCTTAAATGAAACTGCTTCAAATGCAACCATTCCATCAGTATTTTCTTATGACGTTGTCACGTTCAACTATCGTCAGTAAACCAACTTTACAGACAACCGATTTTTTTTCTTTATTTTATGATATTCAGTTGATATTAATAAGATAACTAAATTGTTAGTTTCTATTTAGAAAACATTTCTTCGTATTCTTTCTTATCTCTTCTCAGCACCTAAATCGCCCTTGTCTGGGTCTAAAACAAAAGATAACCGAATAAATAAACACTAAATTGTTAGTTTCTATTCAGAAAATATTGGTCCGTATTCTTATCACTTCTCAGCACCTATGTCGGCCTTGGCTGAGTCTATACTGCACTGATAGAAATGACTACGGCACAGGAGGCAATGCAAATCAGTAAAACTTATTTAGTAATTAGTGTCCGCAAACAGTCCTTTTGAATTATTACGACATAACGCACAAGGAGAATCCGAACGAAGCAGGTGGCGTGAAGGTCCCGCTGAACTGAAAATTTTAGCACCGATTAGGAACGACCATAGACGAAACCTGAAACTAGGAATACTCGTTCCTACATTTTATGAAACGAAATACCAAAAGAATGAGAATTGTGCTTAATTTCTCATAATATAGAAACTCTTACAAGATTAGACGAAGAGAAACAAAATAGGGGCCGAAAATATTAAAATTATATAAAGAAACAGGAAAATACCCCAGTGTAAAACCAAATTTAAAGGATACTTATTCAGAGAGCATTGCATGATATCAACGAATTTTAATTAGGTGACTGATAATTTCCATTTTGATTTTCTTAATTTAGCCTTACGTTTTTACCATTTTATTGACTAATATATTATTATGACCGTTTTATTTTCTCTCCGATAATCAATTGTGCTTTGTATTTGTAGGACCGTATTATTTTATTCCTAATTAATAATTCGCATCAATTAGCTATAAAACACCTAATTGATAATTCTTACGTCAAAATGTTCTAAAGCAAGTTAATATTTTATTGTCTTTTTATTCTATATCACGTCAAATAATTTTCCGATCGACTTTGTAGTTTAAAGTATTTATTACGATTATTGTAAATTATATGGTGGGAATCTTAGCGACTATCTACTAAAACATTATATCGATTCCGTAATCACTGGTTTTGTTATTAAGATTTTATAAACAAATGATGCAATGGCATGTATCCAAAGTATTGTATACTAATGTGTAAACAACTATGTACTTGTATAAGGTTTTAAAGACAGGAAAAAAAATGATTTGATGCCCTCCGGGTAAAATAACCTGTCGTTATTCCTGAGACTACGGTGTGGTCTACTTCATTGCCATAGCAAGACGATCCGTCCAGAACCACAGACCATGACTCGTGTTCTGCGGTCCCACGTGCACGGTAATAAAATGACAGATTGGCCAAATGCTATGTCATTACGGGCGGCACGTCAGCGGCGGATAAAGCTCTCGTTGGCCGACCCGATCGTCCCTGATGAGGCCGTCTACATCGGTGAGCGAGTTCACGGCCCGGGTTTTTGCTTTGTTTCGTGCAAACGGCCGCCACCCGTGACCCCCGAATGTCATGACGCGATAGCCGCGGTACAACGACAGTACATAGACGCTGTAATTTTCCGCTCTGCTAGACATAGAGGAGGCGATAGGTTTCTTCTTCTTCTGGTTTCTTTCCCGATGTATCCGACTGGATTTATCACAGGCATGGTTGGCTATAATACCCTCTGTTTCAGAATATACATACTGACCATGTCGTATATTTTTAATCTTAGGCAAAACGGATAACCCTAGCTTACTAGCTAAGGTGGATATTTTCTTGCCTAATAATCATATTCGTGCTCTATAGCACCATATTTTCACGTCGCCATTCTCGCGCACTATCCTTACGAGGTGGAACTTACTGGCGCGTGCCTTAGACGTTGGTACACGTTCAGTCTGGCATCAGTTCAGTCCGTGACTTTGGTCAGACTGACGGGAGACTGATCGTTTATCGCGATGACTGATGGATCAGTCCATCAGTCAGTTCATGATCCAAGGTCGCGGACTGAACTGATGCCAGACTAAACGTGTAAGACCCGTCATACGACTCTTAAATGACATTAACTCGATAGCACCATATTTTGATATACGGTCAGACAACCCACATTTGTTTAAATTACAGGCAATTAATTATGTATTCTTATATGATAGGTAATATTTTACGCGGCATTCTATTTGTATAGTTACTAGTTAATATTTTTAATAATTTTACTTTTCAATACATTGGTTTTTCTGTAATGATGATTAGTAATATCTAAGTGAATAAACAAATAAATAAATTATGGCTGTCGTCAGTCATCGCAGACAGCAAAGATCCGGTGAAAATAGTTAGGACGCTCATCTGTTCTGCGCGTTTTTACAATTTTAGAGTTAATAACATTCAGTAACGGCTCGATATTGCCTTGAATAAAAATCTGTTTTTGAATCAAATCCTTACCGAGTTACATACCGAGTTTTTCTATATTTCGTAGCTCTTTATGTGAGAACTCATATACGCCAGCAAGCAAACTTTTCAGGACATGGAAAAACTGAATAACCATTCACAATATGGTTTTTTGTAGTTGTCTAAATATGACAAAATAAAAAAAAATAATACTTTACTGTACTAACAATTAATACCGGAAATTGTTTGCGATGAATCACTACTAAGCGCGCAAAAGGTATGTTTTATTACCGGATAAAATCATCAACTTATGCCTACCAGATGCCACTGCAATGAGAATTACAAGAAAACTAAGCAATTTGAGCCCTCGCGACATGGACAGAACGATCAGGAGCATGATTTTACACCAATAACAGTAAAAACGCAAATTCGAATTTCCAAAAAATATATAACAGTACTTTCTTAGCTATTTCGTATTTTGAACGATCATCCAGTAAAATATCAAGACATACATTTTCTGGCATAATCCCATGCGGGATAATCACAGGGCCCATGCGAGATACGCGCCCTATGTTAAGCTACGGGACGGAGAGGGTTCCTATTATTTTGGAGAAACTTTGGAAATTAGGGCTTATTTCTATTTCTCGTATTATTGTGGCTGTCCCTAACTTTTGGGAATTGTGTTAGGTTTCTGCGGACATATAATTGCAAAAATGAATCGAGAAGTGAAGAAAAGTTTGGAAATTTACATAATCCCTACACACGCAACTCGAATCAAAGCTACAAATCTTAAATCAAATCTACAAATCAATCTACAAAGATACATCCTACAAATTTACATTCTACGTCAATCTACAAAGATACATCCGACAAAACTAAGTTGATATTATAATATAGGGAAAGTATAATTTTGAATGAAAATTAAGGGGTAAATGAATGCCTAAGTTAACAAACAACAACATTATCTATAGCTAGGTTCACTGCGCTAATTGGCTAGGTTCACTGCTCGTGCGAGTCGGTGACCTCACAAATCCGCCTCTCTTAATGGTAAAAAAAATATGTAATCCGTGAAAATAAGTTCAATGGCGGAGTTTTTTTATTAAAGTTATTATTTTATATGTATGTATATGTTATAATAAACTTTTTATATTATCTTATATTCAACCTATTAAGGTTGTTTACTCACTTATAAACCTTGCGGTTGTTTGTCGGAGTAGGAAAATTATTTAAAAAAATACGAAGCACGCGGCAGTAGTAACATGAAAAATGAGCTTGATGTAATATGATAGACTAGTCATTATTGTGCGTGATCATTGCTTAGCCAGGAGTCGAGCCAAATGGTCTAGTTTCACTTAGTTTATTGGCATTTCAAAAAATCGCATTTATATAGGAACGTTACCTACATTAGTATTGATTGAAGATTATGCTTTTAACAAGTCTGAATCCAGTTATTTCGCGAGGGAAGATAAATGCCCACCTATCTCTTTTATTGTATATTTTAATTGCATTTTACATAAATCGTGGCATTTAACAAACAGACAGCTTCAGCTGATGAGTCGAGTCCATTTTACTTTTAAAGTCATTGGCGCTTTTGGCACTGATCACTTTACAGGGGCGAGCATTACATTCGTTTGCCACCGTACTGCTGAGGAATTGTTTTTTAAGGATTTGAATGGAACTGGAGTTTTAGATGCTGCCTAGTAATACATGGTGCCCCAGAACTGGACCGACTGACTTCGGTTGGTAATAGCTTTGGTCAAGACCTACCGAATTAACAAAACATGTGTTTAGCAATGTCTCATAGTCTTCGAGTTACACTAGATTTTCGAAAAAATCTCTTTTAAATCTTTTGATCCTCTTGACTATAAATAAATCCTTTTATTGGAAATTTACTTCATGAAACTCTTAAATAGTTAAACTACGTAAATACCTTCAATTGTCAAAAAAATGTAACAAAAATTCACTATAATATATATTTTTTAAAATATTTTAAAAAAAGCTATGCGATTTTGATGAACACATGTTTTGTTATTTAGGTAGGTCTTAACCAAAGCTTTGATACTTCAAAATTATTCAAGATTCATATTTCAAAATTAGGACTTGCAAACATGATACGGTTGCAGCTAATACTTATAAGCAAAGTACAACCCCCTGCCCCTCTAGTAGTGTTTGAGCGGCAACCGCGAACATTGCACTTATCGCCTGTGTAAAAATAAAGATCGACGACGGCTCATAGGGCAACTATCCTACTTTTACCCTATATGAATATATACAATTGAATTTAATCATATTTTTATTGTCTATTTTTTCCTTTTTTTTAGAACCCATCCGTGACTGTGGCGATCAAGAGTATAACGAAGAAATCTCTAGCAAAATCGCAGAATCTTCTCGGGAAGGAGATCAAAATTTTAAAGGAGCTGACCGAATTGCACCACACAAATGTCGTCGCGCTTCTCGACTGCAAAGAGAGCCCTCTCAATGTCTACCTGGTCATGGAGGTGAGTCAATTTTATTTATCGGAACCGAGTTTAAAGAGGAATATATACTGAGCTGTATGTGTTGCATGCATGCATTTTTGTTTGTTTCTTTGTTTGTTTTTACGCTTTATTGTGAAATTTCACAATGGGCGGGTTTATTTGTCATACGACAATCTCTTACAACCAACCCAACTATGAATTGTTTTATGTGTGTGTGTGTATGTGTCTTGTTATTACATTCGATAGGCATAATTAAAAATGCAATTCCGTTAATTTTATCCCAACGGAAAAAGGTGACCCAGCCGGGAATTGAACTCGGGACTTAATGTAGGATCAGGCGACCTAACCACTATGCCACCGGGCCGTACTAGATAGTTGGGGAACTTTCGTTTTCACACTAAGTAGTATAGAGAATAAGTGGTGTCGTCAGTGCGAATATTAGGAATTTGTGACTTTACTGTTAAATAATGCAGAAATGGACTCAATCATTTTATCAGTATGACAAGAATTCTCAGTCACTGCGAGATCGTAGTACGCAATTGAACAATCTTATACTCTATTTAATCGACGGATATAGAAAGACGGCCAGTATGTGAGACCGAATAATTGAAGGTATGCTCATATATTACAAAATTATAATTAAAATAAATAAAACTAGACTGCCGTTACAAAAAGTGAACTACTGTATTAATAATTATTTTTATTACGGCATTTTTTACGAAATATTTGCGGTTTATGTATTTATCCATATAATACATACATATTTTCGGAATGTACTCAATCAGACCTTTCATTTGACACCAACCACGATATATTTATGTTAATCTATTTAAATTTGGAGATTTGGACATTTACACAACTATTTACTTGATATTTGGACAGTCAAGGTGCCATATGACACTCGGGATGACAACGATTCTAACAATACTACATACTTTTAAATCGGTGCAATTGTTTCGAAGTTATGGTGGAATAAAGAAACGGAAAACATAATTATATTTATAAACGGAGAACACTCCTTTTTTACTGGGCGGAAGGATTACACTCCTTTTTTGTTGGGCGGTCGTGTAAAAAATGTTGTGGCAAGCTTCAAGTACCTATACATATTTTATGTTGCTTCGAGTGTCGCGAGGATGACCGTCTCAGTCCGACAAGCACAAAAGCCATATAAAAAGTGCCGAATATAGCTTTAAGCTGATTAAAAAACATGTAAAGGCGTTCATAACAACTATGTAAAGGTATCATTTAAAGCATTTTTTCTTATATTACCTTTTAGTCGTATAATTTTGTCTTATAAAGCCTTTTAGTCAAATAAGGTTTAAATGTTTTGTTAGACATGTTACTTAATATTGTCGATAAAATGATGTCCGCAAGAGAATTAGGTGTATTAAACTATAGTACAATACAATTATTTTAAAGTCAATAAAATGCAATATATTAGTAGCCATTCGGAATTCTTTGTTTCTTCTATTATTAGCTTCTATTATTAGCTTCTTTCTTACTATTTATTAGCTTCCTTTCGTTACCATTCTAAATCATTTTAAGGCATTACCCGACTAGAAGTTGTAATAAAGTATCAATTTGAGACACTTTTACAGCCGCTGGCTATCTATGTGGCTTATACCACCAAAGGTAGCCATTTTGACCGCTATTCAGCCACTATTCAGTTAAAAGCCGTATAAAATGCGCCTAATCCGGTCGTATAGCAGTCATATAAACGTTTATATGACTGCTATATGACCAGTTTTTGACTAAAAGCTGTAGCTATAACGTTGTTGTGACCGTTATATAGCCAATTTGTGCTACTTGGGAATAGTCTAATCTGAAAATGACATGACTGAAAATGATTCCAGGTCTTAGCCATTGGCTAAATGCATCTCATCCACATGTAGATAAGGTACCAATATACAGGCCCCGTTTTAGCCGTCTATCAAATTTGGTCCACGGAATCACGCGGTCGTGCGTGCTTCTTATCGCTTTCGCTATACTACATAATGGTCTACATAGGTATCCGGGGATTTGTTCGATTATAATTATTATTCGCAGAAGAAACAAAGTCCGAGCGTCGCGCCATGCGCCTTCTGATAAGGAGTGACGTGACCCACATAATTTTAACGATGCAATAAAATCTGCTGTTTCGCACCAAATGACCGACTTCTCAAAATAATCGCAGCACTAATTGCGCTATTTATAAATTATTTCCTCCTAATTTATTACGGTTATGTATCCGGAGGATGACTCCGGATACATATTCCTAAAAATATAAATAGTATGAAATATTCCTAAAAATATAAATGAAATATTCCTAAAATCATATGGAATCCAAAATACATAATGAAATATTCCTAAAAATATAAATAGTAGTTATATACATATATTTACAATTAAATAAATGGACAAATAAAAAATACAGTATACATATACTAATTAACCATTTTTGGATGAATAAAATAAAATGAAGGGTCACAAGGAATAATGATTATAATACATAAAAAAAAAGGCAATTCCCTTTTTTTTTATTTGCTTATTGCTAAAATACGACTTTCTAAAAAAACGGTCAAACGAAAACGTTTCTAACGAACGCTGCCTTAACCATGAGAGATATATGATTAAGTTCTAGAGAAAAGTTGTAGAGTTTGATAATGCCTACAAAAAAGTCAGCGACAGCATATGTCTAACTTTTATATTTAAGTCACAAAAAGTAGTTTTTATATTAAAAAACTCCATTTTCCCATTCTCACAGGGCCAGCATTGGCACAACTGGCTTATATTCCGCGGATACCCATGATTCTGTCGAATTTACCCATACCGTTTAAAATGCTACAGTATTCCGTCAAAATCTCTTTTGCCCAGACTATTAATGTCCCATGGTCAAACATTCTCTCTGGGGGGCATTGACCTGAGAAAGCAGTGTTTTTCCCATGGGCAGTTATATGTTGGCTTATCTCGGGGTGGATCTCCGGAAAGACAATATATTTTGGTACCAAATAATAACATTACATCTAATATAGTATACAGAGAAGTTTTGAACAATTAAAATAAATATAATTTATTGAATCATAATCATTTAATTCACTCATTTGAAACCCGGTAATAAAGCCAAATTGGCATGCACATACATATGCAGTAAAAATATAACCCTCCTTTTGGCAGTCAGGAAATAAATCATGACACTCAGTACTAACCACACTCATAATTTCATCACAAGTACAAATGTTTACCGCCCAACGAAGTGAGCACGGGTCAGCTAGTTGTTTTATATATTGTTTTCACATTGATGGTTTTTCCACATGACCCTTCAGGTGAAAATCAGTTATTGACCTTATACTTTATTAAATTTTATTATGCTTATTCCATTAGTATATGACGCTGTAGGATTTCCCAAATAAAACTAAAATAAATAAATAATTTAATTCAACGCGATCTCGTATTGGAATGATGCAATCTCTGGTTCAAGGAGACGTGATCGAGTAGTTCCCCCCGTCTTGTAGTAGGTATACCTACATAATAGTAAAATAATCGCTGCTCGTTTACGCTTGTAAAGTAATCTAAAATTCAGACAATAAAAAAATCACGCGATTTACGAGTGACGCAATTTGTGAGTGAAAAAACGCACGTGGTCCGCTCTCGTACGATAAGAAGCGAAAAAAGCGGTTCGGCCGACTGAACACCGAGATAACCGCTTCGATAGGCTATCGCATCCGACAGGCCGGCCAGACAGACACACTGACCCATTCTGATTTTAATTTCTGACACCGGCTGCCGCTTAGCCTTTCTTTAGAAAAGAGACGAATAAAACGGGTGACTTACAAATAGGTAAGAGCATTCGCAAAATAATTTGATACTCGAAAGTAAAGGCATAACGTTAAAAGACTGACAATGGACTGTACGGTCAAGGAAAATGGGTCACTAATTTCGGATTTTAAAAGGCAACTGGAGCTGTCGACTACAACAAGCGAATCCGTCACCTCATTGCAGGAAGGTATAACGTTATTAGATCGTTCTGGCTCCCGTGAGGTAAGCGTAGAAGACTTGGGACGAAAACAGTCCACTGTTTAGTTACGCCACTCGCCCGTAAGAAGTAAACGTCTTACCGCGAGATGACCAGGTTAATCACTCAGCGGGCCGACACTCGCGCCCTTACTTCCAGTTGCAACCAGATTACTCTGGTCTCCCGATGGTTACAGATACAGGTCGCTTGCGCGGTCCTCTCCCTTCCGTAGCGGTGATACGGTGTCTACCGAATCTATCGCGGACTACGGCATCCTTTGCCCGGCTTGTCACCCGGTATCGGGTAGCCGATGGTCGTTTTAAGAGCAGTTGGCTTAAGGTTAACAACTACACCCGCTCTATAGGGCACAATACTGTTTCCAGACTTCCCCGGCTATTAGTCGGAGTACGCACGGTGCGCAAACCGTCCAGGAGCGCCTGAAGGTTGACTCTTAGGGGAAACTGGCCCGCAGGCCAGAGTCCTACCCGGGCTCGCATTTCTGCGTGGAGGCTGCCGGATGGATGTTGACCCGTGAGTTTGACCGACCTTAAACACATAGGTCTTAGTGGCCTAACTGCAACAGGGCCCATTAGCTCCCCTAGCTAGCTAGATTTTAAAAGGCAGTCATAAATAATACAAAATGCAAATTTAGTCCATGATCTTTTTGGAGCTGGAGATGAATATCACATACCTAATTAATTACACAGCTGTAATAATTGAAAACCATTGTAAAGTATGTTGATTACAAATTATATATCTTACGTAAGCTTATAAACAATGATGTTGATAAGTAAACGATAAATGATGTCATAAATATTAGTCATTAGCGGATAAGTGTTGAATGAAGTATTATGAGTAAAGAAAGAGAAATGAGGAAATTTGTTAAGATAATATTTGAATTAATTAAAATCGTATGTAAGTCGGATAAGCAAACCTAGCTATGTATTAACCAGTCGAAAGCCATCCTTCGCGAGCAAAAAACTGCACCGCAACTTTTGGTCGATTTTGTAAATTTGTATGCATACTAACATTAGCTTTTTTGTATATTGCTATTTTGTATGCATACTAACATTAGCGTTTTTCACGAATTCCCTTTTGTTACCTAGTAATTATTCTTGTTAGTCATGTATATTATATATTTATATAATATATGCATATGGGGGCCGGCCGGAACGGTTACGCGCGGATCTTATCAGACGACGCAAAATGCCTATAGGCACCGTTGGCGTCCGACGAGTTAATCAAATAAGGCGGAGTGCGGTGCCCCAGTATTATGTTAGGTTTAGCAACCACGAATACATGGTCGGCATAAAACGCGCAGCTCAGTTCGTCAAATATTCAAAACTCCAAAAGGTTGAATAAAGGTTAAGATGCCCCCCCCCCCCCTCTCTGCGACATCGCTCTGTACGTTAACCATATTTCGTCAGTCACATTCCCAATTTCATTGAATTTATCCACCAGACGCTTTATTGTGGTGGCATAGTGATTAGGTCGCCTGATCTTACGTTGTAAGGTCCCGGGTTCGATTCCCGGCTGGGTCACCATTTTCCGTTGGGATCTAATTAACGGAATTGCATTTTCTAGTCTGTCGATCGAATGCAATAACAAGACACACACGTGCACACATGTTACACGCATACATACATATAAACACTTCATAGTAGGGTTGGTTGTAAGAAATTGTCATATGCCAATAAACCCGCCCATTGTGAAATTTCGCAATAAAGGGTAGAAACAAACAAATTGTTTACTTGTTTGGCATCGGTACTCCCAGAATTTCGGTTCGAAATCCATTTTGAACGTTGCGGTAAGAGTTTGTGCGAAAATAAACACAAACAACGAAAATTCGGTGAACCTTGAGCATTTTTCAACTTCGTACGTCCATCACATAAACCATCACTGAGAACGAACCGCTTATGCTTGTAAGTTCCGCCCACTTTTATTTCGAAGAAGAGTGAACAGTGTTGCCACTTGCGCGATTCAGAATTCAATAACTTTTTATTTTTATTGTTTGCGACGCATTTTAACTTTAGGTTGCGCGACTTTTGCCCCACCCAGTAGAAAGCGATAGTTGTAAAGACAATCCCATTCGATGGGATTGTCTAAAAGCTTTGAAAGGCTTGTTTCAATAGTAAAACTTTAGTCGTCAAACCTAGAAAACTAAACTTTCTAATCAATAGTTCCTTATTTATTAATTGTAAGTATATGTGCCTTATTGACCTCGAAAAATATCTAAATGACCTCAGAAAAAACCTAGGTACTAAAATGTTGATAAAAACGCATTTAAAAAATGATCGTCAAAAAGTCAAAGACCAGAGGTTAGCTTATCATTGAAGTTCAGGAACGTTTGTTATCTAGGGATAATACGATTCCCAGACGGGGGGCATGGGTCCGACGCGCGTGCAGGGACATCCGTATATTTCACTTTCAAACCAGGGAAGGGGGTGATTCTCGAAAAATTGAGCATGCTAAATTTGCCTATGGTATAAATCAAATGATTTACATGGGTCATAAACAAATTTAGCTGTCATGCTTTTCAAGAAATGGCTCCCAGATCTGACACAAAACAGCCGCTCGCTAATCTTGCGCCGATTACCCGTGCGCAGATCCGCTGTGCGCAGATCCGCTGTGCGCAGATCCGTCGTGCGCAGATCCCCATTCAGACAGTTCCATTGCGCAGTAAATAAGAATATTTATTTGCTGCGTAATGAAGAATATGCGATCGGGCTCCTAGGATCAATTTGCCGCCATGCCGCGCAGACAGCTTGGGATTGTTGTTCGTTGTTTATACATAACAATCACCTAGATAAGATTTCCAGTATTGTTATTAATAAATGAACAAAACACTGTGACGCCATTGGATTCCGAATTTCTCTCGCGCTATGCCGCGTCATGTTACGCAGTCTCATTGGAATTGTTTTGTTTTTGGTATTTTGGCGCTCGTGTGTTTGACTCGGCCGTGAAAATATTATGTGATGTTTATCGCGTCCTGTTGTGATTACTTTACTAGAAATTATTCCGTCTTATCGATAGGTGTAGCGTGTCAATATTATGCTCGGAAAGGTTCCTCTGTTTTTATAATTTCGCGAGTGCTGGCTCGGTTAATTTTCCTGGCGATCGAGTCAATAAAATTGAATGTTAACGTCTTTGCATATAGCAAAATTACTTCTTATCACACTTTCTATTTGTTTTTACACGACTGCCCAAAAAGGAGGGGTGTGTGTTTAGGAGTATCATCTGTGTGTGTTTTCCGTTTCTTTATTCCACTATAACTTCAAAATGCTTCGACCGATTTAGAAGTGTGTCGTATTGTTAGAATCGTGTTGTCCTCCCGAGTGTAATAGGGTACGTGCCGCGAACCCTTGCTCTCATATAAGGAGAAAGCAGCGTCTTTAATATAAATCGCCGTGTTACGCGTTGCGTTTTGACATTCTTCATCTGACAGTGTAATTTTATCGTTCTTCCTCTTCGCGGCCGTCAGGAATAGCTCCGGTAGGCCTTGTAACGAAGAGAAATATTTGGAATAATAATTTAGCATAATAATATTAATTTAGCATAGCAATATTAATTTAGCAAAATGTTTAATTATTACACTCCACAAAATATTACCGGTTTTTAAATAACTGTTTCTGGTTCTTACGAATTTATTCCAGTCCAACATTTTAATAAATTATATACTACGCACTTGTACTTGATAAAAACTGGTATGTATTAATGATGAAACCCTGTTTTTTTTATTCCACCATAACTTATAAGCGCTTGAACCGATTTAGAAGTGTGTGGTATTGTTAGAACCGTTATGTCATCTTGAATGTCAAAGGGTATCTTAACTGTCAAAATATTAAGCAAATAGTTGTCTAAATAACCAAATCTCCAAATGTCAAAAAATTAACATAAATATATCGTGTTTAGTGTCAAATTAAAGGTCTGATAGTACATTCTGGAAATATACATCTATCCACATGGATTAAACCACAAATATTTTATAATGAAACCGTAATAAAAATAATTTTAAATACAATAGTTCATTTTCTGTAACGGCGGTCGTGTTTTTTATTCCTTAAATATGCAGGATTATTATATCATATTAGGTGGACTCATTTATTTAAAGAAATAAGTTAAAAAATATTTAACTTGGTTCAAGGAGATTTGTTTACATCCATTTTTGAATATTATATCGCGCAAGTGGTCACCCTTATCTCGAATGGCGTAATGTGCCCCTTATTTGGCATTTTTCATCGCATTAGCCAATGTTTCGGCCGATATGGCGGCTCTCTCCTGGCGGATGTCGGCCTTAAGTTCGTCTTGCGTCCTTGTCTTGTTTTGATAAAAACCTTTGGCTTTAAGTAGCCTCAGAGGCAAAAGTCCGGCGATGTCAAATCAAGTGAACGCGGAGGCCAGTCAAATTCACAATTTTTTGATATTAAGCGACCGAGGAACAATGGCTTCAAAAAATCGATTGTGGCACGAGCTGTATAAAATGGTGCGCCATCTTGTTGAAGCCAAAAGTTCTACATGCAATTTTCACGAACAATCGGCATCAAAAAATCGGTTATCATGGCCCGATAACGCACCTTATTGACGGTTGTTGCTTTGCCACTGACGTCTTCGAAAAAAACGGTCCGATATCAGCACAAATTTCGCACCACACTCTCACTGTTTGGCAGTAAAGGGGTAATTTTTCAATAATTTGAGGGCTTTCGATGGCGTAGAATGCTTTATTGTGTTCTTCGACGGCGCACTTTCCACTTATTTTGTTTTCCTCCATGCACTTTGAGTTATCACTAATGAAACGTTATTTTGAATGTATAGCTGAACAATTTCAGCGCGATCGACTAGTGTGTACTAGTCCACAGCAAAAAATTCCTAAGACCAACGTTTCAAACGCGTGCTATCGTTAGTCATTCTCACTTTATTTTCAAAGTTACAGCGTTGTCAGATGGGTCCACCTAATATGGCCAACCCTGTGTTTTTTAAATTTTTTAAAATATTTTATTTTATTTTATAAAATAAACCAGTTGGTAGGTATCCTTACTCTTAGCATAGTCAAATTCTTTATACAAGATAATATGTTGTACCTTATGTGGTATAATTATTTTTCATACAGATTGACTATTTTTTTTAAACGGAAAAAACAATTATTAAATAAATTTACAATAGAAATATATGGTCCTTTAAAAAACTATTTGAGGTGCTAAAGTATCTATGTAGGTATAGATGAAAGATACAAATAGTCAAAATATAAAAACGAATAGTCTTTATAAAATAGTCAAATCAGAAATACCACAATTATAAGATTACAAATAGAAATGTCTCAATAGAAATAGTCAATACAAATTTAATTAATATAATCCATCTCCGATTATCAAAATGATTGGATTTAGTAGTAATAAATTCGCGAGTGCTGACTCTGCTAATTTTCCTCGCGATCGAGTCAATAAACTTCAATGTTATCGACTCTGTATATCGCAAAATGACTTCTTATCACACTTTCTATTTGTTTGTGTATAAGTACTTAGTAGATATTTTATACGGACTTGTAATATTATGGAAAGCGTTCGGTCGGCAGACACGAGGTCGCCATTAGCCGCGTGCATTCGTGCATACATTTGCATTATCTGCGGCGGATCGTACGCGTAAATTGCGCTGCGTGTACTAAGACTAAGATAGTATAAGTATCGTAGGCATAACGTGCCCCATTCACACAATTTTGCGATTGGTAAAATATTATGACTAGAAAACAGTTTGTCTATATTTTATTTATCACAAAAAAATACATCGTTAGTGTTTACATTAAACTTTTGTGTCGCTCGTATCTAGACAGAGCCTGTTCTAAGGAGAACACCAGTACAGATGATTATAAAAATAAACATCTTCCTTAACAAAATGTATGAATTAAATTAGATTAAAAAAATAAACTCAGTAGAACTTTCAAATAGATAAATAATGATGCGACTGCAAAATTTGGCGTTTAGAAAAAATATGCACAAAGTATTAGAAATGGTCGTTCTACAGAAAAGGACAAGTAAATTAGTAAAAAGAATAAAAAACACGACTGCTGTTACAGAAAGTGAACTATTGTATTTATAATTATTTTATTACGTTTTTTTATTAAATATTTGGGTTTTATGTGTTTATCCATATAGATAGGTATATTTATATTTACGGAATGTACTGAATCAGACCTTTGATTTGACACTAAACACGCTATATTTATGTTAATTTATTGATATTTGGTCATTTAAACAACCACTTACCTACTTGATATTTGGACATTTAAGGTACTTTTAGTACTTCTGGGATGACATAGCGATTCTAACAATACCACACAATTCTTAATCGGTTGAAGCTTTTACAAGTTATGGAGGAATAAAGAAACGGAAAACATACTCAAACGAAACCCTGAACATATTACACTCCTTTTTTGTTGGGCAATCGTGTAAAAACGATGTAATTCATAATACACTAAAAATCAGCTATAGAAATCTAATAGGCCGTCCCTTTTTCTACTTTCCAGCTACATTTCTGGAAAAACTGCGACGCATTAGTCAGTTGTGTTGTGAATTGCACCATATTGTAAAATTAATTATTGAATTGAAGGGTTACGGGGAAGAACTATAAATGTCCATTTTTTTAAAAAGATAAGATACTTTTTTAATGAGGTATAAATTAAAGTAAAATATATATTTTTCTCACTCAAACAGACTTTGGCTAAAAGGTCATATTTAATGTTAGTAATTTTTAAAAATAAAATTACCAAAATTGAAAAAAAACTTGACATTGATCGTTATTCGTTGTGTAACCCTTTAATGACAATGTCAATGACGTCAATGACATCTATGTTTATCTATGTATAGGTATATGACGCAGCCTCCAATAAGATAAATTTTGCCTAATTCAGGTTTTCTCTTAAATTGAATTAATCATATTTGACATAAATTTTCGGCACTTCATTGATTCCTTAGAAATCCTTTGTTTTGGTTTGAAACATTTTCAGTAACTTTCTCTTTTTTGTTATCACATTATAAATCTGTTAACCCTTAACTACACTCGCGGGGTACAAACGTACCCCACGTACCCAACAATTGGAATAATATAAAGTAATTCGATTCTCAAATGGCGTTTTATTCCTATACTAAAATAGGAAATATATATAATTTCTCATTTATATTAAAATTTTCCTAAAAAAGAAAAGGGGTACAAAACAACCCCATAGTGGACATACGTGTGCCAAAACCGCGAATGTAGTTAAGGGTTAATTCATCAAAGATCCGACGCCCTAATCTCGGTCTCTTTCTTTGTTCGAAGCAGTATAAATAGGCGATCCTTGTGGAAATAGAAAAACTAACAGATAGACACACTCACTGATAGCGTAGAATAGAATAGAATAACTTTATTGTGCTGAACATAATATTACATAAGGAATAGTTTAAAAAATATATGCGCAAATGGACTTATCACCATATCGATATTTTACAGTCGACCAAACAGTTTATAACCTAATTTTTAATTATAATCGTACAAAAAAATATGCGCAAATGGACTTATCACCATATTGATATTTTACAGTCGACCGTTTTATAACCTAATTTTTAATTATAATCGTACAGTACATTTAGAAGTAATAAAGTTAACATTAAAATAAAGTAATAAAAATATATTCCAATAAGTTAGGTTACCATGTTTCACTATTTTTGGCCAGGTAAGGATATAGGAGAGGATAGGGTGGGGTATTTGGTTAGTGGTTGTGTGAAAAAAAAGGTTTCTTCTACAACTTTTTGAAAGTGAGCAACAAAGGTGCATGCCTGACGGAGTATAGGAGCTGATTCCATTAACGAGCAGAATGGACCGTAAAAGAGGAAACATAAGAGTGGTGCAACTCTTTAGATCAATCACAGTAACACCTTGTGAACTTAGTATAAGGTATAGTTGCATAGGACCCCACCTGCGCGCCTGCACCGCGTAGCCCGCGAATCGCAGGAATCGCAGAGATCGCGGGCAACGGCCCTCGAGGTTGCGGGTGACCGCGTCCCGCGCGGTTTTACTAGTAGCCCGCAGACGTTGCGGCCGCCGCGAGCAACCGCGCGGCGGGCGTAAATCGTGTCGTGAAAACTGCGACTCAATTCAATATACATATCTGCATTCTACGGAGGCCGCGAGCCCGCAACCGCAGCGGGCGCGGGTAAAAACCGCTTCGTGAGTTCTAAGCCTGACTGTCTTGAAAAACGCGTGACTTGCGATTTTCTCCCGCCAACTTTGCGGGACGTTCCGCAACCGCGGCGGCTACGTGACCGCTCAAACCTGCGGTGTGGTGAATTTTTAAAGAAAACAGTTGACCCACAACCGCGGCGACCGCGGGTGAAAACCACGCCGTGAGTTCTAAACCTTTAACTGAACTATCTGAAACCAGCACGTAGCCGTATATAAAATTTACTTCCATAATAATTATTTTGACAGATTATTTTTATTTAAAATAAATAAATAAAACTTAATCGCAATTTCTTAGGAACATTTTGATATTAAGTCGTTGTTCATCTAGATGTGATTCATTGTTGTTCGTTAAATTCGTTGCTTTTTATCTAGATGTCGGTAATCGCTGATTTGACAAATGAATGATCCGCCATTGTTTACCCGAGTTTTAAAATTGCTACTATCCCTTGAAACCGTTATACCCCCCCCCCCACGTCATATTTCGTCGCATTGGAACAGTTATCCATTATAATTTATGTATTTAACTCAATCGCTGTCGCCCATATAAAACAAGAATCTAAATGGCTATAATTTGCAATTGATAATATTTCATTACTTTAAAAGCAGACACAAATATGCAAATCAAGAATATAAAAATCTACCGAATGAAATGGAATAAATATTTGAAAACGTTACATAATGCCATTGTGCAGAGATGCCAGATTGTCATAAATGTATAATCATATTTTTAAATGCAAGAATTTCATTATTATATGTATATGTATTATATACAAAATAGTTTATACATTCATGTCTCGTGTGAACGTGGCTTTATAGGCGCGTGTAGAGTGTTTATGTATTTTATACTCGTTCACCCATATACGCGGGAGTTTATGCGATCTTGTTTTATTTGCTGCCGCGTTCAGCTCATGCGGACCGCGCTGCGAGTGACTGGCATATGGCGACCACGTGCTCGCAGTGCTGTCATTGTGACATTTCTCGTCCTGGAAGAATCCACACTAAAATAAAAAAAAAGATCCCACGGAAAATCATGTATACCCACATAATATCATTGATTATATATTATGTTATAATATTACTCTACTCCAATGACGCTGATAGCATTGACGGCCAAACTAACGGCAATTTATTTGGCCACCTATATTAACATATGCTTTTTTAAAATATGACTGATTGATTATAAAAAACCAATAATTTAACCATTGATAACAATAATAACAATGACAACAATAATAATAATTTAATATAGGATGATTAATATCACAGAAACAATACGAAGACATCGAATGACATCTATTCGTCTATAGTGCGCGGTTATTACGTATTGAAACCTGCATACCAAATAAAATTAAATACTATGTATGTAAATAACATCAAAGTAATAAAAGCTATGATTTAAAAATTCGTTTCTTATTATGTTATTATTTTATGCGGTGTATACTGTGAGCAGCCATACTGTTGTACCATGAAAGTTGCCATATTTAACATAATAATGAATACCTATTCATATTTTTTTGCAACTATGAGTGTTAGGGTAGCAAACATGTTTAATTAAAAATATAATCTACCCTGACATGTTAATTTTCTGACTTTTTGGGACTATTATTAATAAAAAACCCTAGTAATGCCTGAAGTAACATTTGAAAATAAACGGGGCTGAATGAGGCGATTATATATTGCTGTGACAGTTTCGCTAAGACTTCAGATCCCTATATGCATGAGCAATACATTATAGAAGTAAAAATCCTAAATATTAGTCTAGTCATATTGGTAATTATCGCATACAACACTTATCGTTTCCTGTTGTATGGTTACTTAAAAAACTGTTAGGCGTAAATTTTTGAAGACTGGATTCTTAATATCGGGCTTTTTGCTGTAATCACTTAATTGCAGTGTTTGTAGTGAGATAGTGCAACGTTTGTTTTCATATATTAACGAATGAGGGTTTTTCTTTTTATTAACGTTTGGTAGATTTTGTGTCACTTATTTTTTCTGTTTCACATTTAACTGCAAACAAAATCTATTATTATTATATTTCAAACAGCGACACGTTTCGATAGTCTTTCGAGTGCGATTACGCCATCGCCATAACCATCGCACAATTAAATTAAATAAATAGTCATCGTTTTGTCGCCGTCCTTGCGAAAACTTTTTATGACTCCCACAAGTCTAGTGATAATAATTTTAACGATAATGCATCGATCGTGTTTCGTTTTTGGTCTACGTAATTTTAACTTGGCACGAATCGCCGTGCCTGCCTGTCTCCGGCCGGCCGGCCCTAGCGTAAACGCTCAAGGCCAATATTGTTAAAATATGAATACAGTAGCCAGTAGATTGATTTATCGCCAACGTGAAAGGCGCGTGGTAGCGTTAATGACACGTGTCGCACAGTCTCATCAGGCCGTTTCGAAACTTCCATCAATTTTATTCACACCGATTATGTACGATTGTTTATTTATTCATTCATTCAGTAATAGATGAATCGATTCTTTTATTGTATGAATTGTGAAACACGAAACATATAAAATTTACGGGTAAGAAAGATCAATGTCATTTTTGGTGAAAGAATCGAAGCATGAATCGATTTTCGAAAGAAAGATCATACTCTGCCCTTAAATGAAAGGAGAAGAAAACATGTGACGGGAAAGAACGATCAAGGTCCACGCGGTGGCGGTGGATCTTGATCATTCTATCCCGCCAGGTCCAGAGGTGGGGTACCTCGATGACCCTCCGGTTACCGCTGAGGAGAAACTGTCATGGGAAATACTGATCAAGACCAATGACTTTTCTATATTATCGCTGTTTATGTTTATGAGGCGTAATTTCAGTATATATTTTTTTGACAGTATTTTTTTGTATTATTCTATTATTCGTATAAATAGGATAAAACGATTTTACCGCGTGAAGTTTGTAGCACCTGACGTTTCGGCGACGTTGCAGCCGCTGTTGTCCAGGGTAGACCGTTGTCCGTTGTCAGTCTACCCTGGACAGCGGCGGTAGCTGCGTCGTCGAAACGTCCGGTGCTACAAACTTCACGCGGTAAATACGTTTTATCCTATTTATAATGTCAAACAACCGTTGCGATAGTCTTCGATTTTACATTATTCTTATATTATAGTTTTCGTTTTTTTCTTTCTAATACGTAATTTAAGTTTTAGTACATCAAATATATTTCAGTTACAGAACATCACATCATCATTGCAGTCATTTTTTAAGTTAGTAAAATTACCAAAAATTTCAAAAAGTTTACTTACATTGATCGTTATGCCCCGTAGCCTTTCAGATTTTAGGAACATTTTTATTGAGAAACGTAATATATGGTCTAGGTTTTTCTAACTAAACCTTTTTCTAACTGTCCCCGAGGGGGAGGGGGGGGGGGCGTTTGTTTCGGCGGCTTTAGTTTGGACGAATGACGGTCGATGAGGCTTGGGTATGCTATCCTCGTATGCGGCGGGCGGGCTGGATGTCCTTGGGCAAAAGAAGCTGAAATGAAGAAAACAACGAGGGAAAAAGATGAAGGGAAAAAAATATGAATCCGACTACAAAGGTAGTCAACAAGCGCACGTCCGGCCTGTGTGTTGGACACATCAGAAGCCCCAAAAAACCGCAGAACGCGGGTTGGGTCAAATCCCCTGTGGACGCAAAGTGCGCACCACTCGAGGATGATTCCACAGCAGTCTAACTAAACAAACAGCTGTAAATCTTAGTGGCAATTATTAGCTGCAAAATTCTAATGGAAACTAATAGTTATGAAGGAAGATCGCCAAAGATAAAATCACTGCTCACATCGAGCAACTGAAATAGTGGATGAAATATGGATTTGAAATAGTATGTATAATAATTATATTATTATTTTCATTATATCGAGGGCCTCAGGCTGGAAGGTCGGTATCTCTACCTCATGTTAGCTGTAATGCAACTAGGGTTGTCGACTACAACGGGCGAGCCCGTCACCTAAGGAAGTTTTAACGATTAGTAGTTCTATCTCCCTGGAGTGAGCGCAGAAGACTTAAGGACAAAACAGTTCACCGTCTAGCTACGCCACAAGCCCGAAGGAGGCCAACGCCTTAACCGCGAGATAGCCAGGAGTGTTACCCGGCGGGCCTACACTCACGCCCTTACTTCCAATTGTGACCATATTACTCCGGTCTTTCGATTGGTTATTATTTCGCTATGAGGTCGCTTGCGCGGTTCTCTCCCTTACGAAGCGGCGAAACGGTGTTTACCAAATCTATCGCGGACCACAGCGTCCTTTGCCCGGCTGTTCACCCAGGATCGTGTAGCCGATGGTCATTTCAAGAGCAGTCGCCATAAGGTCCGCAACCACCCCTGCTCTATAGGAAACAGTACTGCTTCCAGACTCCCCCGACTGTTAGTCGGAGTGCACAGTCGATTGGCTTACGCCGCACGGTGCGCAGACCGTCCAGGAGCGCCAGAAGGTTGATTCCCAGGGGAAACTAACCATAAGGCCAGAGTCCTAGCCAGGCTCGCACTTTATGCGTGGAGGCCGTCGGATAGGTGCTGACCCGTGAGTGTGACCAACCCTGAACAGAATGGGTCTTCGTGGCCAACTCAGCAAGGGCCCATTAACTCCCGCTGTAATGCATTTCGAATTTATCGCAGACCGTTGCGCCCTTAGCCTCTTAATATCACACGGGATCGAGTGGCCAACAGATCATTTCAAAGGTCGCTGACATCAGGTCAACAACAAACCCCACTTCTTAGAAAACGTACATTTCAAGACTCTCCGGTGATTCGCCGGAGTGCACAGTTGATCGGCTGACGCCGCACGATGCGCAAACCGCCCAGCAGCGCTCGAGGTATTCCTCAGAGGATCCGATCCCACCTGTCCACGACACAGCCGAGACAAGGAGTCTTACAGGATTGTACCTCTTCGAGGAGGCTACCGGGTAGGAGTTAAACCGTTAGTTGAGCCGACCCAAAATAACAAACAGGTCATATGGCCCAAGCTGCACTGTATCGTTAGCTGCAAAATCATTCATAACAAATTATGGTCTCTTATTCGGGGGTATTGAGATGTGAAAATTCACGGAAAGCCTAATATTCTCATCGCAAGTAAATCTATCACCAACGATATCTCAACGATATCTATATATTATGTACATACATACAACATATCGAGTATTTATTTATGATACGAATTACACAGGAAACGCCATTTTTAACTTGTCCTTCCGCACTTCGTTCCGACATAATCGCTACAACGCAGGGCATATAATTCCACGCGCTGTAAATGCACAATGAGACATTGTTTTGGTGCTAATTATCATGTTTTTTTTTCAAAGCTTCGATAGCGCCTCAAAGATGCGGAAATTAAATGCTGAAATTTGCCCGCATTGTATGCTAATAACACGAACGGATTTAGTTTGTTGCGTATAACCCGGTATAACCTTACTTTTTACCCGATCGACCGCGACCTGACCATAAGGTTTTTTTTTAGGAATTAATAACGACTTCATTATAAAATAAATTAAATTAAAAATAGACGACATTTTCGTATTGTTCCTTTTATTTTATATTGACATTGATTATATATGATATTAGATTGCTTAACGTTATAATACGTATTGGCAACCCTTCTGCGCCGGTGAAATGCAGGTGGCGCTGATAGGATTGGCGGCCAAACTAACAGCAATTTATTTGGTTATTTATAATAACATTCATAATGAATGTTTTTTTTTAATAAAGGACTGATTGATTATAAAAACCCAATAATTTAACCAATGACAAAAATAATAACATTCAATTATTAGTGCCATCTATCGCATTTTTATATAGGCTGATTACACCACAGAAATTATACGGAGAGATAGAATAACATCTTTGAGTCTATCTGAACATTAAAGTGCGTAATTATTACGTGGTTCTTAAGGTCTCTCTAGACGGTCAAGCATGCTTGTAAGCCGCAGAAAATATGCAAATATTTAAAAAAATATAATACCATTTTATGTGGCATCTTCACGTGACGTCATGTGTCAATCATCATCAATCATCAATAAATCGTCAATCAATCATCAATAAATCAATCATCACCAATCAATCAATCAATCAATCATCAATAAATCAATCACCAACCAATCAATTTCGTCTAATTAAATGACTCCCTGGTATAAAACTACAAAATTAGGCATTTTTGGTAAATATATAAAAAAAATGCATATTTCCTGCGGTTTACGATCCTCTCCCAGCCCGCGACGCGAAGCTTGACAAGCATGCTTGATCGTCTAGAGAGCCCTTTAATAACAAACACTCTTATAACAACAAAAGCACGATTTATTGTGGAAAAACAATCTGTTTTTGAACTATTCACCAATAATAATATGGTTCATCCTTGCGTTTTGCACATAATGGTCTTGCTCCATAATGGTTTTCATTTAATTTTGCTCATAATGGATATTTTGCTAATAATGAACCAGAGTTTAAAAAATAATAGTTTTGTTAATTTAAAATCAGGATGATTGTTTTAATATGAATATTTAAGTAGGTATTATTAAGGACCCTGAAAACTTTTCCTTATTCTTGAAAAAATATTGTTTATCATGTATAACACCCAAAGGCGTTGATTTTTTTAATCTGTATTTTTTTCCACAGCGATTTGAGATTTCCCTGCGTAGAAAAAGTTGTAGAACATATAAAACCTTTCCGATGACGCGTCACTCATCGCTACTGGTCTCTAGGTCAAAACCGCCTATCCTCCTTTGGCATGCATTTTTTTTCAATTAACACATCCCAGAGCTGGTTTATTTTGGGGACTAAACCTCGCTCCATAGTGACTGCTTTTCTTTCTTTAGATTGGCACACTAGAATAAAAATGTAAACGCTCAACTAATTTAACCAGTGTAAATGATACTACCAATTAGATAACGCGTATTGTATTATTAATTACACTCGACCTCGGTGTGTGTAATTGTGTGACGGATTTCTCCAGTCGTAAACCTTAAACAGAATCTATTTTAACCTTCGACGTTAAAACGACAAAATTAAACAACGCTAATGAGACACACAATAACGCTGCGGTACGAGTAAGTGGGTGTCATCAATATACAATTAGTGCAATCGCGTGGTCGTCT
Source organism: Micropterix aruncella (assembly GCA_944548615.1). NCBI lineage: Eukaryota > Metazoa > Arthropoda > Insecta > Lepidoptera > Micropterigidae > Micropterix > Micropterix aruncella. The sequence continues at coordinate 29,782,893 of OX155958.1, forward strand.
ACAGATTTTACTTTGGCGATTATGGCAGCTTCGCTGGAGTAGTTGCAAACCGTAGACCGTGACATTGAAACAGCATCGAAACCGTGTACAGGGGCAGAAATAACTGATATATTGCGGGAGAGTACTGCACTGAGAAAAATGTTGCAATGATTCTTACTTTACCATTTTGTTATTACAGTTTTATACATAATAACGATGTTTCAGGAATTTTGTTGAAACTCCATTACTTGATTATATGTATGGTATAACTGTAGTATAGGAACCTCTCCTGGATTTTTGATTTTTTAACGTCACCGGACTATATTCGCCACGCAGATTCCGAATCTGCAATAATCTTTTGTCGCTTTCAATAAATAAGCGAGATATAGGCATTTAAAGTTTGCATACTAAACGTCAAAGAAACGGCCATATTGCTTCAGAAGTAGTGTCGGAATATAGTCGATATATCGCGAGTTCTCTATATTTATAACAATTTGCGATATTACAAAAATGATGGCATGGTCGTGAAAAAACATGTGCGATATTAAAAAAAAAAAAAGACTATTTTCGAGGTTTTTTTCAATGACTGCGTTTTGATATCAAAAGGTATCCTGAACGAATAGAAAATTCCTAAATATTTGAATATCATCGCAAGTAAATATTTTTTTTCGAATTTCGCGCAAAATTCGAAAAAACTTTTTACCTGCGGCGCTATTGATGTTAACATGACAATTTGTTAGCGATAGATATTTCGTTTTTTTTTCATGGTTTTTACTAAATGAGTTTGGTGATAATGACAAAAGGTAACCTTAAACAAACGAAATGTCTTCAATATCAAATTAACACCCCAGAAAAAAGTTTTTTTTTCGAATTTCGCGCGAAATTCGAAAAAAAATGACAATGTGTTAGCGAGAATTCGATTTTTTTCGAGGTTTTTACAAATCGACTTTGGTGATGATGACAAAAGGTACCTAACCTGAAACAAACTAAATTTCTTCAATATCAAATTAACACCATGTGTTAGTGCCATGTGTTAGCGATCATCTATAACAATTGGACAATTTTCGTAGTTTTTACGAAATGACTTGGTGTATTGATGATTAAAGGCAACCTGAAACAAATGACATTTCAGGATATCTTCTGTCATCAATATGCAAAGTCATTGAAAATAGTGCTCTTTTTTAAGTTTCGCGAAAATATGTATTTTTTCAATCGTTTTATTTTTCAAAATATTTCGATTAATCTAAAAACTCTCCAAATTGTCATAATTTCTGTAATATCGCTAATTCTTATCGATATTACGATATACTCGAAAGTGTCCAACACGGTATGTACAAACAAAATGGCCGCAACTTTCTTGAACTTGGGATGAAAATTTTGAACACCTATGTCTCGCTTATTTATTGAGGTCGAATAAAAATTATTGAAGATTCAGAATCAGCGTGGTGAATATAGCGCGGTGAATTTTATTTTGGCCTATTTGTTTACATATAACATTTAAACTTTGAATGCCTATATTTCGCTTATTTATAGCGACCGACACAATTTCCTTCCAGGTTTAGCATTAAAATGCTACAATCTATTAGTCAATATTTTTTTTTTGGTGAGAGGTTCCTATACTGCAGTTATTCCATATGTATTAACATTTTCTATACGGTTAATACTAAAACAACAGTATACTGTAGTTTCAACATGATTCATGTGTCCGATTGTAACCATAATAATATGTCGGGCGATTTGCACCAAGCTCGATTAAGATAGATAACCGTGTTTAAAGAGCCTAACCGCGGTTAAATACTCGAAACTGCGCACCATGCGCTGTTAAGCTAAACGCAGTTAAATTCTCTAACCGAGCCTTGGTGCCCGGTTAGCGCCACTAACCAGCCGTTAGCGAGCTGTCAAACGCTAGCTGTCAATTTTCGATATTATATTTGGTCGCGTCGCCTGTGTCCCGGTTTTTTCGCTTATTTTGTTTTTATTATCGCTCTCATAAAATGTTTTCCAATATGTCTGATGTTATTGAGAAAAGATGCGAAAGCGAGATATGAACGAAAGCGTTTGGCGGTCTGACAGCTGATGCGCTGAAAACCACCCGTCCGCCATTTTGAACTGTGCTGTGATTGGCTGAGGCGAGCGATCGCGATCTCGGTTCTGTCTATGGTTATATTCTAACGCTCAAAAATGGATTTTGCGTACTACGACCGGGCGTTATAGTTAACCGGCACGTCCAAATAGTTGTCACATTTTAACCGGCTGTTAAATTGTTTATCGTGGTTAGCTAACGACGGTTAGGAGAATTTAACAGGGCGGTTGGTGCAAGTCACCCGTAAACTAATACAAGCTGTTGTGTTAGAAGCGAGATTCCAAGGTCGTGACCACATGGACCACAGTCCGCGTTAATTACGAAATCCTTGTTGAAACATGCTTATTTCCGTGTATTACATCGTTATATTTGCCTGTGTGTGGAGTCTGGTAGAAGCAGAAAGGGGAGGGGGCGGAGGCTCATTCGGCAGGAGGGCTCAGTAGTTTTAGCGTATATCAGAATAACAAAGATAAACTATTGATTATGAAGCGTATTAGAATGCTCAACGTCATACTACAATTCGGCAAACAGAATTATGGTATTCTTTCTAACCTAACGGTAACTTGGTTGCATGAAAGAGGCAATAGATCCCGTGGATACGCCGCTGCACTGCTCTGAATTGTGGTTTTGTTAGTGTTGCCGACGTATACTCTAAGCGATTGAGACGTATGAAGAGTTGGCATTCGTCCGGCCCCAAGGGCGAGGCCTACGAACTACCCGGCGTTTAGGTAGGTAGTTCAGTCAGTTTAGTTTCACTTCCTGCTCGGACGGACTCGGAAGGTGAGAGACCATTAGATCCGTTGATAATTTTTACCTGCTGCCTGTCAGTGCCGATTTATTGCACTTCAAAAAAGGTTTTTGTTTAGGATCGGCCATTAAACTTAAATCGAAATCTGGCTGTTGTGCATAGCAAACCGTTTTCGCCGATCTTCGAGTCCACAGTTTTTTTTATACTTTTCAACCGAACCTGTAAACGTGGCTTGACTGTATTGCTATATTCGCTTCCCGCCAGCTTTTTAAACAGTCTCGTAGCTGATAGCCACGGAAAGTGCCCGTGCATGACGTGCATAGTACCATTTCGGCAGACGTGATGGCGTGAAGTACTAGTAGATACATAAAATAAGCGATGTGCGATGGCGAGATAGACAGATAAGGCCTGACGCGGTAATGCTTACACGTGGCTGATTATCACACCCGACAGCTTTAGCTATTTTGTGTCCAATTATGGTTTTATGAGGCATATCCATACAGAATTTTACCAGACCTAAAAAGTCAAATTGACTTTCATCGTTCTTCCTTTTTGGAAACGACTATGACCCTTTAAATATACCGATAAATATCGAGCATGTAGCATTCGCCATTAACCCGAGAGCCAGCCATGGGAATGAAACTCGCGATGGCATGTTTTGAACTCTCGAGAATTTGTTTGTAGGGGGTGGTAGTGCACACATACTAATATATAACGGTGGCTTATTCAATGAAGGCGACTTTTACTGCATATAACTTCATAATTGCATAAATACGGAGATCTGCCGCCCGCGAATTGTCACAACAGTAAAACCACCGATGAGATTCCAGTGGTTAAGGTTTTCAAATTGATCTAATGCTAGCGACTTTTTAAATAATACTTTGAATTTAAGCCCTAAATTAAACTCAATATTAAACTTTAATTTAACCCTTTTGTCCCATAACTTCAAAATTATTTTATAAATTATTGAATACGAATAATTTATAAATTATATTTTTCCATGTCGTTGAGACATCAATATCTTAATATTAGCAAAAAAAATAAATTGTTGGCTAAAAATACACCGTATTTTAAAAAAAAATATCTCAAATGATTATCGAACTCTTGTGATTTTAAATAAATAAACAAAATATTTATGGATTCTTTTTAAATTTGTTTTTTAGTACGTATGATTTCTGAGTTAAATAATAAAAAAAACAAATTTGTAAATTGGCGTCTTTATGGGCCACAGATACACGTATATGTCCATTAATTTATCTTTTTCAATTTGTTTTTTTCTTCATTTAGTACGTTTTTTAGTAGGTACATACGTATGATTTCTGAGTTTAATAATAAAAAACGAATTTGTAAATTTGCGTCTTTATACAGATACACGTATATGTCCCATCAATTTATACATCAATCAATCTATTAAACCAATTTTCACAAAACTTGATATATATATATATATATATATATATATATATATATATATATATATATATATATATATATATATATATATATATATATATATATATATATATATATATATATATATATATATATATATATATATATATATATATATATATATATATATATATATATATATATATATATATATATATATATATATATATATATATATATATATATATATATATATATATATATATATATATATGTTATTTACATCGCCCTTTAACAGTGTTATGTATCAATAATGTCCATACTCTATGGCAAAGCTTATTATCGTCCTCAAAGGGTTAAACAATTTAAACTCAATACTTTGTGGTCTAGACTTAAGACGGTCATACACGGACTGCTGGAAGCAGTCAGGACCGACTGCTTCAAGCTGCCGACCGCTCGAGGCGTTCGCGACTGCTCGAGCAGTCTGTGTATGCCGATCAATAGAAGATTGTTGTTCACTATGCAGTCGCAGCTTGAAGCAGCCGGGTACTGCCTGACTGCTTCAAGCAGTCCGTGTATGGCCGGGCTTAGATATCTTTAAGTGGAGCGTTTCGACTCTTTCTCGAAAAGACTTCTTCCGTCCATTATCCATTTGTTAACCGGGGCGTGTTATCTAAACTAAATATCTAACTGCGCCGCTGGCGGTTTTCCATGCGCCGCGCAATGCACCAGCGTTCTACTTAGTTGCCTTCGTACTTATCCAACTCGTATACTAAGTACTCGTTTTTACAACGTTCATCGCTGTTATTATGGATTTCGCAAAAGACAACAGATAATTGTTGTTAGCATTGTTGTTATATTGTGCCCTGCGCCCACGCTATTGCATCATAAGTCGAGGCCCGTTGTAACTTTTGACATTTTCGTGCCTGTCGCATCATTATCGGATCGGTATGATCACCCACCGCTTCGCTGCAGCACTTTGTGAATTTATGGGTCAATAAATCGTGGGCCGCCTCAACAATTCGCATGACGAGCTTAATTTTCGCGATGCCATGTTAGTTTTACAATGTGTCGTAAAGATCTGTTTTATGCCTTTCAAAGATCTGTCAATTTTTGTACCGTTAGCTCTTACGAAAATAAAGTTTGAAAGAGCTAAATTATCTTGCGGGAAGCCGTTTGTGAATATCGGAATGACCAGCTTGCTGCCTGAAATCTCCTGGTGCAGTAAGTACTCGAGAGGCGTCAATTACTACGTGCGAAACCGCCACTCCAGGACGTTTTAGCGACGTCGAGCCATTCTGTCTCCTATGGAGTGATCGTAAAGACTTTGCAAACAATTTAATCCATAGCCAAGCTACGCCAACAGCCCAACACATAACCGCGAGACACCGGGAAGTGCACCCAGCGGGCAAACCTCGCACCCTTTCTACCAGATTTGGTTGGATTTCTCCATTCTTCAGTTTGATCTCAGATTTGAGGTCGTTTGCGCGGGCTTAACCTGACTTTAGCAGTAATTCAGTTCGAATTTATCGCGAACCGTTGCACCCTTTGTCCGTCAAGATCACTCGGGATCGGGTGGCCGACGGATCATTTCAATGATAGATGACGTCAGGTCGAAAACTACCCCCGCTGCTTAGGAAACATACGTTTCTAAATTTCTCCGGTTATTCGCTGGATTGCACAGTCGATTGGCTAACGCCGCACGAGGCGCAGACCGTCCAGGAGCGCCAGAAGGGTGATTCCTAGGGGAAACGAGCCCTAAGGCCAGTGTCCTGCCCGGGCTTGCACTCCGTGAGTGTGACTAACCCTGAAGATTGTATGCATGGCAAGAGTATGGCACGAGTGCCTTCCGATAGTCTGATCAGACTATCGAATCCGACTATAGCATAAAAAAATCTGACGTGTATTGCCGGCCTAAGAGTTAGTGTTAGTGTGAGATTTGGGTATCTCTAGGTTCGGCACGATGTGTTCCCCGGATTGGGACCTCCGATTCCAACTGTCTAAGACTATAAGTTACAGTCGCAGATAGAGTTTGCCCCTCTTCGAGGAGGCTACCGGATGGGAGCTGAAACGTAATTATTATAACTCCAGCCGGTTTAATATACTTGCAGACAATCCGTGGCATACAGCGCAAATTCGACAAGTTGCACAAATGACGAAAACACGTTTTAAAATTCAATATATGTATATGGAATATTTCATGCTCTTTCTACTGCAAAAACCTACGAACATTGGTTGCAGAGATATGACTACTGTAACTTTCAAATAAGTCTACAGCAAAAATCTTGCAGAATGTGTCTTGGCATACGCTATAAATATTGGGTCCTTACCTATGCAATTGCTGTTTTTTCACACTGGCAACTTTGAACTTGAATAACTTGGGTTTGAGTTAAAATTTCCAATTCAAATTAATTTTAATTCAAGGCCATGTTATTCTTTTTTAAGACTCACCTGTTTATTTGGCTTTCCGTCGTTTGTTTTGCTCAAATATTTTCGTTTGTGCAACCATGGTAAAGTTTAAAATTTGCTTTATTTTCAAATATGAGATCCTGTGCCGGTGTTTTCTATTACAGCTTCTTGCAGTCTGGCTATACAGTTTCCGTAAATACGTACTGTTAAGAACTGCAAACAATGATGGAGAAGCTCATGATTAAATAACCGAGCCTGGTCAATCGCTCATCGCCACTGCTTCTGCAACACAACGTATAACAACAGATTTCACTGCAAACAGTTGCAGGAGTTGCGGCTGGAGACTCTTGGTTACCCGCTGCACTTGCCAGACCTTGCTCCAATAGAGTTTATTTTTTTTTCAGAATTTAGATAGCTTTTAACCAAAGAAAAAAATCAACTTTCAAGAGTCGATGATAAACGCCTTCAAAGCATTCATTGGTTCCTGTCCACGAGAGTTTTCCTGTCCACGAGATAGAGAGCATTAAATCTGCATAGATAATAGGGGTCAATATTTCTATTACTTAACTATATATTTTTTTGGCCTTAAATTTCCTTTATAGAACTGCAATGTCATAGTTAAAGGACCCAATATTAAAGCGAATGTCCAATCAGTAATTTTATCTAATTTCTGCAGAATATTTTTGCTTATTTGGCTGGGGTCTGACAGACTGGTGTTTCGGGTAAATGGCTAAACGTGATTTCAATTAAGTTTTGCGTTTTTTTTTGGTACGCTGCTTAAGGTGAGACTATAAAAAAATAGCACCGAAGCATAAAGAAAACATTTCAATAACAAAAATTACGACCATTACAATGCTCAGAAATATATTTCAAATTTCAAATTATTTATTGAGTTCAAATTATGAGTACATTCAATATACAAAAGTCTTAACCTAACTAGGCTGCCGCCTGTTCCAAGGTAGACAATTTATTTTAATTATCCTAAGAAATCTATATTATTATATTTATATAAATAAACAAAATCATACTTAATGTAACAGAAATATCTTAATTACCTAATAAAAATTCGTCAGAAAATGTCATGAAAATTGTCAATATTCTTTTATTCTAAAACATGATAAAAATTAATATATATTTATATATGTATTAATAAGTATTAATATGTATTAATAATATACAAAATAAATTCACTAAAATTTAAATAAAATTACATGTAGAAATCCTCAATTTATATTACTACATATACTATTATGTTTTTATTATAAAGATTCAATTTTTAATAAGGTGTTTAATATATGCATTTGTACACTTTAAGAGGTGGGCACTCAAACTATTTTTTAATTTATATGATATTTTAATGTCTTTAATGTTTGGTGGTAGGCAATTATAAAATTTGGGGGCAAGATAAGAGAAACTGGATATTAGGTATCCATTTTTAAAACTCCTAAAATAAACCTAAATTAGAACTATCCTTTGTTAACTATTGTTTGCTCTTGCGTTGTTATTGCGTTAGAGCGATTCGCGAGTGTGTTGTTTTGCAAATAATGGCAACGAATGCGCGTGCGCGGCACGCGTTCCTTTATTTATATTATCTTTGGCGAACGAACAATGGTCGCCCGACTCCATTCTAATGATTATTCTTGGCCTTTCGCCGGTCGACTCCGGCCGATGCTGAGAGTATGCCGTTTGGATGAATGCCATTGTCTCCATATTTGAGATTTTAACTCATTGTTATTAGTGAGAAAGCGACCGATAGTCCCGATACCTGTTTTTTTTTCGGAAAACTGCCATTGAACTTCTTTTTGTCATGTCATGGTTAGGTCATCATCATCATTTATTCATTCCATAAAAGCATTTCACAATACTGAGGAACATGTCAAATTTTACAATCATAATTTACCGGATGATAAAACCGCTTTGATTAATTAAAAGGAAAAAAAAAATAATTGTAATCAGAGGTGATTACTTAAAAATAGTCAAATTTACAAAATAATCAATAATCAAACAATAAATAATAATCAATACAATGAAAAAGAAAAATTCTGAAACATGCGTAATTAAAAACGATGTCAATAAAATCTAAAACTTAGTGCGAAAGTATAGTCGTAATATGGTTATTTATAATCAAGCAATTGTGGACGCAATATCATAAAAGTCGTCCAGTTTGTAAAGGGCATGTTTGACTAACTGATTTTTCAAGCAGATTTTATATGCTGTCATCTCAATTCTTCTCGTCGATGACGGCAAAGCATTGAACAATTTAAAACTAATATATAAAAATGTTTTTTGATATTTAGTCAAGCGTACTTTAGGCAATAACATATTGTTTTTATGTCGCCTATTATGGCTATGTCGAGTGGCATGAAGCTCGCAATTTAAAAGATTCTCTTTGGCGTATAAAAGGTAAAACTGTTTTAATTTGGATTGAATTCATATCTTTTCTACACATTTCGCATTATTCTTTTATGACTAAGAATAATGCGATTTTTTTGCATTATTCTTAGCCTTATATAATAAGTTATTAAAACGTAAAAAAAATAAAAATGTTTCAAGTCCCCGATGAAATATTTTATTTACCAAGAATTCTGCTACTAAATCGTATGAAATATGTATTTTTTTGCAATTTTCTAAATACATGCCTACAATTTGAGCGAATGTAATCGTAGGTGTTGCAAAATAGCATAATATAAACTAAAATAAATCAGTCTTTATTTTTATGTCTGTGTTTGGGACGGCTCGCGGCTTATCAATTCGACTTTCTTTTGTGTTGTAAGCCTAAAATTGACATCAAAGTCGATTGCTGGAAGTCTCGCTAAGGTTAATGATGTCGTTGCCAGCGGATATGCTGTAATAAAAATAAAACACCGAATAAAAAACGCCGAATAAAAAACTTCTAACCACGATAAACAATTTCACAGCCGATTAAATTATGACGGCTTGCACCAACTATTTGGACGTCCAGGTTAACTAACGCCGTTCGGAGTCCTCAAAAAACATTTTTGAGTGTTAAGGAGAAAGAATCTTATTGTGTAAATCTGCGAGGAAACAATAGACATCCGGAAAAATTAAAGGGAACGTTTCGGAGAAGCAACACACTCGGCAGACCTGAAACTACGATATAATAAAAAATGTAAACAGCGGAGGAATTTTCATTATTTTTATTAAAAAACAACGCGACGGGGTTATCGCGTTCGTTGACGTGTAGTTGACTGATATTTTTATGAATGACAAAAAGGCGTGGTAGATACATATGCAGAGGTGTGTTTTTTAATAAACAAATATTTGTTCTAGATAGGGATGGACATCAAAAGAAAAACATCGATGTTACCGTCGAGGATCGAAAAATCAAACATCGAGGATCGAAAAATATCATGAGATCGTCAATATTTTGATCATATAAACATCGTATTTTTTAAAAAAAAAAACATCTTTCGTAAGGCTCATTTTGCCGACTGTCCTTATAAGTTTTCTTCTAATATTATATATATTAATAATAATCAATAATATTATGAATGATTTAACATAGGTGGAAAAAATAAAACAATTAAAAAAAAGTAATTAAATCTACATTAAAATAGGAAATGACAATATTTTATGAATTGATTTCCAAAATTAGTCGTTTTTAGTGTTAAGACATATCAACTTTGATAAAATATTATTATTCGTATATGGACTAAAAGAAAACATAATGTATAGATGAGAAATATCGACGGAGATACGTCGATGGTGCCAAAACATTGATAAGGCACCATCGATGTAAAAAACATCGAACATCGACCTCTAACCATTGATGTTTTCAATATATCAGACATCGATGTTGATCCCTAGTTCCAGATGGAAACAACATAAAAAATTCAAAACTTTAAAAAAATAATTCGAATTCGAATCTGAATTCTAAACTATTTTTATTTTTTTTATTTTATTTATTTGTTACAACTTGGTAGAGAGTTAACAATGAGATCGTACAGATATGATTTGTAACTATTTATATAAGCAATAAGAAAATGAACACAACCCATACGATCATTCTAGACGAATGCCCAACTAGACCGAACAGCCTGTAACTGAACCACATATCAAACTGGGCGAGAAACCTATTCGTGCAGCCAAATTCTAATCAAATGTGACCTGTCTTCATTGCCTCTAGTTAAAATGGACAACAATGTCATCAAGTATTCAAGAGTAGTTAAAACGAAAAAACATGAACTACAAAGATGTATCTTCAACCATACGTTTTATTTTAGCATTTTCAGATGGCGATTTCCTTTGTAATCTGCGGTTAGGTACCCGATATAAAAATGATTCATAATACATTCTAGGAATTCGCCACTTCAATCCAACTTTAAATTCAATGAATCAGACTTTTGATATGAGTATAATATAAGATGTTGCTTCTGTAATCTGTCTAGCACCTGTTCTGTAGTCTAAAGTTTGTAATTTATTAGTTTGACATACCTACTTTTTATTTTATTTTTATTCAGGAAACATACAGCTGTTTCAATACATTAGATACAAAATTATTATATTTCAAAGAAAAAGCTAATTATATATTTCCACTTAAATCTTTTTTTTTTTTTTAATAATCACATTTAGAGGGACGTGGGAAGAGAGGAGTCATAATAAATAAATACATTTGATGTAGTGTGTATACACGTTATATAATACGACATGTTATTTCAAAATATTCATAAATACAGAATATTATTATTATATTGCAATTACAAAGCATGTCAACACCGTCATTAATCATTGCTTACCGAAATACACACGGATAACGCATTGGCTCTAGTCAGGATATATTGTGTTTAATGACGAATTGTGTCAATATACCAGTTAACGAGTCCCCTCGCCTGTGTCAATATACCAGTTAAGCAGTTAAGGTGTCCCCTCGCCGGGAGCCAACCCTGGGCGCAGCAGCCCTGTCATGTTGAAACTTGTAACGGGCTATCATAATTGAATGCGTATAAAAAATTTCGTGTCTGTGCTGTTGAACGTTGAGGAGTCCCCTCGTCGGTAGCCAATCCTGGGTGTAGAATCAGGTCATGCTCACCATAAAAATGCATTGTCATCGGAACTGAACCAATATGTAAAATTTCAACTTCATAGGATAGACAAAGTGGTTCTAATTCCGCTTGCAAGATTTGACCTAAAAAAACATACTGACAAACATTGCAAGGTAAATAAAAGCTTGTAAAAAGGGATGCAAAAGCGTTTGCGCTTGTGGGGCACACAATTGTATGCAGGAGACAGCGATACAACGCCCTGACATGGCGATATGAGCTTCGATTGATGGGAGGTAGTTCCGTAGCGCCTTGTATGTCGTACTGCGAAGTTTAGACGCTGTTAATCGTATTATCAGTTTTAAAATTAAATTTACGGCTTCCTCAACAAACGTCATAGAGCAGTCTTGTTTACGGTGTGATGAACCCATCACGAGTGTCAAAAAGATCACAGAACCCAGTGCTGGCGAACCATTATCATCTCGCCGGGGCGGGCGTGTTTGAAATGGGCTTATCGTGAATTATCATCGGCGGCAGGTCAGCGACTTACTCGTATCTACAGTACCGGTAGATCAGTGAAACTCAAAGTCATAACTTTTGCAGTTATAAGAAACTTAACTCCATAGTATAATTTTCATTGGGAGTTCATTGACACCAATTTTTTTTATTTATTTATCTTCTTTACTAGCTAAACCCGGCCACGCTTTGCTGTGGCTTAGTCTGATATGAAATGAATGAAAACGTACCGATGATGTCACCGATGCGGGAAGACAATCGTCGTGTATATTAGAATGCAAATTTGCGTTTTCGATTGCAACGTTTTGTCAAAATTTCTAATGAATAGACCATCGATATATAATCCCCTAGATGGGCCTTTCGCGCTCGAAAATGACCACTTCAAAACCACTGCTGAAAGACGGCCAGTAGTAGTTAGGTCGCAGTCCGCTAGCAGACAGCCGACCGTTTCCAGTGTGAGAGTTGCCGCAAAGAATATTGTCGCTCTATTCTCTCGTATACTGTTCAATTTATGGCTATCTCTCCCTCTGTCACATGATTTACGAGCAAAGGGTATGTGGAGACAACTTATTTGTGTCTGAGGGCATATCTAGCTAATATATCGATGGAATAGACCGACTACTTTTCGAGTTTTGCGAGCACAAACAGACGCAGGCTAAATTTATATAAAAAGGAGTTATTTTTATATACTCGAATAAGTTTATATTAACATATATAAAAAGCGCACGTATTCAAATGCAACTTTGTGTCAAAATTTCAAAAATGTTTGTATATAAAGATTTCACAAATCAACTTAACAGAATAACGTTATTATAGATCTTAATACTAACAATGACAAATATAAATACAGCATAAAATTAGATAGTATAAACGCATAAATACGTAGCCACAAGTGAACATATCATTTATCGCATATAATTTAATCTTTAAAACGATGCGGCTGAAATAAAAATGTTAAGATCTGGTTCTGCCGAAACCAACCCATCAAATACCAAAGTGCGCACGCCAATAGATGCCACCTATCAATATTGGTGCGTGAGAATGGCTCTTTGAACATATGGTGAGTACGAGCACGATTATAATTATTGGGTACAAAGAGACCTATTTTTTTTTATTTATTTGTTGAGTGGGGCTTTTCTAAGGTCTTTATGAGCCTTGTAACACTGCGACCATTGCTGATCTATTGTGCTCGCCACCTACTATAGTTCTGCGCTAATCCTCGTGTCATTAAGGAACCGCAGCAGGCTTTTGGCGCCAGATTGTTTTACCTCCTCAGGTTGGAGGTAGTGACCACCCAGGTGGTTGTATCTTTTACGCATCAGCGGGCCACACTCGCACATGAGGTGCTGGGGAGTTTCCTCTGCCCCTTGGCAGAACCTGCACATTTTTGTGTCTTTGAGCTTGAGGTTGAACATGTGTTTGTTCAGGCCACAATGCCCCGTGAGCGCCCTTACCAGTATGCGTAGATTGTTCCTATTTAGCGATAGGGCCTCACGGGCACAAAGAGACCTACCTTAGCTAGCAAGTTAGGGTTGTCGTATTTGCCATAGAATATAGACACTACCTAATTTTATCAGAAAAGATGAAACAAACGCTATTGTTTTCAAATTTAATGTAGATGCAAAGATGTTTGATGACTCAACTCCTTCACTTCACTCAGTGGGATATAAAAAGATTGGACGCTGCTTTACACGATGTGAATGCATCGTGTTTCGAAACGTACAAAGATATATAACCGAATTTCACAAAATGACAAATTCGGCTCGAAGCACCAAACAACGTTATTTTTGTCGTTTCAGTTTCGGAACAGCTTTTCGAGCTATACTCGTATGTCAAGCGAAACACGTTTTTCAGCTACGCGTTGAAGGTTAAACTCGTTCGTTATCGGAGCAGGTTGTACAAGCACATGATAACAACGGGCGATGCCCGGCTGTATTGCAATTTCATCATTCAGAAGATGTCTTCATAACCAAACTATAAAAGTCTTACCAATAAATGTACTATTAACCCGGATTAAACCAGGGATTGCCGAGTTGTAACAGAGTTGTAAAATCGTGATCATTAAACAAGTTTTTAAGCAGCTGTAAACTGCCGCGAAATCGTAGACAAACAAACAATATTTTGAGCATGGCAAGTCCCGTTTTATTATAGGCGTGGTGGCTAAAGGCAATGGCTACTCACGCGGCAATATGCAGGTGTAATTTCCTGGGCGATAAATTGGAGGCTGCTGTGGCGACTCTTCACACGTCCCAATATTACGACCGTGAACTTGGAGAAACGGGCTCACGATCATTATGGCGCCATTGTCAAGACGTGATAAGGAGTTTGTTTAATAAATTACATTTTTAAATTTAAAAGTTTGTTTGATTAGAACAAAAAAAATGATTTTGTCAAATTTAGTTTGGATAGAAGAATGTATAAAAATAGAGCAAAATAAATAAAGACATTGAATTAACGAATTAATAAATAATTAAATATGCAGTCTCTTGAAGATTGATACAGCTATCATTGGCAATCGTCAATACATTATTAGTGTTGCGGTGTTTCTGCGGTACTACAGGTGGAAAAAAGAAAATACATGGTAAAAAACTGAATGCTTATGCGAAAGAAATATTGCCCCTACAGATTGTCTCGTGATGCCTTAGCATACGTTACTTTTGCAATCGTAGTTTCCTTTCGAATTAGGAGATGGCACTGTTTGCGTTGGAGTTTTCTTTTTTGTTGTAATTTTGAATTGTTCTTTGGCTTTAAAATAATGTTAGTACCTCTGATATTTTTGGCTTATGTATCAACACATTATGTGGAAACTCGTATCGTTTTGTTATTTGTTGTGTCAGTGTTTATCGGTGACATTTTTGACAAATCCTTTGGATAACCATTGATTATACAGGGTATTAGATTGCGCAATGCAATTGTACGGCGAAACTAATAGCAATTTATTTGGCCACCTATAATAGCGTTGATAAGGAATAGTTGTTTACAAAGAACTGATTGATTGTAAAGCCGATGGATATCGCCGATGATCCTTGGTGTGTGTGTGGTGGTGGTCATCAGACTGCAGAGCATATACTATGGTCGTGCTCGTTACTGTCGTACGCCAGGGAAGAACTGCTGGACGCGATGTGTGACCACATAAGTGGATATCCCATTTGGTATTCTGACCTAGTCAGTAGCAAGGAGTGCTTTGCGGCATTTCGTATCTTCGTGGCGCACTGGGCGTCGCGGCTGAAGAACTGAGACTCCAGGGCACTCCCCCTCTAGGTGCGAGTGACTTGCCGTCTCCGTGAAACACATGCTGCCCTCCGCGCTGTGCCGGTTTTAAACGCCGGTGCAGCTTTAAATAAACTTTGTTTGTATTGTCTCTCTCCCTAACGGGTGTGCCCGTGCCACCGTACCAAGCTCGTTCTGTCCCCACTCCCTTCTTGCTGCTGTTTGCGAATGCTGCTTAATTTATAACTTAGGGCACTACCACCTGCCAAAATATGAATGTATTTTTTTTCTTTTCTTTTTATTATTATTTTTTTATTTATTTTTATTTATTTATTTAAGTCCATAAAAAATACATTTGATTACAAAAACATTCCAAAAACTTAGCCTAATATTTCATAATTAATTAAACAGTTTTTTTAATTTACCTAACTCGGAAAGAGATTCAGAAATAATAGTTTGTGGTTTACCACCTCACTAGGAATAACCTGTATCGAGGTGGTACCAACAGAAATCGTATATTGCCTGCCGAAAGAGCATGATATACCCGCTCTTAGGTTTTCATTTTATTTTAATATTTTTTTAAAACTTTATATTGCAATGGTATTTACAATTAATAATTACAAGGATGGGGGTAGTTACTTTATTCTAAAATTTAAAAATTTTGGAGATACCAAATTAAACAGAAGGTATTTTTGTTCAAATATTCATAAATAAATATTCTTACATCTAATATAATACATACATAGATACGATTATCGCATAAACATTACATGAATTTATATTAAAAGTATATATAAATAAAAATTATTATAAAGAAGTATACAAAAAATAGAAAAAATATTATTATGATAATACGAGTATATATTTACATATGCAAAAGTGCCTTGATAACTATTTATCAAAGAAAATGACAATTTGCAATGCCATTTGCAATGCCATTATATATACATATTTTTATTTTTTTTATTTTTTTTGAATTTTATTTTATATAATACGTATTGTAACTATGTAATGAAATGTAATGTAAATACATGTATGTGTATGTAAATGTAAAATGTAAAAAGAGAAAAAATGTATTTATGAAACGAATTAATAAGAGACTCCTTGGGGGATTGGATGGGGATAGAAGCCTCTGATCATTGGATATACAATTAAGCTCGGGCAGAAAAGACGACTTTAGTCGTTATAACTGCTCGGGTGGTGGATGGATTGGCTTCTGTCTCCATCTACCTTGTTGGAGTATGAATATGAAAAAAAATGATTGATTGTAAAATTCCAATAATTTAACCAATGATAACAATAAAAGCATTTAATTAATAGTGTTATCTATCGCATTTTTATATAGACTGTTTATATCACAGAAATAATACGGAGGCATAGAATACTATCTTTTAGTTTTTCTGAACATTAAAATGGTTAAGTATTGAAACCTGTATACCAAATTTAAAGTTGATATCTGTATGTAAATAATATTAAAATAATAAGATCTATGATTCAGAAATTATGTAGTTTGTTATTATTGTATTATTTTAAACCGTACAGTGCGACGCCATACTGTTATACCACGAATGTCGCCATATTGAACATAATAAGAGAAGATTAATCAATTTTTGGAACTATGAGTGCCATCTACACGTTGCGTTTCGTAGTAAAATCCTAGCTGCCAAATCTGGCACGTAGTAGAGTAATCTAATACGCTATATAATCAATGGTGCATGTAAATGTTTTATACATTTCTACCTTAATGCTCGCAGACACTGGGTATTCTAAGGCGGCATGAGTAGTGTGGCCGGCATTTGATGTTTATAGAATGAGAAAGGAATAAGTTAATAGTAAAAACAAGGTTTTTTTAAAATGCTCTGTATCGAGTCAACCCTAGGTGCAGCAACCATGTCATAGTGGAACATAGTGGTAGCCCTGTCGCTGTGAAACTTAGAACGGGCTATCATAATTGATTGCTATACAGAATTTCGTTTATGTGCTGTCGGCAGTTGGGGAGTCCCCTCGTCGGCAGCCAACCCTGGGCGCAGCAGCCCTGTCATGGTGAAACTTGGAACGGGCTATCATAATTGAATGCGTATACAAAATTTCGTGTCTTTGCTGTTGAACGTTGAGGAGTCCCCTCGTCGGTAGCCAATCCTGGGTGCAGAATCAGGTCATGCTCACCTATGAGTGCCATCTAGACTCTGCGTTTCGTAGTTAAATCCTGGCTTCCAAATCGTAGTACGACGTTGAGCAATCTAATACCATATATAATGAATGGTATAACAAATATATAATTTCTACGTATCGTTTATTTGTAGGCTTGTATTTATATGTATAAGCAAAACAGTGTCACAAAATGGAATAAAGGCAATAAATGTGACAACTTTCGATGAGACACCAAACCGACGCAACCCAGTTTGGATGCAACCCTGATTATCAATCAAGGAAATGGAAACATTACATAGTTCTAGGATATTAAGCGTAATATTGATTGACGACCTAAAAGTAGGTCCCTGTTCTAGGTGAAGGTCTATTTAGATAGCGCTCTCGCGTCGTCGTCTCGAGCCCATTCAGTCAGGTCGCACGAGTAGCGTTGGCCGATGACCTATTTTCAAATCGCCTCTAACATATACATATGTACAGGCTGGGCTTAATCCTTTAAGGAACCATAACTTCAAAAATAATTTTATAAATTATCGAATACGGATAATTTTGAAATTATATTTTTTTCTATGTTATTTAGACATCCGAATCTTAATATGTATTAGCAAAAAAAAATACTCTTTAAAAATATATCGTATTTTTTTAAAAATATCGGAAATGACCAACGAACTCAGGTGATTTTAAATAAATAAATAACATTTTTATAGCGAGTTGTTCAATTTGTTTTTTTTCCTATAGTTACGTTTGTTAGTACGTATAATTTCTGAGTTAAATTATAAAAAAACAAATTTTGGGAAAAGCTGTAACTTTGCATCTTTATAGACCACAAGGACACTTATGCGCCATCAATTTATACAAAATCTATTGAACCAATTTTCACAAAACTTGACATAGATACATGTTATTTACAATCGCCCTTCAACAGTTTTATGTATCAAACATTTCCATACTCTACCGTAAAGCTCATCTGCCATTTTTATTTTATTTTATTTTTATTTTTATCCACAACTATATTTACAAATAACCTATGCGCTACAAGATTTTACTGTAAAAAAATAAAGGAGACATATCGAATGATCTCACGATCAATAGTAAAGCGAAATACCTCTTTTCGTCAGAAAAAGGAGATTGCCGGAAACTTCTTTGTAATGTGAAAGAGTCGAGCATTGTAATTGGGGAGGGAGGGGGGGGGGGGGAGGTCAGAACATTGTACAATGGAAGCTCTTGTTCGCCCGTTCAAATTACCGTGTCGACCCTGAAGGCGTTTTGAAAAGCGCCTCCCGATAGCTACCATATTTTAAGTTGCATTTAGGCAGAACATAATCAATATGTCCGCGGTGGAGGTTTCGGTGTCGATTTTTAGATTCAAGAGTGCTTTATGGTTAGGCTGTTTAGGTAGTTTTGATTTGATTCATGTTAAGGCAGTTTTGCTTAGGTCTATAATTAATATTTGCGGTTAGAAATAAAATGTTCGCAACGTCCTCGAAGGGGTTGCCATTCGGTGAAGAAAGAGAGCATGCTTCTAGTCGCATCGTTTTGGACCAGACAGTTAATCTTTCTTCCTGTCTCAAAAGTGCAGAAAAATATGTATAGTTTCTAACGCAGAATAAACCAGTGCATCGGCCAACTGATACGTTTTATTTCGAAGCGCGCGACGCGATGCGGTGACCGGACGACGTTAATGAACGATCATAGTTTAATTACGTGTGGGTATTCGTTACAATCAGCCAGTAGATATTACGGCTTCCTACTAACAGTGGTCATTATGACAAAAAACATCATAATATTCGCAGTTTAAAAATGTCAAAGGTTTAATTACAGTGAAAGGATAAATAATGTATTGAGGTCAAAGAATATAAAATATTTTGTAGGTGTTATATCCTTGATTTTTTATTATTGTTCTAAGAATTGCTAGGATATTTTAGGGACTAAAATGACCAAGGATATAAACTACTATAACTATATAAAAATTCGAAAAACTTGAAGTTGTTAAAGAATCAGTTGCATTATGATGCGCAAGTTGTTAGGAATATTCGCATTATGCATTTCATATAATTAATTACAGTATGAAATTATCGTATTTGCATACGTAAACATCGCAACAATTTAGAAATTGTTTGATCGTGGTCAACTCTTTCTACAACTACCAAAAAAGAGGAGTGTTATGTGTTTAGGATTCATTTATGTATATTTTCCATTTCTTTATTCACCGTAACTTCTAAACGCTTGAACCGACTCAGACGTGTGGGTATTATATAATCATTATGTCATCCCAAGTATTATAGGATACCAAGTATTATATAAAAATATATATATATATATATATTTGATTGGTTTTTTGTAAAATTTCTTTTTTTAAAGAATTCGTTTAAAGGATGACACTTTGATGAAAAAATAAAAATAATAAAAGCCACTTACATAGCTGGAAGGTTTTCCCGGACTGGATTGGGAAATGCTTATTTTAAATGAGATGTATGCCTGGATGAGCACCACTTTCGACAGTGCAATGTAGGTTTAATGGGATCCCTTTATCGCTAGCGAACGATCGCCCTTCATCCACTATATATATATATATATATATATATATATATATATATATATATATATATATATATATATATATATATATATATATATATATATATATATATATATATATATATATATATATATATATATATATATATATATATATATATATATATATGTATGTATCTCTACGGATAAATACACAAACCACAAATATTTAATAAAAAAAACCTTTTTATTACTTGAGCACTGAGGGTCAGCGATTAAAGTGCGGTGGCAGCGCAGCGGCGCGCGATCTTTTTAAGATACCTGCTGCAGGGCGAGGGCGGACTTTATTCTATTACAAAAAGTGCTTGTCAGCGCGATATTTTTTTTCTAATAATTCGAAATATAACAGTTCACTTTTTGTAAAGGCAGTCGTTTTTTATATTTTTTAATTACTTATTGTTCTTGTTTACCAATTTGTACCGAAATAATTATTTGATTATAGAGACACCGCAACGACGGATGAAGGTGCTTTCAAAAAAGTTTTTTTGAACTATTAAAACACATTGTGGTATTTCGAAATCGAATTTAATATTCCCTCCCTGACACACATAATTTTCGCAGCATGCCACGCTTTGTCGCATCGAATGGTAAGCCATGGTTCTGTCATTTATTGTCCTCGATAAATTAATGACCCGTTGCCTAATACAATTAATTAACCATTCTATTGTTGTATTTTTTGGCTAATGGTTTAATTCGCTTTACCGTTACTTGCTCTCCATTAACCCGGCGTGAGTGAGGTGAGAAATTGTTACACCAACTATGAGGTGGGTATGATATACCCGAAATTTTGGATACTATAATTATGTATTAAGAACTTTTTTTACTTGGGATATTAATAATAGAATCCATGCAACAAGATCAGTAAATGAAATACTATGTTTAAGGTTCACAGGCAGTTTTTTTATTGAAATAACTGAGCATATACATTTTCTTTGAAAAAGAACAAGTTTTGGTAGTTTAATATTTTTTGTATAAAATTCTAACAAAACTTCTTTCGTAAATCAACATAACCGTAGTATAGTCTTATTATGCAAAAAGAAAAAATAAATAAAAGTCTAAAGCATCCACTACTTCTTCTTCTTCGATCACTACTCGCGAAGTTGCTTCGACGAAGTACTGATCGAAGTTGACCGAAGTCCGAAGTACGTGACTACACTCATGCAACCTCGCGAGGAGCTCAGTCGCCCGGCGGCGACCGCACGGTATGGATAACGTTCAAATGGCAGCTGCCGTTGCAATGCGCACTCTCGCGTATTATAAGTAGGTAGGTTATCAGTCAACGAAAATTAAAAAAAATGGAAAAAGAAGATGGTGGATGTCTGTAATCCATCGGAACAAAACACGCGAACTGAAGTGAGCCGAGTAGTGTAGTGAGTCGCTTCGTACTCGCTCCGCGGGCCCTTTGACTCGGGCGCAAAAAAAACGACACCGATCGGAAGTCGCCCAAGGCGAAGCGAGGATGCCCGAAGCGAGTCGAAGTGCGTCTCCACACTCTCGTCCTCGCCCAACTTCTATCGACTCTGCGAGTAGTGTAGTGGATGTTTTACGAGACCAATCAGTACAGCACCAAAATTACACTTATAAATCAACACAATCTCCGCTCATAAAAAAATCTAATAATTCTTGTAGCCGACGTTCATTTTCTTCATATGACATCTTGAGAAATAAAAAAACAACCCAAACAATACTATAAATAACTATTAATCATAAACTAACTGTCAACTCAAAAATGTAACACCGTCTGCGAGGTCGGGTGTGACGTAACCGAGCTACCTTTGCGCAAGTGTATCTTCCGATGACGCCGGCGCGACACTAAACTCATCACTGTACCTCGCCACCGCTCCTTTGCCTCCAGCTACTGTTACGGCGGGATTCGCATGGTAACAATAACAATAAATAATCTGCGTTTAAAATTTTCTCGGGTATGACATACCCAACCTCACTCACGCCGGGTTAACTAAATCGTCGTACATTACGTTTTACCTTGACCCAAAAATTACCCATACTATATGAAGACCAAATGGAGGTTACAATCGGCTACTCCATCGCTCTTCTTTGTTCTGATCAACAGTATCCGCACTGCGATTTGCCCAATATTATTTATTATCCATAAGAATAATTACTTAATTGATTTCGTCTCACGAGAGCGATCTGGAGTCACGCAAGAAGCGATTTCATCGTTGTTATCGAGTTAATCAACATTAAACGTTTGCTAGTTATGCGTATTTTCACGCGTCCTTGTCTCGTTCTACATTTTAATGATATGAATATTTAAAATGATCAAATATGGAGGCCATTTTGTGGTTTATGTATGTAATAAATGTATATGGCGAATAATATGTATTGTTTGTTCTAAACATGCTACAAAAAAGGCATGCATTTATTTATTTATTTTAAGCAATGTACACAAAAATGTTACAAATTACAATTAGGAAACATCAAATAAAATACCATTTAACTAAAACACAGCAAAACATTAAACTTAATTGATAAATGATGCCCTCTGTCATGTCACCCAACTAAGCAAAGCTTGTGCTTGGGCGGATATTCCATAAACGGGTCGTTAAATACGTAGAGAAATATACATGTAAATACGTAAAAAATTTTTTTTTTTAATTTAATGAAAAAGAAATTTAGATGGCTACGTACATTTTTATTTAATACGCTGCCAATACTGAAAAAATAATAAAAAAATACGGTAAAGACCTAAAAATGCAAAATACCAAATGAAAGCCCTAATAATTAATAAAATTAATAGGAGGTGAAAATAGTCATAGTTATAAAAATAGTCATAAAGTAATCACGATGTCACAATTACGTACTATGGAGGATGACTATTTTAAAAGTGATGTAAACGAATGCAAATAACTAGATAGAAAGAAAATCTTTTTTGCACATTTTAAGAAAAATCATAATAATAATAATAAAAAACTCTATTTCAAAATAAAAAAGGCGAGTTTATTGCCTTGCGGCAATGTTTATCAGCTAACCTTTACCTTAAGTTTATAATATATTTGTTACGTTGGCTACACAAAATAATAATTAAAATAAAGTGATAAAAAGAAACAAACAGAAAACGAGACAATAATCTTATTGCTTAAAGTACAATCTCTTACAGCCAACTTTTGTGAAAGTGAAAGAATTTAGGGGCCAGTAGAGTAAAATAAACAAAACAAACTTAATACTTATTATAACAAAAAATATTAAAATAAAAAAATGCATTTTTAAAAAATACAATTAACATTTGGAGAATATTCGCAGGGAACGGTGAATAGGACAGGATGGGATGAGACGTAGGATAACTAGAAATTTAGGAACATAAAATGAAATGCTATTTCAGTGACACTTGAAAAGTAGAAACCGTTGCTGCGTTTCTGATATCTGATGGGAGCTAGTTTCATAGTCTAACTGAGGCAACGGTGAACGGTGAAGCAATACGTAATAAAAAGATAAATTACTATATTTCATGAAACAAAAAAAATCGGGATACTTGTACAATCTACAATAATAATTATTTTTAGATAACTCTTAATTATTAGGAGTTGTAATTCAATATTATCGTAGCGTGGTAAATATTACACATAATGATTTTCGGCTATTTGTTGCACTAACTTGGTTTTTCAGCTTATGGCGTGCAACATGCAGGTGGCGCTGATAGCATTGTCCAGCGAAATTATTATCAACTTATTTGACCATCTGCAATTGTATCTATATTGATAGGACTGATTCATTATAACAATTTGACCAATAATAACATTCAATTATTAGTGCCACCAACCTTATTTTTATATAGGCTGATTACATCACAGAAATAATACGGAAAGATTATAATGTCTTCTATTAGTCTATTTAAAGACTTAAAGTTCGTATTTATTGTGTATTGAATCTTGTACACCAAATTAAAAATCGATTGGGTCACCCCAAGACAAACCCCTCCCCCTCCCTCTTCCTGCTCCCCCTTCCTATATTCTATAAACATAGAGTTACATTAGTTAACGTGTGAATACGTTTTAAAAAATGTAATAGTCTAATAGAATACGTTTTAAATAATACATAGTTAAAAATTAATAAAAAGAAGATCTCAGCAATGAAACATTTAAAATCATAGAGTTTATCAAAATACGAAGAGTTTAAATAATTACTAAAAATAAGAACAGTTAAAAATAATCACAGTTATAAAATAATTGCTTATTAGCTGAATGTAATGAATAATGGAAAGGTTATACTTCTAATAAACGAATCGACTATTCGTAAGCGTCTTAAACACGAAGATCGGGGAGTGGGGGGGGGGGGTGTGTCCCTTTTTTGGCTTTTAATGTCAAATTATAAAAAAAAAATAGATATATTCAAACTGACTCAAAACTTAAAAATGTACTAAAAGCGACATGAAACGCAGTTTATTAGACGTATAAAATATCGCTGATTACAGCTGCATATAATTTATTTTCGATCAGATGTCATATTTCATATATTGTCACTGCCTTTCAACTATCAATATAATGATGCTATTTTTCTACACATCTTTTACTGAATGTATACTTGTTGGTTATCACAAAATTCTCCATTTTTGTTTAAAGCCATACCATAACAATATATTGCTCCATTGCGACCATTATATTGCGCGCCACAGTAGTCCGATGCGTGACATGTACAGAGATGCTGACGCCAGCTCCTTCTGAAAATGAACGACTTTCCTAGTGCGCTAGCTCCAGGTGTCCCGGATTCTGGCCTGCTGACTCTTCCCCAGCGTTCACAGACCAAAACACTTCATATCAATGAAAGTATTAGTTTTTCCAAAACTTGCACTTTTTTGTCGCTGGCTCTTGCCTATTAAAGAAAACGAAGAAAAATACAAAGAAAAATTTAAATGAAAAATACAGGAAAAATGCAAAGAGATTATAATATATACATTGCAAGGAACACCTTATTAACACCGCATTAAACACCTTGGTGGTCATCAAACATTTTAGTCCTCGCACGAGTAATATTGCTCCAGTGAATAAAACGCCTTATCTGTGAGGTACTTCATAAAGTTATAAATAGCGATAACATGGCATTATTTTTATTCGCAATAGGTAGGTGCAATCTTAAAAGGAAATGCTGTGATATTATTCGCAAAACGGGGCTTGATGCAATCGCAGCATGCTCTGCGACTCTCGCGTTTAACGCAAAATGCAACGTCTCGCCATCTCACTCGCACGCAGCCCGAGAGAAAGTGAAGCAATCATCCTTGATTGGATACAATTGCACTCTCTAAACTCTAAGCGTGCGCCATTGTATTTCGTTTTCTTTGAAGTCCGGTATTATTATCGTCATGATAGGATTTCTTTCATAGCATTCGAGTAACTCGCGAGCTATTATTACTCTACAAAATTATTATATTTCCTATTCGGCAAGTAACATATTTTATTATTATTATTGCAACATATTAAAGAAGATCACAGGAAACGTATAGAAGAATTTGAGATGTAGGCATACAGATGCATGATGTTGATAACTTTAACTTAGAAAGTCTTCAATGAGGAAGTTCTACGGCGTGACGGCTAAAAACGCAAGCGTTGGCAGTCCATCAAACAGCGCAAAGTTGCATACCTGCTTAGGCACGACAGGTACGAACTCCTTACGATGGGAAAAATTGCAGGTAAGAGGAGACCTGGCCGTAGATGGAAATATTGGTTGCGGAACATTCGCGAATAGACCGGGATTACGAGTGTCGCCAATGGAATTGTTTTGACTGGCGAAGGTCAAAAAGAAGTATGCAGAGCTGACTGCCAACCTTCACTAATTGGCAGTCGGAGAGGCACTCTAAGAAGAAGAAGAAGGCAACATATTTTTTTTTCCTCAAAAACGAGCCATAAGAATTTTGATTCATCTTCACCGTACTGAACCGTCGTGGTCATTTTAGAACTCTCAGTATCATCATCACTTTGCTATCACAATATATCTGAATGTATAAAGTTGATATTACAAAATATAGTAGAGTTGGACTGAAAAGGCAATTTACTGTCATTTTACCGGACGTAGGGGTAATTTAATATTACCCTGTCCGTATTTCGAATTATTTAAAAGGGATCCTACATAACTACGTTGTAATAGTATGTTATAATAAACTACCTGAAAATATTAAAATTATATAAAAAACGGGAAAAAACCCCAGTTTAATTCCAAATTAAAAGGCTATCTTATTGAGAGAGAATTGTATGATATCAGCGAATTCTAATTAGGTTACTGATAATTTTCATTATGATTTTCTTCATTAGCTTCAATTAGACATTTTTACCATTTTATTGACCATTTTTTTCCGATAATCTAATAATTTTATATTTCATATCGACTCAAATGAAAATTCTCACGTCAAAATGTTGACAAGTACGTTATTATTTTAATACTTCTTTTACTATATCTTGTCAAATAATTACCAAATTGCCTTTATAGTTTCAAGTATCTATACGATTATTATAAATTATGTATATACTTAAGAAACTTTTGTTATCGATTTTTAGAATTATTTTAATCTTAAGCGGCTATTCAAAGCATTGTGTATTTAATGTTTTAAAACATAGTATTTTTTTTTGAAGACAACAAACTTGATTTGAACAGTCGTGTTTGGTAATTCCTACTCATAAGGGACAATACAATACAATCAACTACTCCAGTAGATAGGCATTCCTATACTTGGATGCGTCACAAAATTAAATGCTTAAAATTTAATTATTAAAAACAACTATCATGATAGTTGTCATGGCTGTAATATTATATTCAATATGACCTACTTACAAATAATCAAAATATACTAATGTCATTAAATAGTAAGAGAGAATAATATAATAAAATGGAAATGCAAATTTTATGTAGAATAATCAACGTAAAATAATTTTATTGTCAATCCAGCAATACGCCGTCGTATTTTTTAAACATAAATAGATGTATATCAAATTATATGAGAATTAAAATGTCAGCTATCATAATTCCGTTATATTTAAAATTTTACAAATTTTGCTAATTATCAACATGGAAAATAAACTCGGAATTTTCAAACTCCCTTATACCATAAATTGGGTTCCTTATCAAATTATTTATAATTATCTTTTTAAATTGGTCCTCTCCAAGGCTTTTTATTTTCTCTGGAATCTTATTATAGACGGACAAATTTTGGTGTATAAAACTGTATCGCACTTTGCTAAGTCGCTGTCGGTTTATGGGAGATTGGACAGGTTAACACATAGGTTTAGTTAACTATTATACATCTTGTCAGAGAGAAGCTGCTACGGTGGTTGCAGTTTTTTATGTGGCAGGAAAATCCACGTGCAATGACAATAAAATGATTTGACTGATTCTTTTAGCAGCCAGCCTTCACACCGGATTCTAATCGCTTTATACAAGTCGCTCGTGCCGCTCCTTGAATGAACAATTTATTCATATAAAATAGTAAAAAGAAACCTACATTTTAACACGTTTTGCATTTGATTACCATGTTAAAAGGTCATGTTTTACGATAAACGGTTGCTCAATCTTTTTTATATATGTTATATGTTACCATTATACATTTTTATTTACATACCTACCTACCTACCTACACAATTAGAGAGCCTTTGTTGAGATTTTTTAGTACGAATACAAATAAATATTGAACATTGGAAACGATAAATATGAAGAAGAGTCATACATTTATCTATACTTATATTATAAAGAGGTAAAGTTTGTGACGTTGTAGGAAGTAATCTCTGGATCTACCGAACCGAATTTGAAAATTCTTTTACCAATAGAAAGCCACGCTATTTGTGAGTGTCATAGGCTATAATATATTAATCCGAAAAATGAAAAGACTTTTTCTGCTCCAAAGGCTTTTCGATAATAATCGCGATTGAGATACAAAACGAAAAATCTTTGATTAATCATAGAGTCATAGTGCTGAAGAAGACTCTAAACCAGTGGTAGTCAAACTTTTTCCATGAGGGGCCAGAAAAATAAAATGAATTTCACAGGGGGACGGTTGGAATGAATTAAAACTAAAAATGAATTTTGTTTTGTAATTTTCCTTAGTATTTATCATAAAAGTTGCAGATAGGTGTACTATAAAAAAGAAAGTGCCTAATTTAATTGCCAGAAGTTGAAGGCCCTGGCATGGTAGGTGTATGTGAAACATGGAACTGCTTTTGATTGGCCGTAATGTTCTCATAAACGGGTTCGAGCTGAGACGTAGATCGACCCTAAACACATGGGTCTTAGTGGCCCATTAGCTCCCATATCATCCTCGAATAGTGCGATATGAACCAGATAGGTACATTGTTTGTTGTCAACGTGCTAACTTGTGGGATTATCGAGCTAGAATATTTTATGAACACGTGATGCAATTATGCTCAGCAATAGCGACTTGCGTGCTCTATCGCCAATTGGCGGCCTGGTGCTTTCTTTGTGGTCCTGCGTAACTGGACTGGCTGTTTATCGCCTCTAATAGCACCGGCTGCAAATCACCGTGACACAGATTTGGCCATCGCTTTATGTCGACATTAGTAGTTATAATAAAATAAATGTTGTTATTGTTGGCCATTGTGAGGATGAAGTTGGCGAAATTATGTTACTGTTTGTTTGAAATTGAGAAGTCAGAGCCAGTTTCATCTTCATATGTTTGGAGTAGATAATATTGGCTATTTACTAAAAAAACTACGAAATATTAGCGTTTCGAGAACGAACTTGCACGCACTTTAAAAACTGTCCGTTTTTAATGTCAAAACTATTTTTTTCCACCTTTCCTACACAAATCCTCTATCCTGAATATAGGCAACCGCAGCAAAACTACACTGAATTTGTATATACGGTTGTGAGGAATAAACAACCATCACAGTTCAAAATAGATATTTCCGTCTTCGATGTCGAAAAAAATTGGTTATTTGGCTGGACGGTAAAGTAAAAAAAAATACGTGTGGCACTTGGGGACTGCCGCGGTAAAGCTATTGCATAGCATTTTTTTAACAACTTATGCAATTATAATTATTTATTTATTTTATTTATGCAGTATGAAGAATTTTTTTCTGATATCAGATAACTGCGCTCTATCGGAAAACGTTGACATTATTCCGAAACGATTCGGAATAATTTAAACGTCTTCCGATAGAGCGCACGAATTTTTTTCGATAAAGCAAAAAAAACGGATAATATTCTTTGACTATTCGAAAAAAATCGTAGATAAAAAGATAGATAATTAAATTATCTTTAAAATGGTGCAGGTTTCATAATTATACGCCAGATAGTATTTGCGTAGTAGTCGTTTTTGTGTTCGGTTAGACCTAATTTCACAAATTAATTACACTATGTAATATAAACAAAATCTAAAATATTCAAAGCTAAGAATATTAGGAAAATGTTCTTGTTTAACATATATTTTTTTCGAATCGTAAGCATTACTCGTTTAGACGTAATTATCAGTTTAAAATAATTAATTTTCGTTAAGAAATTTCTTCATTCGGTCGCCGCGCTGGCCTAGGCCCGCGATAAAAGCTATGCAATAGCTTAAAACTCGGCGAAGCCAATAATCTATGATAATGATGACGAATCCGTAATCGATAAAACAGAAACGGCTAAAGAGAAGTTTTTTCGTCATGCTCGTGCGGAAATTCAGACAGCCCCTTATCACGCACAGGCATAAAGCGTGTAGCTTGATAGTGCGTAACAGCCGATAGCTGGGAGTTTTGTCAACATCCCATTTCGATACAGTGCCCAAACATGATTTAGTCTTATCAGCGAATTACATCCACGTAAAGTTAACGCTCGGTGCGCTTTCCGCATAATAAATTATATTAATGACGTACTGCGACTACGCCACTAAACAATAAATATTATGCTTAAGCTAAAATAATTTTGTAGATCTGTTCTAATGATCAATTCGTCATTGCGTGTCGTTTCCCTTGGGCCCCAGACATGTACTTATATTTTTTTATTATATTTCTGGGGCCCAATGCATCTCTTTTGTTTTCTTTCTTATAACTTTCTATTTGTCTCACTCTGTAAATTTTAATGCCGATTTTATAATGGACTTGCGGGTTTTTACCACATTTTATGGCATTTTAGTGTATGACTTTACTATATAAACAACGTTGAAAATAATTTATTGTATTATCAGCGCCCTTCCATCCTAGAACTGGTTAGTCCCAGTTGAGTGACAGAATCGAATAAGGATGAGGTTAAGGTTTTGCCATCGGTTCCTGTTATTTTTGTAGCCAAAATAAATCTTTTATAGAAATTAATTCTTGAATAAACAAATAAATTAATGGGATTTCTGCCACTTTTACTAAAAACTTTTTTTTTAAACAGACAATATGAATTCTAAATTTCTGGGAAAATGAGCAAACTTATAAAGAATGGCTTGGTTATGTCGAAAAAAACTATTATATTTGTAGTAAAAAAAGTCATAATTTTGGTAAATTCACGGATTGTAAGGAAAATTCAATAGAAAAAAAATATTTTAGTAATGCTTATCATGGCCAGTCTCCATATATTGCAATAGTTAAATACGCTAATGGGATAATTTTTATATTTGATTGAATACTAGATGGAACAATTAATTGAGGAATACAATGAAGAAGAATGAAGAGCTTGATAAAGAGATAGAGAAAAAAGAAGAAGCATCATGTGACTAAATGGTCTTCTTTGACGAACGATTTGACAAACCCATGCGGAAATGCCGCGCTAAGTACAAGGTGGCTCAAAAACGTCCTAATTTATTGTTTTTTTTGCTATTTCTCAAAAACTAAGACCAGTAGCTTAAAAGCGCAAATAGTCATACTTTTGACTTGAAATTCCGCGTTGTTCGAAGTGAAATTTACGTACTTAGGTAAACCATTTTAATCTCAACCGCACGTCCGTCCTGTCTCGAGTTATCTCCGTTGCTCTGATAAATGCTGTTGTTTTCGCGATTTTCTATAGGCTAACCCGGTCAGATATGACAATACCACTACGTTGTTGGGCGAATTGCGCCGTTGAAAAGTACCTATTCAATTTGTTATGAGCGTTAAGGTGGGTTCATATTCAACTTACGTCACGCTACGTACGCGACGTGACAGTGATCTAGCGCCATCATTTGTAATATATTTTACGAAAATGCACGATCCCATTAAGGCAGAAAAACAGTGAGCATCACTTTGACATCGAATCGAGACTGACGTACTTTCTTCTAATCCATTCTGATGATTGAACTTTTGTCTCAATGTCGTAGCCGTAAACCCAGCTTTCGTCTTCTGTTATGATCCTTTGCATTGAGATGTATAAGGACGTAGGAGAGAGTTTTCACCCCCTTCTTCGTAGCTCAGACACCCGCTGATAGTTACATACATAAATATATAGATTACGGAAAATATATATGCCTAAAACTGACTGTCCTACGGGGTGTAGGTATATTTTACTCCTCCACTCTACTCTACTGAGGGATGCTAAGGCTGTGTTCGTTTTTGATACAAGTAAATAATACATAAATAGATATATATATATATATATATATATATATAGGTAATACTAGGTATTTGAGTGTTGTGACGGATTAAAGCTATGAAAAATGGGGATACAGGTAGTCGTCCCTGTTATTTACGATATGATTATTACCCCTACTGACATACTTATTAGCCAAGGATTATTACCCTAAAATGAAGATCCTGAAACACAGTTAAATAAAATTACCTGGGCCTGTGATTTGTAGCCGCCGTTTCTTGAGTCGGTACCTGTAATTCACATGTGCATGGGTGTCGCCAGAGTCGGTCGCGGGCAGAAATAGCCGCGCGGCGTCGTGAGTCTCCTCGCCGGGGTCGAGTCGGGTCAGCTGTTCGGGCATTGCGGGGCGCGGAGTGCGCGGGAAGCTCTTGGATGGGAGCGCCCCCCCCCCCCCAGATTGTAAATTAGTCATGTGACATGTCTTTAGTATCGTAATTTAATGGGGAATTGAGTGGTGGGGATTATGATTCTTGGATTTGGATTTAAGAGGGGTTAAGTGCGTCCTCCAACCATCCCCTGTAGACGCCCATCGCCAACACTAATGCCGGAACTTGTGTGGTGCATTTTGCACAATGGTGATACTGGAATCGATGACTCGTTCCGAAGTGTAATAAGGATGTGATTAAGCGACACGATCCGAAACATACCGCTTGGGTGATGTATGGATATCTTGGTCGACTAACCCTGCTGCGTGTGATGAGGAGAAAAACTTGGTGCCAACCATCTCGACCCGACAGGGTGCGATCTGGGTTTAGAGCTTGCAAGTACCTTCGGTGATGAATCTGCTGCTGGAGGGGGTTCAATCGGTCGATTCGCCCCAAGACCTTACTCGATGTTAGGAATTGACGGATAGTCGCTAGTCACCATAGAATGCCTGCCTGCTTTGAGGTCGAGGTACAGTGAGAGCTTCTAGGGCTCCGGACTCATACACCGACCTGTTCACGCCTGTTGGCGATAGTCGAGGGTGCACTCGGCCGAAGGGACATTGGGCGTAGAATTTGAGTTCGTTTGTGTTGTAACATTGTGTAAGTTCTTAGTTCGATCCGTCGCGACGCTTGTCAGCTGATAAGCGTGAGAGTTTACTTGCAGTATAAACACCTTGGGTATACTATGTTGACATACCTTAGCAAATTTCAGTTCGTCTGGATCAGTTATCGATTACCGATAAAATTCTAAATTGCACCCTTGGAATTATATTTGATTTTATTGGACTGTGGATCGATGAGGTAGGAATTGATTTTACGTTAATAAGTTCCATTTATGGCATATTCTAAAGGAATTAGGAGGAGTATGTTTGGGAGGAATTTATAAGGATTATTCCCTATGATTATGTCTGCGGAAATTGTCACTGTCCCTGTCAGAATATTGGTACATGTAAAATGAATCACGTAGAGTATTGTGGCCGCGCGCGCAGTCTCTATATCAGTGAAGGGTCAATATTTTATTAGACTCGTGGTGTCAGGTCCGCATTCTGGTCCATTCGTAATTCGTCACATAAGTACGTAATTGTAAGGTTGGTATGAAGGTTCTGAAATGTATCGTTCGTCGTAATGTTCATAGCCACTTACCCCTTCCTCAAGATTGTACTTCCTGTATAATGGTGTGTAGCTGCCATCCCCGAATGTCTCGCCAGGATATGTGCTGTGCAGGTGCTGCGTGGCCTCGTTCGAATTGTCGTATATCGCCCCATGTGGTAACAACCCTTGGCCAATATCTACTCCCCGCCCGTTGATCTAAGCATCTATATCATTTTATTAAGCTATATTTACATGAATATTATCCCCTTAATTTCCCTTATTTCAATTCGAGGAATCCGTATAGATGTTTATTTTAATTTTTCGAATTATTTGGGACCTCGTTTAATTGTTTTCGTATTACGTATGCTACACTGCAATTATTTATTCCCTTTTGATTTATCTACATAGACTGTTTAATTATTTGATAATAATATGCTACACGGTAAATATTTATCTTAGGGTCTTATTTGAATATACTATTTAATTATTTTGCACTACAAGAAGGTTATCCTGTAAGTATTTATTTTTGGATTTATTTGAATAGACTCGTTTGATAAGTTGGTTCGATCACGTCACTTTGTTAATTTTCTCCTTATTGATTTATTCCCGCTGTCAAGAGATAATTTTTAATATACTGCCCGAGAGGAGAGGACCCCCCCTTTTCAGTCGTTTCCGATATTTAAATCCTTTATTTTATAGACAAGAAGATTTTACTATTTAATTTATTTTTCGAATTTATTCTGAGTAAGTTGTCTTAAGTGATTTACTTTGTATTTTTGTCCACTGTATAATTCCCACACTGAGTCTATTTCAAACACACTGTCTTGAGCAGAGCAAGTTCCGCTCGAAGCTGAGTCTAATTTTGAAGTCCTCTTCAGGCCGAGTCTCGAATTCAAGTCCCCCTTTCTTCCGTCGTCATCCCTCAGGAAACCTCCCAGGAGTTCCCCCACCAATGTCTCCGCCCCAGCGACAAGCACACACCCCCTGATGTTTACTGCATTTTCACCTTTCGGTCCCCTAAATATTTCTTAAGGTCGTTAGTTTTAATGGTTTCGTAGCCAATTTGGAACTTTTAATATTTATTGCCGTTGTTTTGTATCAATCCGAGTTTCTCAAACTATGGTATTTTAATCTTGGTTATCTATTTGTATTCCTAGATTGAGTGAAATTTTGGGTTTCTCTATCTATCCCCACGCCCAATTATAGCATATAATACCCTGCTTGCCGGGCCTGTTTTAGGGTATTCCGTTATGGCATGGTTATGACTCATATTTTTAGACATTTTGATAATTTCCTAGGTGTTTGGCCACTTCGTGGTTCATATTATTGTTTCATGTTGTTTTCGCTCTTATAACTTAACTACCAGCGATCGAATTGGGTATGGTAGGTTTCGTGTGTGTTCGCGGATCCGATAATATAGTTAGTTTAGTCCCGGCGTTCTCTGACGTAGATTACTGGCGTCCGGGATTTAGTCTATCTTTAGATACTTGTTATCCCTCCAGTGCTCGCTAATGCCAAAATTCCCCAAATAAGTATACTTTCTTTGTTCAGCTATATTAAACCGTCTATAACTTTATTAATAGCCGCATTCTTCAAATGAATCAACATGTAGTACGTTGCCCTCGACGCGGTACGTCTGTTTTGTCAAATCAATCTCACATGGGTTTTACTTAAGTATGGTCCATGCGTGTGATCGTAATAATTTTACAATTTATATTAAATAGGATTTTAGTGGGCCCCAGTCCGCGCCTTGTGTTGATAATGCTAACTCTCAAAGTCCGTCCCTGTCGGATTCCCTAGTCGCGCCCTTCCCGTTTCCATCTATCCGACTTGCTGCCAATGTGATTCTTTCTCGGCGTCGATAGGTCTGCCGGTTGCAGGTATCGATCGCTTATTGGCTAAATCCCCTAGGCCCGCCCCGCGTTTTTCAATATGAACCTGCATGAAACGGTATTGCCAAATGTTCCCGGCCGGTGTCGATTTTCATCCCTCATTTTTCTTCTGTATTTTATGTATTTTCACCAGTTTCCAAGCCCATACCCCTTAGATTCGTGTTTCTCATGCACGCCCTGGTTTCTGCATACGCATCCTTACACTATACGCTCTGTGATTACTGTAATTAACACGTTCAAAGTGCCCATTCAGCCCCCCATTTTATATACGCGCAGCGGCCAAGTTATTTCATACGTGCCGTACTTTCTCGTCACTTTCTTAGGATTATTCGTGGCTAATCTGGGCCACTTCCCGGTTGAGGTTTAATGGAGCATATCTTTGGCTCTGATGCATAACTTTTGCACTTAAATTCGCCGCGCTTGATAATAATTTGCCATCGGAATATTATTTTCCCGGTATTGGCCAAAATTTCATTTCCTCCGATTGGTCTCACCTAAATTAATGGTCTTTCTGAGTGTTCCATTTCTCAGTAGCGATAGATTCCAGTTTTCTCAAACTTCGCATTATTTTCAACACCTAGTTGCAAGGTTGCTAGTTCACTAAGGCTTTTGAGTATAACGATTCACCCCGCCTTATAGCTATCCTTATAGGTGGACGCTCCAGTACATATCTTCCCCTTCCTTCAGGTTGATTCCACCCCGCTCCCTTCTGTCGCTTCGTTAGCCCCCAAGGTAGTGATTTTCCTCACATGTTCCGTAGTCAGTTGGTTATATTTCCTTGCAGTGGGTCAGGGTCATCACAGTCGCCCGGAAAGGGGGGGGGGGAAATATCGACGCGTTTCCCCAAGTCAGAGATTTTCACCCCCATTTCCTTTGGTCTTTCTTCAAACCGTAGCCCGCGCCCCTTCCTAATCCCATTTATCCTCTTCCCCATCGATAGATCCTAATCCGCCTCAGTCAGGTCCATAGGGTAGGCCGTGCTGTGGAGTGGGTACGCCCTTGTCATAACCGAGCTTGAAAAGAATACTACATTGGTTTACTTTGATTATGTTTTCATTAGTATTAATGACACTTAGAGATAACTTCATTTATGCATTGACTGACAAAATAGTAATTATATTGGTAGAAGCGGCCCCATAGACAAACCCAAAACGGTCCTACGGCGTGGCAACACCCAAAATAGATTATTCCTACCAACCTCCACTACCATGTGTGAGGCCACGTCTTAGGGTCTCCTCCGCGGCAACACGTGACGGGCAACCAAACCTATCCCCGTCTCCGCTAGCCTTAATACAGTTTTTTTTTTTTTGCAAATCTAGCTAAATAATGTGACCTTAGCCTATTTAAATCCTATTGCCCAAATGGCTAACATTGTATGTTCTATATTACGTTTGCTCAATACTTATCCTAACATAGTCAAATCAAAGTTAATGGTGCGTAACGAAGCCCATGATCTTACCTTAATTACACTCTACTGCTAAAATGGCTAACATTGAAAGTTCTATGTTACGCGCGCTTGATACTTATTCTAACATAAAGTCAAGTTAAATTCAATGCTTATTCGACATAAAGTTAACGGCGCGTAACGATGCTCATGATCCTATTCTAAGTACACTCTAATGCCCAAATGGCTAACATTGAAGGTTCTATATTACACTTGTTCGATACTTGTCCTAACATAAAGTTAAATTAAATTCAATACTTATTCAACATAAAGTTACACTATATTCAATACTTATTCAATATAAAGTTACATTAAATTCAATACTCATTCAATATAAAGTTACATTAAATTCAATACTCATTCAATATAAAGTTAAAGGCGCGCAGCGATGCTCATGATCCTATTCTAATTACACTCTACTGCCCTAGTGGCTATGGTTGTGTGGCGGAGCCCATGCACGGGTGGCCCGCCGCCGGTTCCCTGTCTTGGAAGGCCTGTCTCATTGGGTCGTCCTAAGGGAAATATCGCCCCAGGTTGACGGCATTGTAGTTCCCCCTGACCCTCTTTGTTTTAGGGTGTATCAGGGTGTACGTGTTGGGGTAGGGAGCTGCCCCGATGATGTACGGACCTTCGAAAAGTCTGGAGAATTTGGATGTCTCTCCCCTCCCTTTATTGGATTTGGGTATGGTGGTCAGCTTCACCCAATCCCCTATATGGTAGGTGACCAATCGATGCGACTTATCGAAGGTACGTTTCCTGTTTGTCGCCTGCTTGTCGAGGTTTATTTTCGCCGCCCTCCGGATGTCCTCCAAGGTGCGTGGTTCGCCTAGCGTCTGGAGTGACATCACATTGTCCAGATTATGTGTGGTGCTCTGCCCCCACACGACTTCGTTAGGTGTAAAACCGGTGCTGCAGTGGACGGATTCGTTATAACACCTTTCTATCTGTCCCAAAAGTAAGGGCCATCTTCTGTGGTTGTCGTCACAGTACGCTCTGTAGAACCGTCCCAGCTCTTTGTTCACTCTCTCGGTGATGTTAGCGCGTGGGTTTCTTACCGAGGTATGTCGGATTTGGATTCCTGCCTCCTTCATTACCCCCTCCCACTCGCGAGACGTGAACTGGCTGCCCCTATCCGATATAACTACCCCTGGTCTTATTAACTTCGCGTACTCGAGCAGTTTTTTCGCCGCTGCCTTCCCTGTAGCTCGCCTCATGGCATGCAATCTGATGAGCTTACTGAAGGCATCTTGAATGACGAAGACATAAGATGACCCTCCCCGACCAGCTGGTAGGGGTCCATAAAAGTCAACCATTACCCTCTCTCCAACGCCACTGGTCACAACGGGGTTACTTTCTCCCACTGCAGGTCTCGTCTCTGCTTTCGACATCTGGCAAGTGTGGCACTTCCGTAAGATACCCTGTACTGTGGCTCTCATCTTGGGCCAGTAAACTCTTTTCTTTAGCGCCGCCACCACCTTGTAAATGCCGAAGTGACCCAGCTCTTCGTGGAAGTATCCCACTACATCCGCCACTAGCCCTGCTGTAGTGCCAGTAGCGAATTATCACCCCCGTGGCCTCGGTAGTATAGGATACCGTTAATGTAGTGGTATCGCTTATAGAGCCGTTCCACCAAGGGTTCTGAGTTGTCAGATGGCCTGCCTGCTAGTCTAGCCTGTACCCGTTTCAAGAAGTTGTCGTTTTGCTGCTCTTGTTTGATATTCCGCAAGTTCCTCATCAGATCTCGGTTTCCCTTCACCGTGAAGAGTGCCACTTCTGGGTGTAATACCCTGTCACCGAGTTGCTGAGATGCGCCCACGGAATATCTGGACAGTATGTCAGCACCCTGATTATCTCGACCCCTGACATATTCGATGGTATGGTCGAACTGGTCCAAGAACAGGATCCACCTCGTGACCTTGGCGCTATATAACCTCCATGTTTTTAAGAATGTGAGTGACTGGTGGTCGGTCCTGATAATTAATCTCACGCCCCTTACAAACGTCTCGAATTTCTTTAGACAATATATTATGGCATATAGCTCTTTTTCGGAGGTGGTCCACCGCATTTCAGCTGCGTTGAGGCCCTTACTACAAAACCCCACCACATGGTGCTCTCCGTCCTCATCCAGTTGGTACAACTCCCCGCCCAACGCATAACCGGAGGCGTCGCACTGCAGATAATACTGCTTG
The DNA here is from genome assembly GCA_944548615.1 of Micropterix aruncella. Lineage (NCBI taxonomy): Eukaryota > Metazoa > Arthropoda > Insecta > Lepidoptera > Micropterigidae > Micropterix > Micropterix aruncella. The sequence goes on from OX155958.1 coordinate 29,821,478, forward strand.
TTAGGGTCTGGGTGGGCCAGTAGCACTGCTTTTAAAAATAACTCCTTTATTTTTGTGAACAGGCGTTCTTGCTCGCTGCCCCACGTCCACTTAGTGTTCTTTTGTAGTAAGGTGCACAATGGTTTGGTCGCTTCCCCGTAACGGGCTATGAATCTCCTGTAAAAATTGCAGAGCCCCAGGAAAGCCCTGAGTTGTTTTGGTTTTTTCGGGGCCGGGAAATCCTGGATTGCTGACACTTTATCCTCAGACATAGTAATCCCCTCCACAGATATATCGAAGCCAAGTAACTTTACCTTAGTCTTTATGAAATGACACTTAGTTAGAGAGCAGGTTAGGCCTGCCCTCTGCAAACGGTGTAAAACCTGACATAACCGTTCCATGTGTTCTGCCAAGTCGCCCGACGTGTATACCGCCAGGTCGTCCAGATAGTTAATGCAGAACCCCCTTATCTCTGGCCCTAGAATCTTGTCCATAGCTCGTGAGAAGCTCCCTACAGATGTTTTAAGCCCTTGTGGCAACACCTTATAGACGAACCCCTTCCCGTTATACGTGAACCCTGTATATTTCACGCTGTCCGGGTGGAGGGGTATCTGGAAGTACGCGTTGTTCAAATCTAGTACAGTAATGAACTTAACCCCATAAAATTGTTGGATGATGTCGGAGATTACGGGAGGTGTCTCTATCTCTCCGACCATTTTACTGTTTAGTTCCCTTGCGTCTAATAGAATGCGTACTGTCCCGTCTTTCTTTAAGGTTACCGTGATGGGGCTAGAGTAGTTGGTGGATCTACGCTCGATGAGCCCTTGTTCCAACATCTCATCTAACTTGGCAGTGACCTTTTCCCTGTATGCAAGTGGGATGGGGTAGGCCCTCATGCAAAAAGGTTTGTCCTCAGTCAACCTAATTTCGTGCTCGTATAAGTGGGTGCGTCCCGGTCTCTCGCTGAAGACCGGCCTGTATCTTTCCAGCACCTCAACGAGAGCAGCCTTCTGACATTCTTGTAAGTCGAGGCTACTCACATACTCAGGTATGGTCGGTGTTGTTAGTTGTGGTCTCGACGTGGTGACCATATGGCACGCCACCGCTGTGTTACTGTCGAGCTCCTGTCGTGGTTCTTCCTGCCGTTGTACTGTTGACTCGTCGAACGATATGGCCAGTTTCTTCGATCTAAGTGCCAGTATCCTCCCAGGCTTCCCCCCAGTATATACAATAGCCTGGTGATTCTCCAGGAAATCATACCCCAGGATGATAGGCCTAATTAAGTCGTCGACTATCAAAAATGGCGTATTAATTACCTCCCCGCCAAACATTAACGGCAGGAGGACCATCCTCGTCACCCGCTTGGACTTGGACCCCATGGCACCTTTCAAATGTATAGTACTGATCGGCATCACTGGGTACTTCGTTCCTATCGACTCTAACTCCTGCCAGAACTCGTTGGAGATGCAAGCTACTTGGCTCCCTGTATCAATCAAGCACTGTACCTCGTGTTTTCCGATGGTAGCCGTCACCTCCGGCAGATTAGGTAAGCCGCACCCGTCCGCATCCTCCTTATAACTACCCTCTTCAAATATGTTGAAGTTCGCCCCTGGATGGTTTGGCTTACTCGCTGTCCTTTCGTGTCCCGCCATCGTGCACAGTGAAGGGTTTTCTGCCAATGTGGCGAAACGTGTCACTAGGTGCTCCCCCAGTGCTACGGCCTCCGTTATATATTCCATGACCGAGTCACATTTTAGGGATAGCTTCTCCAATTTTGTTCGCTGGCCATAATACCTCTAACTGCTCACAGAGTGTATATGATTGACAAGATTGGGTTTAAAGCCAGGTCGGTCGTGTTGATGCGACCCAATTAAGTATCGAAAGATACCAGATTGGTGGCATTCACAACCGTGGATAACCTAAGGACGACGAGTTTAGTTCAGTTTGGTACGCACGTTCACGCATGGTAATCATCAAGCGGAGAGGTAACCTTACGCGATTAGGAAAATTCAAAATTAGCTTTTCTTCCAATCTTGAAAAATCCAAGGAGATATTCTTTATTCAAAAGCTTCACTGTATGTAAAACAATTGTCTACTTCCCTCAGGTCCTAATGTCGACGCTAAAAGTTGGGTTGATTTGCGATCACAATATTGATATCCTAAAGCACCTTTAAAATTTGGTTGAGTTCTATAGTGGGTGGGTTTTCAAAATATAAAAATGGACTCGAAGAGCTACTTTCCTTGGCAAATTGGAGGATATACGAGGGTGATATTTTAGAAAAGGTATGATAAAGTGCTCTAATGGGATGTTTGTATAGGTTTTGCCAACCGATATACAAAACATGCACAAAACCAAGCGCACACAGAATATAATTAAAACTGCAATCAGACAGAGACTATAAAATAAAGCTACAAACGCCATAATTAAGGCATCCTCAGGACGTTCCCATCCCGACCCTCAGGACACACCTACTAATTATTGGTATTTATATGATTTTAATTTAACCAATTATGGCCCCCGATTGTCTTCCCTTAATTATAAACTTTTATATTGGTTTCATTTTGAATCTTTACTTTCACCTTCAACCCTTAACATGATAGGGTTATGTTGTTTAATTACTTAATTTTGGGTGCCCAGGTGCTGACATTTGTCAATTCCTGGGTTAAATCGGTAAAAATACTCGCCCCTCCCTCCGGATAGGTTTGATACAACCCGTTTAAGAATTACCATAAAGGTTTCCGAATTTTTCCCCATTTATTTTCTGTAAAATTTCGTTTGTAAATGTAACTAGAATTTTTCTACTACCAATATTTCCTAATATGCGTAGCTCCCCTTTTTTCCTTTCTATAAGCTGAATGAGTGCAATTTCGCTTTAATTCAATACCTACTCGGTACTAAGCGAGATATAATATAATTTTATGCCAGCGATATAATCCATTTTCGCCCATTGACCATAATCTCCGTGGCCTGAGTGCGGCCCTGTCTTTCACTCAGCCTGCGCCTAGATTTTCCCTGACGTCGTATAATGGCAATATACTTATTCTGACGCTCTATATCGTGAGGCTTATTACACGCATGCTATGGTCAAATGATTATATCGGCTTCATATATCAACATTCGAGTAAGTCGCTTATATTATCGTGGTGTTGTTTATCCAATACAACATCCTCCAGGTGCTCACTACTCCAATTACACCGGCTCAACCGCAGTGTTATTACGAAGCACCTTTTGCGCACATTGACTCGCCGAATATCGACAGTGATTAATCAGAGTGATAGTGCCTCGGACGCCCACTCGTGCGGCTGAATTCTAGGATGTCCTTCTTGTTTCGGTCGTTTAACGTGTGGTCCTCAATACTTGGGCGGATATCACGTTTCCCGCCCGAAGCAAGCGGTACACGACATCATCAGCATCTCCTTCGCTCACGACGTAAAACTTCACCTTACAGTGACCGGTTAATCATCTAGGGTCAGTCGGCGATTTGGCCAATAATTTTTTTCATTTGGCAAGTCATCGATTACTCTTTATGACTGATCTGCACCCCTCCGAGTGATCAACGTGTCATCCTCCGTTGGGAAGACCAGGTCATCTGCTTATAAGGTTAGTTAAATGATATACTCTTTCATATCTCATAACAACAACCACCTATTTGATGGTTTTCTATTTTTTTTTTTTTATATTGTTATAATTAGGGTGATATGCTTTCGACCCCTAAATTTCATTGTTGTGTGACATACTACCACCCACCCCTCGCCTTGTTTGTGAATTAGATATTTTAAATGAAATATGTCCCTAGCTACTTGCCGGGGGACCTCGTAGTGTCATGACTGGTGACCTTGGATTTTTTCCTAAAGGTTTTATTATTTTTTTGTAAGTTTAATTTTTCCTTTCACCGGGTTAATTCCCTATCTATAGGAAGGCTCGATAAATACTTATCATGTTCTGAGCTGAATGCATATACATGTGAAGGAGCCGTATTGTTATTTTCTTTGTTAAGTAGTGCGCGGTTGATTGCGCGAAATCGCGACGCGGTAATTCTGCCGCTTGTATTGAGCTAAGACAGAATCTACGTTCCCATCATCAATGTAATTACGCGGTATTAATACAACAAAGGGATATTTCCCTTCATTACAGCCGACCATGGGTGAACGGCCGGGCGAAGGGTGCCGTGGTCCGCGATGGATTCGGTAAGCACCGTTTTATCGCTTCGTATGGAGCTATGTAAGTGACATCGAGTTCCTAACCGATCAAGAGACCGGAGCAACACGGTCACGTCTGGAAGTAAGGGAGCGAGTGTGGGCTCGCCGGGTAATACTCCTGGTTATCCGCGGTTGGGCGTTGGTCCCTTCGGATCTGTGACGTAACTAGATGGTGGACTGTTTAGTCTCAAGTCTGCTACGCTCACCCCAGGGAATAAAATGACTAACCGTCAAAACTTCCTGTGGTGGCGGGTTCGCTCATAGTAATCGACAATACAGTATGACATTACTTTATTCGTCTTTGGTTGTTTGGTCGTACTTACTAATATGACTACCGACTACTCAGCCCATTTTGAGATCGGCAAAGGTTGCCATGGTCCGCGGTGAACTCGGTGTGCATCGTTGCTTCCTTTACGTGATGTGGGGTTACGCAAGGGACCTCGAACCCGCAACCAACCCGGGGCGGAGCAACATGGTCACACCCGGAAGTGGAGGCGCGAGTGTCGGTTCGCTAAGTATTTATACCTAGTTATCTCGTGGATAATGTCAGCCCCCGCGCGCTTATGGCGTCACTTGGCGGGGTACTTCCCTTAACCAAGATCTCAGGTTTGCTCCTCACGGGAGATGGAATGCTTGCAATTTCGTTAAAAATCCCTGGGGTGAAAGGTCCCCCTCCTTTATTTTTTGCAGTTATAATTTCCTAGCGGGCCCCAAGTTTCCCAAGGTTCTATCATTTTTGTTCTATCCGGTCCTACCTAGCATTATGATGTTATTATTTTTCTTTTATAATTATATATTATTCAATCCTAAAATAATAATAATAATATTACACTAATTTAGTACATTTCTTTATTATAAAATAAAAGTTTCCTTTTTCTTCAAGTTAATCAGGCCAATTGTTACATAAGTTGTATTACTTATTTTAATTACTCTGACTTGCCTAGGTACGGGACCGTTTTAGTCCTAATTAGTTGGGCAATGAACGCCAGTTACATCCCGGCGTTCACCTTTCTGAGTTACTTATAACATTGATAACAATGGGCTAAATGTACAAAAATGGAATGAACAACGTATTAAGCCATAAATCCTTTAACACAATTCCAAGTTTCCTAAGTTTCCAAAGTTCCTAAAGTTTCTAAATCTTATTAATTTCTTCAAAGTGTTTATTATTTATTTGTAATACTGGTTTTAATTGATCACACCGACCCACAGGAGCGCACTATCAGTGTCCCCTTGGTAAGCGAGGCGATTCTCAAAAATTAAAACTCCCCGGGATGCCGGGCATGCCCTTCATATAGTCATTATCCATCCGACATGTCCTTGAAATCCTACCGGCACGCTGATTTCATTTAGCCTGTCGTATATCGACTTTACTTTCGTGTTCGATGTTTCTTAGTAACTCTATTTTTTGGACCTTTGTATTAATATAATTTTGGCGGGCTGAGCTGTCGTTGTACGATATCCGGACGCAATTTATTGCCTACATACCGGGTCGGCCGTTCGACCGCTGACCCAACCTTTTTTCCGAGTCGTCGGTCAGTCTAAAAGCCCCCTTTTTTTTTTCGGCACCCCGGCTTCCTGCATTCGTCCACTGCTGGGACATACGGCGACCACATGTCATGATGATTTTCTCAGAAATGCATTTCTGGCGCCCGCGCGCCCATTTCAAAGCATCGGTCAGTTAGTTGCTTTTCCAGCGTCGCGTCGCTTAGGCCCTCGCTTTGGCAGATGCATCGTTCCTTCTCCGCCTTAATATCTAGTCTAATTCATGAGTGATGTTCTTAATTGTTGTTTAAATGTGTATTTAATGGTTCAGCCACGGAGCTCCCAAGCGGTGATAATCAAATTATCATATTGATACTAGTTCGTCTCACCATACTAATCTTCGTCGCGTCGCGGGTTTTGGCGGGGTTTTTTTTCTCTAGTGATTTGTGATCGTGATGTGGTTTGTGATTTTCTAGTGATTGTTGTTTTAGAGTTTAAGTGGAAGTGATTGATAGTGTTTTAGTACACATGATCTGCGTGCTTGTTGCATAAAAGGCTCTAGGAGTCTTTACCTCATCAGTCGGTGAGTTTTTTTTTCCAATTTTGCATTTATTTGACTTTTCCTATCTAACCGAGAATTTTCAGCAGCTTTAAATTATTTATGGAATTTACAAATATCTATGTATGTTTTCTTCAGGCTTCAATGTGTTTGCGCGCCACCGGCCTCTGACGGTGGTGTCGCGAAGCTCCTCGCTACCGTTTAACGCTAGCGGTTCGGTTTTCTGCTAAGGTCTCGGCCGAGTTTGTTCAGTGCCGCTGGGGGGGGGCGCTGAGGTCGATTTATTCGTGTACCAACGTCCTCTAGTGGCGACGCCGCGCGGCTTCTCGTTTTCTCTCTAACGCAAGCGGTTCGGTTCTTCGCTAAGGTACTGTCCAAGTTTGCTGCAGTGCCGCTAGAGTGCGCTAGAGTCGTTTTGTTTATTATTTTTTTTATCTTATCTACTGTACTCTAGATTCCTGTTATGAGTATATCTCTATAATATACTATCTTTCCTGTTATACTGACACCCTTTACTAATACTATTATCACTATATATATATTTTTATTTTTTTATCTTTGGATACCTAGTGTATGCTCTTAGGGTTTTTGTGTTTCTCCTTTTTTTTTGTAGAAGTATATTTTAATATACTATGATGCTATACATCGTGTTTTTCTAAATATACTTAATATACTATATTACTATACAATTTTGTAAGCGCTGTTAATATACTATAATACTATATCTCCCCTTTTTGTAGCCGTAAGATTTTTTTTTTCTTTTTAGGTACAACATTTTTTTTTTTGTACCAATTATATTTTTTTGTAAGGGTTATTTTTCTAAAAGTTTTGATTTAGACGTCAACTGGGTGGCTAGGACCTTACTATATCAGTCGTAATGACATTCGAGTCTAAACTTTGCTTATTTTAGGAGAGTCTTTATCTATTTTTGTTATGGTTTGGTTTTGGCCTAACTTGTTTACTTATTGGTTAGAATCGTTATGTCATTCATATGTTTGGTTCAATTCCGGTCGGCGGCCCTCGCGACCAGAACAATTGTCCTTGTCATTTTAATTGACCCCATTTTTTAGGTAACAAAATTGTACCAATATTTTCAAAAATTCAAAAAATTCAAAAATTTTTATAAAAAATTTTTCTCTTTATTTTTATTTTTATGTTCGGCTTGTGATCTGTCTAGCGGTTTTAGGACTCTACTACGTTGTGTCGTTTTTAATTTATTTAAGTAACAGATATTTTTTTTTGTATAAAATTTTTCTAAAATTTATTTTTTTATTTTTTTATTTTCTTTTTTTTTTTTTATAAACCGTAGTAACCACAGGTTCAAAATCCTGGTCAGGGGCATCATTTGAGATGTATAAGGACGTAGGAGAGAGTTTTCACCCCCTTCTTCGTAGCTCAGACACCCGCTGATAGTTACATACATAAATATATAGATTACGGAAAATATATATGCCTAAAACTGACTGTCCTACGGGGTGTAGGTATATTTTACTCCTCCACTCTACTCTACTGAGGGATGCTAAGGCTGTGTTCGTTTTTGATACAAGTAAATAATACATAAATAGATATATATATATATATATATATATAGGTAATACTAGGTATTTGAGTGTTGTGACGGATTAAAGCTATGAAAAATGGGGATACAGGTAGTCGTCCCTGTTATTTACGATATGATTATTACCCCTACTGACATACTTATTAGCCAAGGATTATTACCCTAAAATGAAGATCCTGAAACACAGTTAAATAAAATTACCTGGGCCTGTGATTTGTAGCCGCCGTTTCTTGAGTCGGTACCTGTAATTCACATGTGCATGGGTGTCGCCAGAGTCGGTCGCGGGCAGAAATAGCCGCGCGGCGTCGTGAGTCTCCTCGCCGGGGTCGAGTCGGGTCAGCTGTTCGGGCATTGCGGGGCGCGGAGTGCGCGGGAAGCTCTTGGATGGGAGCGCCCCCCCCCCCCAGATTGTAAATTAGTCATGTGACATGTCTTTAGTATCGTAATTTAATGGGGAATTGAGTGGTGGGGATTATGATTCTTGGATTTGGATTTAAGAGGGGTTAAGTGCGTCCTCCAACCATCCCCTGTAGACGCCCATCGCCAACACTAATGCCGGAACTTGTGTGGTGCATTTTGCACAATGGTGATACTGGAATCGATGACTCGTTCCGAAGTGTAATAAGGATGTGATTAAGCGACACGATCCGAAACATACCGCTTGGGTGATGTATGGATATCTTGGTCGACTAACCCTGCTGCGTGTGATGAGGAGAAAAACTTGGTGCCAACCATCTCGACCCGACAGGGTGCGATCTGGGTTTAGAGCTTGCAAGTACCTTCGGTGATGAATCTGCTGCTGGAGGGGGTTCAATCGGTCGATTCGCCCCAAGACCTTACTCGATGTTAGGAATTGACGGATAGTCGCTAGTCACCATAGAATGCCTGCCTGCTTTGAGGTCGAGGTACAGTGAGAGCTTCTAGGGCTCCGGACTCATACACCGACCTGTTCACGCCTGTTGGCGATAGTCGAGGGTGCACTCGGCCGAAGGGACATTGGGCGTAGAATTTGAGTTCGTTTGTGTTGTAACATTGTGTAAGTTCTTAGTTCGATCCGTCGCGACGCTTGTCAGCTGATAAGCGTGAGAGTTTACTTGCAGTATAAACACCTTGGGTATACTATGTTGACATACCTTAGCAAATTTCAGTTCGTCTGGATCAGTTATCGATTACCGATAAAATTCTAAATTGCACCCTTGGAATTATATTTGATTTTATTGGACTGTGGATCGATGAGGTAGGAATTGATTTTACGTTAATAAGTTCCATTTATGGCATATTCTAAAGGAATTAGGAGGAGTATGTTTGGGAGGAATTTATAAGGATTATTCCCTATGATTATGTCTGCGGAAATTGTCACTGTCCCTGTCAGAATATTGGTACATGTAAAATGAATCACGTAGAGTATTGTGGCCGCGCGCGCAGTCTCTATATCAGTGAAGGGTCAATATTTTATTAGACTCGTGGTGTCAGGTCCGCATTCTGGTCCATTCGTAATTCGTCACATAAGTACGTAATTGTAAGGTTGGTATGAAGGTTCTGAAATGTATCGTTCGTCGTAATGTTCATAGCCACTTACCCCTTCCTCAAGATTGTACTTCCTGTATAATGGTGTGTAGCTGCCATCCCCGAATGTCTCGCCAGGATATGTGCTGTGCAGGTGCTGCGTGGCCTCGTTCGAATTGTCGTATATCGCCCCATGTGGTAACAACCCTTGGCCAATATCTACTCCCCGCCCGTTGATCTAAGCATCTATATCATTTTATTAAGCTATATTTACATGAATATTATCCCCTTAATTTCCCTTATTTCAATTCGAGGAATCCGTATAGATGTTTATTTTAATTTTTCGAATTATTTGGGACCTCGTTTAATTGTTTTCGTATTACGTATGCTACACTGCAATTATTTATTCCCTTTTGATTTATCTACATAGACTGTTTAATTATTTGATAATAATATGCTACACGGTAAATATTTATCTTAGGGTCTTATTTGAATATACTATTTAATTATTTTGCACTACAAGAAGGTTATCCTGTAAGTATTTATTTTTGGATTTATTTGAATAGACTCGTTTGATAAGTTGGTTCGATCACGTCACTTTGTTAATTTTCTCCTTATTGATTTATTCCCGCTGTCAAGAGATAATTTTTAATATACTGCCCGAGAGGAGAGGACCCCCCCTTTTCAGTCGTTTCCGATATTTAAATCCTTTATTTTATAGACAAGAAGATTTTACTATTTAATTTATTTTTCGAATTTATTCTGAGTAAGTTGTCTTAAGTGATTTACTTTGTATTTTTGTCCACTGTATAATTCCCACACTGAGTCTATTTCAAACACACTGTCTTGAGCAGAGCAAGTTCCGCTCGAAGCTGAGTCTAATTTTGAAGTCCTCTTCAGGCCGAGTCTCGAATTCAAGTCCCCCTTTCTTCCGTCGTCATCCCTCAGGAAACCTCCCAGGAGTTCCCCCACCAATGTCTCCGCCCCAGCGACAAGCACACACCCCCTGATGTTTACTGCATTTTCACCTTTCGGTCCCCTAAATATTTCTTAAGGTCGTTAGTTTTAATGGTTTCGTAGCCAATTTGGAACTTTTAATATTTATTGCCGTTGTTTTGTATCAATCCGAGTTTCTCAAACTATGGTATTTTAATCTTGGTTATCTATTTGTATTCCTAGATTGAGTGAAATTTTGGGTTTCTCTATCTATCCCCACGCCCAATTATAGCATATAATACCCTGCTTGCCGGGCCTGTTTTAGGGTATTCCGTTATGGCATGGTTATGACTCATATTTTTAGACATTTTGATAATTTCCTAGGTGTTTGGCCACTTCGTGGTTCATATTATTGTTTCATGTTGTTTTCGCTCTTATAACTTAACTACCAGCGATCGAATTGGGTATGGTAGGTTTCGTGTGTGTTCGCGGATCCGATAATATAGTTAGTTTAGTCCCGGCGTTCTCTGACGTAGATTACTGGCGTCCGGGATTTAGTCTATCTTTAGATACTTGTTATCCCTCCAGTGCTCGCTAATGCCAAAATTCCCCAAATAAGTATACTTTCTTTGTTCAGCTATATTAAACCGTCTATAACTTTATTAATAGCCGCATTCTTCAAATGAATCAACATGTAGTACGTTGCCCTCGACGCGGTACGTCTGTTTTGTCAAATCAATCTCACATGGGTTTTACTTAAGTATGGTCCATGCGTGTGATCGTAATAATTTTACAATTTATATTAAATAGGATTTTAGTGGGCCCCAGTCCGCGCCTTGTGTTGATAATGCTAACTCTCAAAGTCCGTCCCTGTCGGATTCCCTAGTCGCGCCCTTCCCGTTTCCATCTATCCGACTTGCTGCCAATGTGATTCTTTCTCGGCGTCGATAGGTCTGCCGGTTGCAGGTATCGATCGCTTATTGGCTAAATCCCCTAGGCCCGCCCCGCGTTTTTCAATATGAACCTGCATGAAACGGTATTGCCAAATGTTCCCGGCCGGTGTCGATTTTCATCCCTCATTTTTCTTCTGTATTTTATGTATTTTCACCAGTTTCCAAGCCCATACCCCTTAGATTCGTGTTTCTCATGCACGCCCTGGTTTCTGCATACGCATCCTTACACTATACGCTCTGTGATTACTGTAATTAACACGTTCAAAGTGCCCATTCAGCCCCCCATTTTATATACGCGCAGCGGCCAAGTTATTTCATACGTGCCGTACTTTCTCGTCACTTTCTTAGGATTATTCGTGGCTAATCTGGGCCACTTCCCGGTTGAGGTTTAATGGAGCATATCTTTGGCTCTGATGCATAACTTTTGCACTTAAATTCGCCGCGCTTGATAATAATTTGCCATCGGAATATTATTTTCCCGGTATTGGCCAAAATTTCATTTCCTCCGATTGGTCTCACCTAAATTAATGGTCTTTCTGAGTGTTCCATTTCTCAGTAGCGATAGATTCCAGTTTTCTCAAACTTCGCATTATTTTCAACACCTAGTTGCAAGGTTGCTAGTTCACTAAGGCTTTTGAGTATAACGATTCACCCCGCCTTATAGCTATCCTTATAGGTGGACGCTCCAGTACATATCTTCCCCTTCCTTCAGGTTGATTCCACCCCGCTCCCTTCTGTCGCTTCGTTAGCCCCCAAGGTAGTGATTTTCCTCACATGTTCCGTAGTCAGTTGGTTATATTTCCTTGCAGTGGGTCAGGGTCATCACAGCATGAATGCTTCATCGTCATTGTATTGTTCAAGGAATTGCCGACAAACGTCCGCTCGATTTTCTTGCTGCTACTCGAAGCATGTTCAATTTTTTGGTCAAAATTTCATGGCATGACCCAGTCGAGATGCTATAACGTCTTCTGCACGTTCCCTGAGAGTTAATCGGAGATTAGCACGCACCACATCCTTGAGTTTCTGGAAGTGGGAGTCATCAATTGAAGTGGAAGGTTTTCCTAGTCGAGGATCATCTTTAATTGACTGACGACCACTTTTAAATCGTGAAAACCATTTGTAACATTGCGTACGACCCAGAGCATCGACTCCGTAAGCTTGTTTCAAAAGTTAAAACGTTTCTGTGAAAGTTTTCCCCAGTTTCACGCTCCAGAAAATCGCACATTTCAAAAATCGCTACTAAAGTATCCCCGAGACGGTCAATTGTGAGTGTCGATGTTGACCTGAACGACAATCATCGATACGAAAACTTATTGTTTACTTTGGGGAATTGAAGCGATTAATGCGAAGTAAACGATCATTTTTCGCATCAATGAAAGTCAATCCGTCAACATTGACTATCGTTATTGACCGTTTCAAGAATAATTTACACTTAAACTCGTTGCACTCAAATATTAATATCACGAAAACTAAACGAGATATCAACAATCCAAGAACATGTGGTTACAGAGGAGGTTATTCGCAACGCAGTGCTGCCAATCACTATACATATATCACTAAATATCTCCGATGGCGCGTAATTCACAATGTTAGGCTATTTTCTAAAAAGATCTCGTATGTGAAAAAACGCTGCATATAATCATACTGAACATACGTAACGTGCCGTCGCCACACATGACGCTCGCTGATGCGTTGGTTGGGCTGATGCGTCAGTCAGCGTCAGGCGAGTGTGATTCTACGAACATGCGCTGACTTGCATTAATTTTCTATCCACGCTCGACGGGAGCGAAGTGAGTTTTATCACATGAAGTAATTCTTTAATCTTTTTTTAGTGCGAAAGTATATAAAAAACTGCTATCATCTTGTTCCAACTCATTCACTAGTTTGTGAAATTATCTGGCAGATTCTCTTTTCCAACAGGATGAACCCAGGTTGAACCCTTTTCGATTATTTTTGATAACTCGTGGGCAGTAAAACATTGCAAGATATAATAAATCTTTTTTTTAATTGAAAGAAAATGAATTCTTACGGCGTGGAACCAGACGATAGTTTTTCCCTACGTTTCGGCAAAGTTACATTTGCCGTCTTCGCGAGTACAATAAGAGTGCGTTTGTCGCAGTCGCTGCGTGCCGACACTCCGGTGCATTGGGTATTGATTGCTGTGGCGGGCTGATCAATTTCTACCGCCGCAACGCCAGCTGGCGCAGATCGTAGCGATGAATATTTTGGCGCGAAATTTGAATATCTTCTGTCCACACATCTCTCTGTGTCGTGCTTAACGTTCCTGTTGTGAAGGGTCGCTGATGAAAACTTCTTAATTAGGTGGCGTTCTTCGGTTTTTGATTTCTTCCTTGATCATTTGCGGGAATATAATTGTTCTTTTGAGAGTGCAATTAGATTACGAAACTGCAACCAATGGTTCGTTCCACTGTCTAATTTGTGCTCGCAGATAATTAAAACTACATTTGGCGAAGAGTTGCCTGGTGAGTTGCTCTTAGTTTTTAACGTTTTTTTAATGAATTACACTATGGTATACTTGAAAATAATTTATTTATTTATTTATTTATTTTCAGGAAAACCAACAGCTAATTATAATTTAACAATGCCGGAGTAACATAGCAGAGAGCCAATTAAAGGTTTTCACGTTTAAATAACGTTGTAGAAACATATGTGATCTTTCAATTAAAAGCTATCGATTAAGAATGCATCAAAAATTATTCAACAATTAATGCTAAAAAATTCACTGTTCAGCCGCTGCCTAGCTGAGTTAACACTCGTACAGAATAGATCAAAGTCAAAGCGTTTAATCATGTCATTGAAATTGTCACTTGTTCGCCACAGAAATGCATTTTGCCTATAGTTGGTACCAGCATGAGGAACATGAAGAGCAGGGTTAAATCTATTGAGTTTAGAAGGAACATGGAGATTAATTTTATTTAGTAAGTCAGGACAGTTAATATTATTGGAGGTAATTTTTAGCAAAAAGGTTAAGTCCGCGGTTTCACGCCGCTTAATCAAGGGGAGGATATGAAATTTCTTGCATAAATTGAAATAGTTAGATGAGCTGTATGGGATTTTCAGACGGAAGCAGAGATATTTCATGAACTTCATTTGAATGCGCTCGATTCTGTTTATATATTTGTCATAACAAGGGTTCCATACTTGAGATGCATATTCCAAGATGCTTCTGACAAAAGTGCAGTAAAGGATCTTGAAAGTTTTAGCACGGTGAAAGCAAGCTGCACTCCTCATAACAAAACCTAAAGCTTTGGAAGCTTTAGAAACAATAGATTGAACGTGATTATCGAACAGTAGATGAGAATCATGAATGACACCAAGATCTTTAACCACGCTGCACCTCTGCAAGTTATGAAATTTTAATGAGTATGAGGCTACAGTAAATATTTTTTTACGGGTGAAGGTGACAACGGTGCACTTGGATGGATTGAGGTCAATTTTATTAGAGAGACAGTAACTGTCCAATCTTGAAAGGTCCGCCTGAAGGTCGGCGACATCACCGACCGATTTAATTATTTTGAAAATCTTCATGTCATCAGCAAAACATAGTAAGTGACTATTTAGAAAACAGCTAGCTATATCATTGATGAAAATTAAGAACAGCAATGGACCAAGTAGTGAGCCCTGCGGTACACCGCTAGGGATAGCAACCCAACTAGAAATATAGTTTTTGATGACGATAGCTTGGGAGCGATTATTGATATAGGAGGAGAACCATCGGAGGAGGTCCCCTTGTATACCCATAAACTTAAGCTTGTTCAAGAGTAGTCTGTGGTCAATCCTGTCAAAGGCTTTACTGTAATCAGTGTAGACTACGTCTACTTGATAGCCGTGATCCATAGCTTCAGTCAAGAAGTCATTAAAAAGGATAAGATTGGACACCGTCGAGCGACCCCTGATAAAACCATGTTGCGACGGATTGATAGAGATTTGGAGAGCGGCATATACTTGGTTATAGACGACTCGTTCGAATATTTTGGCAATAACGCATAATTTCGAAATGGGTCTATAATTAGTAATTTCTGTTTTCGAGCCCTTCTTATGTATGGGTGAAACAAAAGCCGACTTCCAGATACTGGGGAATTCACAATTAGCTAAGGATTTGCGAAACAACAGGGATATTGGAACACAAACAGTTTTAGCGCAGCCAATTAGAAATATTGGACTGATATTATCAGGTCCAGCCGACTTGGAAGTGTCTAAATGAAGTAACAATTTTTCCACTTCGTGATCATTGATCTCTATGCTACAGATATTTTTTTTTTTTTTTTTTTTTGGTAGTAGTCTTTATTCATAAAAAAAGATACAAATTACATGTCACAGTTCCCCACTAAGGCTAGTGCCTTTTCAGTGGGTAACTAACAATAATGTGTTTATAATTCTGACTTATATTATCCATTACCTATTATACTTTTATTAACTATTATAACTTTTTACGTTAAGTAGATGCATTGACTTCCTAACCTAACCTAATCTAACCTATATCTCCTATCATAACTAGCTTAATATACACTTATAAATATGCTTTTCCACTAAATTAATATGCCTACTTACTAATCTAACCTAACCTATACTAATTATCCTGGTATACTTACTTTGTTTACAATTACAATAACAAATGATTACACTAATAAAATGATTCATACCAGATATCTATACTTATGCCCTAACCTAACCTAACTTATCTTAATTAGCTTGGTTTACCATAATTATTCTACTTGATGTTAATGCTAATTTAGTCTAATAGAATTTTTACTTGTTACAGTTATGCTACTGCTTTTACATATTTATGCTAATTTACACTAATATAGTTTTTAATTTCTCTATTATAGTATTTATATTACATAATATTTAAATTATTTCAATTAGCTCGCCTGGGTAAGTCATTATTTAGGTTGCTTAGTAGTATAAGTTTCAATGTTTTCTTTAGTAAGTATTTGCTGATTGAGTTGTCTAATTTTATAGAAAAGTGATTGAATAATTTTGGAACAATGAATTCAAGAGTTCTATCGCCGTAATAATTGTTTTGCTTGTTATATTTCAAATACCCCTTTTCACGTAGCCGAGTTCTGTGTACATGATCGGCAGGTATTCGTAACGAACCGTTTTCGTTGTTGTCAAGCAGAATTTTATACCATACGAAGAAACTTATAGGCAAGACATCAATTGAGGAGTAGAGTTCTGTGTAATTATTTTGCTTAATTTGTATTGAGCCTTTTGGTGCCATTTGTTTCAGTATTCGAATTTGAATATTTTCCACTTTCCTAACGTACGTGGGAAATGTAAGTCCCCATACCTGAATGCCATATCCTAGTATAGAATTTACAAGTGAAAAGTATATGATTTTCATAATATTATGAGGTACTACGGATTTCAGGTGAAAGAATAGTTTTAAAAAATACCTGAGTTTTCCACACAGTAGAAGTATGTGACTTTCCCAATTAAAGTTTTTGTCAAGTATTATACCCAGGTATTTATGTGTACTCACAACCTCTAGACTATTGCAGGAGCAGTTTAGATGTGATACGTTATCGTGAATGCACGTATACGAGTGTGCTTTAATAGCTATCTCGCCCCTTTTTTTATAGGGAGAGGTGACGTACAATACCTTTGTCTTCGTATGGTTGATAACGAGGCCGTTGTCATGGGACCAGCGCAACAGTTGTAGGAATTGTTGGTTCATGATTGTGTTTGCAGTATTTACGTCATCGTGCTCAACCACTATCGCTGTGTCATCAGCAAATTGGTACACTTTTGATTTAAAAAATATATTCGATATAGTGTTGCAATATATCAAATAAAACATAGGTCCCAATACGGAGCCCTGTGGTGTACCCTCTGTTATCCTAACACTTTTACCAATCGAGTCCCCTATTTTTACCGCCATTTCTCTATCACTTAGGTAACTGCGCAGTAACTCTTTGTATCTGCCTCTTATACCTACATCGTCAAGGGTCCTTATGAGTCGATCATGATTAATTGTGTCGAAAGCCTTGCTAAAATCCACAAGGACAATTATGACGTGTTTTTTGTCATTCAGGCACTTATTTACGTGGTTTGTAAAATTAGATAGGAGTTGATCGGTATTCTTATTTTTTTGGAACCCGTATTGGCTTTCATTGATAATATTATTAGTCGTTAGGTATGTCTGCACCTTGCCTGCGATATATTTTTCAAAGATTTTGTTAATACTTGACAAAATGCTGATGGGTCTATAATTGTTGTAATCCTTGTGTTTACCGCCTTTATATACAGGTCTTATTAAAGCTATCTTTAAAAAATTTGGATATAATCCTGTATCTAAGCACAGATTAAGAATTTTACTAATAATAGGACTAATCTTTTTGTTAATTAATTTGAGATCTCTTACTCTAATTTGATCTAATCCAGGTGATTTATTGGCATCTAAACCAGCTATAATTTTCTGAATATCTTCTGACTTACTTTTCGGAATGTACATAGTTCTGTCTATTGGCTTAGTTGAATTTAAATCTAATGTTTTTTTGTCGCATTTATGGAGTATGGCTTTAACGTTGTTTTGAAAATTTTCTACAAATTCATTTGCAATATTTCCGTGACTTTTATTTTCTCCTAAGTATTTTATTATTGGTTCATCTAAAGACTGCTTTTGTTTCCCAATTAAATTATTTATTTTATTCCAAGTCATTTTTATATTTCCTTTAGAATTTTCAAAATCTTTTTTGTAGAAGCATCTTTTTGCATTTTTTATTTCGTTCGTGGCTTTATTCCTTAGACTAACATAATTTTTGCGATTTAATTCATTATTCTGATTATTTTTCCACCTATGATAAGCTTTGTCTCTTTCTTTCATTAGTTTTATAATATTAGAGTCGATCCACCCATTAAAAAATGGGTTTCTCTTATTTTTAAATGATGATTCTTTAGTACATTCACTGTATATTCGAGTGAATATGTCGGCAATATTAGTTATCATTTTATTAGGATCATTTGTTCCCAACATCACGCTTGCCCAGTCTATTGATTGTAAGCGGCTATTTATTAGTCCGTTGTCAAATACGCGTATCTTCCGCTCCCCGCCGGTCATGTCGCCCCCATGATCAGTACCAATGTTGGCCGCTATGGCATAATGATCACTAATTTTATATTTAATTGTTGCCGAGTTAATATTGTCACGTTCATTTCTTATAAAGATATGGTCGATACAGGAACGTTTTAGCAATCCTTGTACGATGACTTCCCGCGTGAATGTATTTATATAGCATTGCAAACCATAATTTGCCATTATGTCTAAATATTTTGACACGTGCGGTTTATTTTCTAAATGTATGTTCCAGTTTATATCACCAAAAAATATAATATCATCGCCCTTAGGTAATGACGAGAATTGTGTTTCAATTTTTTGTAAGCAAGTGCTATCGTTTGAATTTGGAGGTCGATAAACAGCAAATATTGAAGTATTTTTTTTGTTCTATTTTAAGTTACAAATGATAATTTCCATTTCGTCATATTTTATGTCTTTTTGCTCAAATTGTATGTGTTTTTTTATAAATAAAACCAAACCTCCACCCGTACCTCGATCTCTTGCGCAAATTATTTTGTGAAACCCATTAATGACGTAGAGATTAGCTATTTGTGGATCAGTCCAAGGCTCGCTAATTAAAATAATATCTAATTTGTGAATGTCGTTATGAAGGCACACCAGTAACTGGTCAAAGTTAGATTTACTCCTCTGTAAGTTGAGGTGCAATACACATAAATTTTTATTAGTCTTCGGCAGCGTATCATGCCATTTTCCGAATGAATTATGTTCACTATTATGATACGTTGGTGTAGATAAAATATCAAAGTCCATATCGGCAGCAGAATATCAGAGTAAGTTCAGCAGATAGCAGTTGTTTATAGAAGTTTCTCCAGGTCACTTTCACTAACTATTTGAATGATGTTTTTGTCGTCTTCGTTTTTTTAGCATATATTTTATTGTTTTTATACCAGATGTATTTGAAGGTATGTTTTCCTGCTGATTTCGCTTTCCACAGTAAGTCTTTGAAGTAGTGGGAAAGATGTTCGTTGATGTAGATGCGTTGATCGTTGCTGGCAGACAATATTTGGTTCGTTAGTGTAATTTTTTTCTTTGAAAGCAATTTATTTCGTCCCTTGATGGAGCGAAATCTTACAATGAGGCTGGATTTCTTCTTCGCGTTACGATGCTGCTTCCAATATGCCGTGTCTACGTCGTCCTCCAGGTCCAAGTCCAGCTTTCTTCCGATTGCGGCTATCACCTCCGATTCGGATATTCGAGTAGATGTTCCGTTGTCTCCTAGTCCTGGTGCTACTCCAACTATTTCCACTTCGTAGTTAAGTCCTTTTTGCTCCATTTGGACGACACGTAGTTTGAGGTCGTCGATCCCCTCCCGATTTTCTTTTATATTTTTATCATGCCCAGCTAGCTGTTCTTGACAGATTACGAGCTCGGCTTCGATTGACTCGTATTTCTCCTTAAAATGATCCTTGCTCTTGGTTAATTCGTGGATTTCGCGCTGGAGGTCATATATCAGTTCAGACCGCTTATTGAACAGAATCAGTAACTCCTTTACTGAGAGACGTTCCAGGTCTTGTTCCTCAAAAGCTGCATCCCTGGTAGTGACTTTTGAGCTGCAGCTTCCACATGACCAGTGGCTTCTTAATCCACGGAGTTCGGCTTCGTCGCCAGGCCCACACTTAAAGTGATATGATAATCCACACTCACTACACTGTAGGAATTCTTCCGTTTTTGTGGAGAGAAATTTTTTGCACTTGTCACACGCGCGTTTATTAGACATGTCGGTTTTGCGATTTTATATAAAATTGAAAGTTAGTGAGTGTGGTCGAGGAAAAGTATTCATTTAACAAGGTACCTTAGTGAGTTTCACTGGATCAGTATCTAGCGGCGAAACAAAAAGATGACAGATTAACACTTGTTGTAGGCCCCGGCTGTAGGTGTCAAGTTTCGGGTCGCGCCAGCACAACAAAAAAAAAGTAATGGCACCGAAACACTTTCGCCGATGGCTTGCCTTGTGATGACCACACAAAAACACACTTCACTTGAATTGAAACACCGAAATTCCTCGAAACTTTTGCTGGATAGTTTATGGGATAGAAAAAAGTCGTAGGAATTTATGAACACTGAATAGGGATTTGAGGGGAGGGATTTGGTTAATGATTATTTATGGCATTTGGTGAGGATACGAAAAAAATCGTAGGAAATTAGGAGCAGTTGACGCGACCGTTTGGGACGGCGGACGTGTTTGTACATATCATTTGCCTGGGAAGGAATAACGTCGTTGAAGTCGAGTGGTGGCAAATCAGTAGGCTGCATATCCGGTACCAAAAATGTAGAAGAGAAGTACTGGGAAAAGGCTTCACACATGGAATCTCCAGTGGTCGCAATCAAGTCAAGGTATTTGAGAGGTGTCGGAATGCTATTGGATTTAGAGCAATTATTTATAAAGGACCAGAAGTTTTTTGGATGTTTTTCGATACCATCTTCTATAGATGTGATGTATGATTTGAAACACTGGCTCTCTAATAAATGAACCCTATCCCGTAATAATTTAAAGGTTTCTTGATCCGTTTTCATATTATATGTTTTAATTTTTTTATGGAATTTATATTTTTCTTTAATGAGCTTTATTAGTGCTGGAGAATACCACTTAGGATATGAGCTATTAGACATAATTTTGGTAGGAACGAATTGAGTTATTAATTGGTCAAGAACACAGTAAAAATATTTAACGGCTTCCTCAAGAGACCTAGATGAGAATTCTGTGCTCCATTCAACTTCAGCTAATTTAGAATTAATAGAGTCATAGTTACAATTATTATACAGAAACTTAATATACGACTTGGATTTTAGGTGTGGAATATGTATATAATTAACACTGGCTAGCAGAGCTTTGTGGTGAGGGTCAAGGGGAACCAGGGGGTCGAGACATTCAATTACCGTTACTTCATCATTTGACAAGACGAGATCTAAGATTTTACCGTATACATTCCTCACACCGTTAAATTGGCGAAGATCATGAGTATTCAGTTCATCGATGAGTAGTGATTCAGCAATAGACGAATAACTAGACGGCAAGAGATGTAAATCAGAGCTGGGTATCCAGTCAATACCACTTAGGTTGAAATCACCCAACAAGATGAATTTATCTGATGGATTAGTGATAATAATGTCATTTAGTTTGTTTAAATAATTTTCTAACTGTTCCAACATAGACAGACCCATGTTTTGTTTACAAAGATATAAGCAACAAATATGGACGTTGATAAAGGATTTATTTTTGTGTTTTATTGAAACCGATACCCATAGATCTTCGGCAGAAGATTGGAAGGTAGTCTGAGGAACAGCGAGAATATCTTTTCGCACTGCTATTAGCGTTCCCCCTCCTCTGGATTGACCTGTCAGGTCATAGTCCCTATCACGACGCCACACCACATACCTACTGTCAAAAAGTTCATGGTTATTGAAACTGCTCATGAGCCACGTCTCAGTTAGTACGATTATATCATACGAGCACAAGCAAATATTACGATAAAAAACGGATGTCTTAGAACGAAGGCCTCTGACGTTCTGATAATAGATATTTAAGTCAGTGCTACCCATTAAGAGACCCCACACATAATTCCAGAATAAACTCAGTGAAACCTAAAGTAAAGAAAGTAATTGAAAATTTCCAATAAATGTAAATATGATTTAGATACATAACCATGTTCTGTCCAATGGCATAAGTATAGAGTAGCATTGAGTGTGATAAATGAATTATTAAATATAAGACAATAGAATTAGTACGATCAGGGTAGGCAGACGATATAGGCGAGCATAGCTGACTAGTGAAAATGCAGTATGGAAACCGGTATCTGACATGATCATCCTGCGCGTGTGGTGACGAGTGAGCGGGGCAGCGGCGAAAACAAGGGTTACAAACATTTTTATAATGAGAAGGAATGAAGCGGATGTATATAACACTATTTCAAAGCAATTCAATACATACAATACGAAAAAATGAACTGCACTGATAAGTGCGATATTTTCACACAGGTACATATTAAATAGCGATGGGAAATATACAACAGCATAGAGACGGATTAAGCAACTTTGTTTAAATCAGACACATTGTTGACGATGAACACTGGGGAAGTGTCATTTCATAATATCAAACTACTGTCTAGTCGTATATATTTTCATTAGATACCTAACACAAAAACTAACAATATTGAAATAGTTTTACTTTAAATAGTTAAAAATTCATTCAATAGTCGAAGTTATTAACCGAATATTTTCAATGGTCGCAATTAAGTACCTATACTTAAATGAAAATAATAGGTAATGAATACCTTATAAATAGTAGATGTAGAAAGTTATTTCAATGAATATATTGGAAAGCATTTATTAATCACAAACTCACCCACTTTAAGTAGATTTTTTGCCATATTCTAATTATATTTTTAAAGATAGGTTTTGGCATGTATTCTATATTTATTTGATCTAGCATGTTGGATATTGTTGGACCTAGATACACAAAATGCCTCAACCTAAGATTAGTTCGCATTCGGGGATATCGATGGGACATTTTTGAAAACCTTATGTTATGATTAACCTTTGGGCATTGATTACATACGGTATTAGATTGCTCAACTGCATAGTATATTTTGGCGACCCTTTTGCGCCGGCACAATGCAGGTGGCGCTGATAGCTTTGACGGCGAAGGAGGTAGCAATTTATTTGGCCTTCTATAATAAAATTAATAATAATTGTTTTTTTTAATAAATTGATTGATTTAAAAAACCTAATAATTTACCTTATGATTACAATAATAATAATTAATTATTAGTGCCATCTATCGCATTTCTTAACAGGCTGAATACATCACAGAAATAATACGGAGATATAGTATGCCATCTATTAGTCTATCTATACATAAACTGCGTAAGTATTACATATTGAAGCATGTATACCATTATAAAATTGACATCTCTATGTAAATAATATTAAAATAATAATAGCTAGGATGTATAACTTTGTTTAGTCGAGATAGGATACTGTATAGGCGTGTTTAGAGCAATATTTAACGTGCGCCGCCATACCACATGAGTAGAGCCATACTGTCATACCTCGAACGCTGCCATATTGAACATAAGAGAATATTAATCAATTTTGGAACCATGAGTGCCATCTACACGTTGCATTTCGTAGTAAAATTCTAGCTGCCAAATCGAAGTACGGTATTGAGTAATCTAATACGCTATATAATCAATGCTTTCGGGAAAAATAGAGTTACGCTCGATGAAAGCCAAAGTAATGTTTCTTTTTCTTATATAGGATAGCTAAATAAATGTGGTTATCATTGCCCGACTGCTCCAGTTTGATATGGTAATCGCAACGTGAGGCTAGCCGATATGGCGATGACCCACTACGACCTATGCATAACCGATCCATTAAATCTAATTAAATTGATACGTCCATTGAATACATTTACTTATCCACTGACCACTTTTCCTCATTCATAATATTACGGCGCAGTAAGATAACTTCTCTGAATATTTATTAAAATCTAAATTTATGATAATACATACATAACTATATCTAGTGTTGCTTAATATTAGAAAAAATAATAGATTTCGACTTTATTTACAGTTATATCTACACTTATAGATAAAAGTCTCTTTTTTGGGAATCTCCCGTTTTTAAACTGTGGCTTTTGGGTCTCTCAGCGGTTCTGTCTCTTCTGGTGCAGCCTGTGGCGCTCGTCCATTGGACGGTGCTGTATTGGCCGCTTGAGGTCCTGCGAATTTGCGTTTAATTTTGCCCCAGTTTTTCTTGACTGTTATACCGGCGACTACACAGATCATGCCCGCAACGATCAAACCTGAAAAAAATATTGTAAAAATATACGAGTATTCCTACTTTTGGAAACATGTAGAAAATAGTCATCGTAGGGCAACGGAAATTCTATTAGCGATGAAGAATAAGAAGTACTGGAAGGTCGCATGAAATCACTGGACCTAAAACTTTCAAGCAGTGAAAGAAAAGACTTGGTCGAGACCTAAAATGCTGTTGGAGAATCCAGACAATTTCAACATTAACACTAATCTTCGAGGCTACAAAATCCTACAAAACCTTACGAAAGAGTGGTGAATATATGAACTAAACTACGTACACTCCAAGTCACAACCCAGATATTTATGAATGAAACTGGAACTCACTGGGGCAATCCATGTAATACCTACGATAGGACAATGAAGGGATCAGAAAAACTGGTGAAAGATCTCACCTATGATCATATTATCCACCCGTCCGCCCGTTTCAGCTTTGGTTGCTTCCGTCTTTCCTTCTATCTTAGGTTGAGGGTCTTCTTTAATTTCTTCCAATTTGTTAACGCCTTTACCGACGTCTGGTGTTATCGTTAACGGTTTAATTTTCTGTTCAGACTCGCCTGAAACATAATTCGATTCTTTAATTTTATTATTACAGAGTTTTTACTTAGCTTAGCTTTTAGTTTTATATCATTAGTACCTTGAATAGATGTGAATGGAGGCTCCTGTTGCCCTTCAATTTTCGGAGCTGCGAATGAATGAATGGGTGTTTCGAATGCTATCGCTTTTTCCTCCTTAGTTTTCGGAGCTTCTTCCGCCTCTCCGGGTGCTTGTTCAACTATGTTTGCTTCTTTGGCTGCTTTGCTGGCCGCTCCCAAAGCTTCTATTAGTTTATCGCTTGTCTGTTTTTTGACCGCTTTAATAGTCTCCTCGGTCTCAACTAGCGCTTTGCTGATCGCACTGTCCGACGCCTTCGTTGCTTCTTCCAGTGTGCTTTCCAAGAACTTTTTGACCTGGTCGATGTTCGCCTCGACTCCTTGCGATGCGTTCTCCAGCAATTGTTTAGCCGAGGCTTGAATCGCTTCGTCTTGCTTTTTAATATCTTCCATTAACGAAGGTCCTTCTTCTACAACTGGTGGCACTTCTGCTTCATAGGACGGTTCTGCTTCTGCTTTAATTGGTGGTTCCCCTTCTACTTCTACCTTTACTTGCGGTTCTACCTCTAAATGCGGTTCTTCTTTTGGTGTTTTTACTTCGACTGGTGTTTCTACTGCCACACTTGCGCATAAGTGCTCCTCTTCTCCGATGAATACAACATTAAGGGTATTGTGTTCTTTACATATTTCATTGACAAGCGATTCAGGCGCATTTACGGGCAATATCAACTTCTTTATATTAGACATCTGACTAAAGTAAACCGCTGTGATATCCTGAAAATAAA
The DNA here is from genome assembly GCA_944548615.1 of Micropterix aruncella. NCBI lineage: Eukaryota > Metazoa > Arthropoda > Insecta > Lepidoptera > Micropterigidae > Micropterix > Micropterix aruncella. The sequence continues at coordinate 29,846,947 of OX155958.1, forward strand.
GTAGATATACTATATCATTTTCCAACCAAAAGCCAACGACTGCATCTGTTTTTGACGTCACATGTCGTCATTCCCTGCGCATTTCGGTTAACTACGCAGATATGACGTCAACATGATTTCACTTCGCATGTGAGCTGCGTTTTCGTGTCTCTCAAGCTATCTTGGGAATAGTCACTATGTCGCCATCGTATTTCTCTTGTTTCATTTTATGGCAATTGCTACTACTGTTTTTTTACTATGTTTAATTTTACACAATGAATGTGTGCACTATAAAGACTCCTATATGAGTTTGGCTGCTAGTTAGTATTATTTTAATTAGCCTGCGTTAGGTTATTAAATATGCCTTAGAAAATTTGAATAGTTTTTGGAACGACAACCAATTTTATATTCTGGAACTTGAATACTTTATAACTCCGTTATTATTTAATGGTGCATTGGAAAACAAAACTGTCGTAGCATCCTGGGAAATAATGCCTCTAACTATGTTGTTAGATATTTTTTAATGTCTTTAAAGTTTACGGGTTTATTAATATATATTTTTTAAATTTTGGGTAGAAATTGACGAATTTGGAAAGCGAACCAAAAAACCGCGTTTATTATAGCCGATAAGGAATCAGTTATATCGAGAGAAGAAAGTAAAAGCGTTTTGATATCGTATTGAAATAAATTATCGCGCTTATTATAGCCATTACCTAGAATGTTGCTTTATCAAGATGCATTGAATGTTGCTTTATCAAGATGCCCTCTGGGAAAGTACAAATTGACACCGTGTATCAAGATTTTTTTTTTGTGATTTAGTTATGCACTTATATTGTGTAGCGTCTGCAAAAGAAACGTACTACCTTATCTACTTATCTATAAAGCATAACGCGCTTGACACGCGAGACGCGCTAAACCTGCCCCAGAAGCACAAAAGGGACCGGTGTGAATGATGACGTCCTTGCCCCATCACATCACATCACACGATACCCTCGACGATCCAGTAAACGCGTGAGCGGACCTTGGAGGTGACATTCGCTAGTTGCATAAAAAATACCTATTCCAACGTTACAAACTCATTTATGTAACTAAATGTGTGTTCTTGACCCGGTGAATAACGATTGCACCGCGGACATTACGGACTGCAGATAATTATTACACTTGCAAAACTAGACCGGATAATCAAAGTCCTGTTTATAATATGACAGGTCAGTGCGTGTCAAAAGTCACATTAGCTATTAAGTTGATTGTAAATGTCCTTGCACACTTGCAGCCGTTATCGATGAATTCTTAGCGATTTAATACTTAGCTAATTGTATAAAGCGAAAGTAACAATGAAATATATTAAAAAGAAAATAAAAGACGACTGCCGTTACCGAAAGTGGACTATTGTATTTATAATAATTTTTATTACGAATTTTTAGTAAAATACTTGTGGTTTATGTATTTATACATGTAGATACGTGTATATTGTCGGAATGTACTCAATCAGACCTTTCATTTGATACTAAACACGATGTATTTATGTTAATTAATTGACATTTGGACATTTAGACAACTACTTACTTGATGTTCGGACACTGAAGGTACTCCGTAACACTCGGTTTGAAATAACGATTCTAAAAATACGACACACTTCTAAATCTTATCAAGCGTTTAGAAGTTGTGGTGGAGAAAAGAAACGGAAAACATACATAGATGAATGCTGAACACATTACACTCCTTTTTTGTCGGGCAGTCGTGTAAAAATAGAAACGAATACATGCGGAAGATCTGAATATCTGATTTGATAAAACACTGCAAAATTCCGCTTACTTCTCTATTCTAATAATACTCGATTCCAGCGCATGTTTGTTGTTGAGATGCATTCACAGTCAAGGTGATCACAATGCTGGACAAATGCCATCTTTGCGGGTCGTCGCGCGTATGATTTTATATCTCACGATGTCTTTGGGACCAGAGCCAGGTGATTCGCGCCGAAGAGAGATTTCGCGGCGCATCAAAACATTGGATGCGTGGGCGTGGGCAATTTTCCTCTCGTTATGCAACTCCAAATTACCCATTATTTTTAGCTTTAGTAGCTTTCTACTAATTTTAGGACTGGATTGATTCGATGTTTATTGGGTGCGAACGGTTTGTTTGTTAGTCATTACTTACCGCCGGATCGTCGATCGGATTTCCTTCCAAGTGCAGAGATTCCAGGTTCTCCAGTGTGATTATTTCTTCAGGTATTTGTGTCAGGAGGTTTCCGTCGAGTTGTATGGATATTAAATCCGATGCGCTGTGGAAAGCCTGCAACATTAATTTTATTGGATGTTGAATGAGAATAAAAAGTAAATATTTCCATTACAACCATTACATTTGTATGGGAATGACCAAGTATATTAAATTAATCTTAAATTAGTTTCTAAATTTAACAATGAATCATACACAGTAAATTATTCCAATAAACAGAAAACAACTTTATTATACATAATAACAATAAAAAAAATAGTACAATAAATTACATTGGTAGATAAGAATGGAGAAATATCAAATACATATAATAAAAGGAATAAAAAACATGACTGCCGTTACAAAAACTTAAATACTGTATTATAATAATTTTTATTATGTTTTTTGGATGAAATATTTGTGAGTTATATATTTATCCACATAGATACAATACATTTTCGGAAAGTACTCAATCAAACCTTTCATTTGACACTAAACACGATATATTTATGTTAATTTATTGACATTTGGGGATTTGGTACCCTACCACAGTTAAGGTAGGCACCCTATGACACTCAGGATTACATAACGATTCTAACAATACCACATACTTTTAAATCGGCTCGAGAGTTTAGAAGTTACGGTGTAATAAAGAACCGGAAAACATACATAGATAAATCCTGAACACATTACACTCCTTTTGTGTTGGGCAATCTTGTAAAATGACTATCCGATTGCCCGTTCCCTTATCGTTTTATTTTTATCACTTAGTGTGAGCCTTGGCATCATCGGGAATATATGACAAGTCGACGAAATTAAATAATAAAATTATAGTTTTACAGTCTTTAAATATACTTAATATTACTGTTCTCTGCATTATTTTGGCAAATTTACAATATGTTGGATAATTGAAATATTTTTAGATTATTATATGGACTTTTTAATCATATAATTTTCACTGTTTTTTTAATACTTGGACTATTTTAATATTGTTTTTATTACAATTGGATTGTTTTTAAATGTAATGTTGATTATTACTTAGACTCTTGAAAAGTTATGATGCTTGACTTTGTTTGGGTATGTTTTACTGGTGACTGTGTTTAAAAACAGATTACGTAATAAGTACAAGGTTATAAACATGTAATTGAAATTGTACACCCTGTGAACAAACTGCATCGAACCATTTTGTACCAAAACATCTGTACTGCTAACACACAGTTATGCAATAAAGATCTATCTATGTATCTATATTGTTTTTTGGGTATTTTTTCTATGATGTTTCTAATATGCTAATATATAAATTAAGGAAGTGAGTAACTTACTCCGATCTCTATTTCCGTTATTTTATTCCCCGAAAGCGACAGTCTTTTCAAGTCTGGAAATCCGCTGGTAAAGTCCGCCGGTATACTCGTCAGGTCGTTTTCGCCCAGCAGGAGGACGTTGACCTTCTCGTCTATCCCTATCGGGATGGAGGAGAGTGATTTTCCAGCGCAGTCAACCTTGATCCCCACAGGATTATCGGTCATCGAAGTGTCGGTGCATTCGCATTCTAAGGGACATTGTATGTCATCGTCCCCGTCGTCACTGGGCTCGACGTAATCATCCGCCATCGTAGATTGGTCGGCGAGTATTTCAGGCTCCATTTCGTCACCCGTGTTTTCTATCACAGCATCTTTAAGATCAGGCTTTTCTTCAACGTTGATCGGGATAATAAGATCATCATCCGCCATCGCAGATTGGTCTGCGAGTATTTCAGGCTCCATTTCGTCACCCGTGTTCTCTATCACAGCATCGTTAAGATCAGGTTTATCTTTAACGTTGATCGGAATAATAAGATCATCTTCAACAGGAGCTTTATTTTCTAACATGCTCAACCCGACAGCTCCGAGATTATCATTCAGGTTTTCTTCCTCCTCCAGCAGGAGGGCTTCTTTCGCCAGAGCTGCTCCAAATTCTTCGTTCAGTGACCCCGGTCCGTCATCGATCGGTTGATCATTCTGTAGGAAATCTTCTGGCGGAAATTCGATTTCAAAATTAATAGCCTTGCCTAAGAAACTTTCCTCCGATAAATCCATTCGTTGTTCATTGTTTTCACAATTCGCCGCTTGAGACCTGGAAACAAATTCGAACAATCGAAATGAAACTAAAAACCAGAGAGAGACTCGCATCACAACTGACGTCAGAAGGAATACAACCAATTGCACAACATCCAAACATTACAGACATAAAAGAAAAATATTCTACGTTCCGGGTAAAATGCTTAAATTATAAAAAATAAAATAGAGCAGGTAAGAACCAAATATTAGAATATTTAGAAGGATATGTCATAATAAGGTTATAAAAACCTTATAGTGAGGGCATTATTAACAAATGAAAGAAAGATTACTGTATGTCGCTCGCCATTTTCATTTCTGTCGCTCCTAGAAAGATATTTAAAAATATCATTGTTAATATTATCAAGAATAAATGTTTTTAATGGACTATGAACAGCATTTCTGTATTTGGTTAGTAAAATATTTTTGTACTCTATTTTTAACTCTTCGTCCTTAGGCTGGTTAAATGGCTCTGTTGTCCAATCCATTTACTTTCTTGTCTTTTTTATTATTCAACTCTTATTATCCTATTTTATTATACAATAATTATTTTATAACTGTCACATTATAAACTATATTGACGAATCAATTACGCATGTATCGTTTTGCGTGGATTTTATCATCCCACTGAATATAACTGTTCTGGGGTGATAGTTTCTCAACTTTTACAAAAGCTTATGTTGAATAATAATTATCTTTTATATTGCTCTATTTTTAGTACCCAAAAACTCTTGAGTCTATGTCTAACTACAGTCATGATTTAACTGCGCGGTCCAGCGATGCAAGCCCATTTGCCTATCAAGGGAGTTGTATCACAAGCAGTGCGGTAGATAGTTTTTTTGTTCTGTCGGCTGTCCGTACATAAAAAAGTAAATTACTCAAAATGATATTTTTTCGACTATTTTTCAAAGCATTGAATAGGTAAAATCAGTGAAAACCCGGTAGTTTACGAGACTAATATTATTAAGGGATCTGATATTATGAAAGGGCTCTGATATTATGACCCTCCTGGATCTCCTACGCCACTGATCTCAGGGGGGGTCAAAACCATCGAATGAGCCATTAAATGAAAACGAGCCATTGTTTCCTTTTTTGGTGCCATATTTTGCTGCGAATTTCCTCAAACTCTCCGCAGTGATTATTAACAGCACAACTAGGGAGGATCGCCCCTTCCGACCTTGTTGATCTATGAAAGCAGTAATGACGTAACGTAGCTCTTCTTTGAGATTTGGTTATTAACCACTTCTATTTTTAGATAAATGTTTCGTCATTGATATATCTTCTTCTTCTGGCATGAGTGTGAATCAGTAGTATTAATCGATAAACATTTTAGGATATTTTTAGATGCATAAAGATATTTCGAAATATAAGTCCTAAAAACATTTTTTAAAATGTATTTATTTGTTATAAAAGATGTCATTGTTACTACAGCTTTTATCTAAGGGCCGACACATCCTACTAATAAGTTTGTTATTACAATGTACGACGTTGGAAAATCTAATATTGGTTCTCGAATGCCTCTGGGGAACTCCGATCTGAATGTTAGCTAAGCTAGTCGGGCTATCTAGCTTGTATAAGGGAGTTTGTAAAAATATGTCTGCACTTGTTTTACGTTCCTTTATTTATTACATTAGGGCGTGGATTTATGCAAACAGTTACTTAGTTTCACCCATTGCCAAAATAGGGCTATTTCGATTAAACGAAATAATCGTGCAGTAGATTAGCTCGCTTGTTTTTAAAAATCACAGTCACTTACGTCAGCAGAATGGCCACTACAACCACCAACGAACACATGATATGCCGCCAAATCATCATGATTACAATATTTAATATTCCAAGTGACCTTTGTGTGGATGTTCACATCACTCGCGGATTTTGTCGTCTACCCGACACGCACCCTCAAGACGAGATTGAGCACTTTCCGAGTCCAGACAATGTTATGTCCTGTGCGCCGGTATATGCGTCCCTCTCTCGCCCGAGGAGTGCTCTTTTGCGGCCCCTCGCGCTATCAGAGTCGAGCTATGAGCGATGATAAGGATAAGGCTGATAAGGCGACATATTCGTCATATGGCACTCCAATAAACAACCGTGTCTCTGTTGACGGATTCTCAAACTGCTAAGAGCTGTTGACGTGTATTAAGAACTTTATAATATATAGACAGGTAAGTCTGGGAGAAAATGTTAGCAATTGTCTTTCCAAAAGTTATTACAAACCACTACGTTTTTGTACGTCTAATTATCATGCCACAAAATTTCACGAACGGTTTTGGCATAATCTCGAGGGAAAACACAGCACACATCATTTTGACGTCATTCCGGCGTAAAACGTCAAAATTCGCAGGAAATTCCGTTGATATGATGTCAAAAACAGGCAGTTGTACGCGTACCATTGGGCCTTATTCTCGAAGCAGATGCGTACGATTGCGTCTTGTTTAACATCATAATGACATAATTCCCAGCGAATTTCAAATGATGTCACTTCGACCAACGTCAAAACATGACGTCAAAATGATGGCATAGTGGCTAGGTCGCCTGATTTTACATTGTAAGGTTACGGTTTCTATTCCCGGCTAGTCAATTACCGGATTTGCATTTTAATTCTGTCGATCGAATGCAATAACAAGACACACATTTATACACGTGTTATATGCACACATACATATAAACACTTTATAGTAAGGTTGGTTGTAAGAGATTGTCGTATGATAATAAACCCGCCCATTGCGCACAATACAGAGTAGAAACAAACAAACTCCACAGGTGTGCTGCGTATTCGCGTATGTCCATCGAATGAGCCATTGAATGAAAATGAACCATTGTTTCCACAAGTAAAAAAGAAACATCTTGTGAACGAAGTGATTAAATTTTTCCATGCCCTGTAAAGTTTTCTTGTTGTCGTGTACGAGGTTTCACATATAGAGCAACGATATCATCATATCACAAACACTTTGATATTCTCTCTACAGGCATGCAATTTGCTGGTAAATGGCTCGATTCGGTGTGTCGACCACGTACTGTTTGAGTTGCTGCCTTACTTACATAGACCGTCGATAAGATAGCGATAATAGATCATCTGCCGCGCGCCCGCTTGCCCGAAAATTGCGCATGACGTTCTTTTTTGCCGCATACACCCACTATACAATATTTTAATAGGACGTTTTACCAACCTTCCGCTGATCGAGTGATACATTATAATGTCTACACATTGATTTGTTATTGTATGTTTGTTTTCAGTTATTTTGAAAATGACACCTTTCTATTCCAAATCTGCTGTAACATTGATATTTAATTTTTGAATGTATTCTATTTCTGAAACAATTCTTTGTCGTTAAAGTCGAAAATGTTTTCCTCCGTCCAGGAAGCCTCTTACACTGAGAAAAATGTTTGATTTCTTAATACAATGTCGTTTTGTTCTTACGGTTTTATACAGAGGAATAAATTTCCAATCGTAAGTTTGTTGAATTGCAAGGAATTTTGTTGAAACTCCATTACTCGATTATATGTTTCACCATACTCCGTACGGGTAATACGAAAATAACGGTATAATGTAGCTTCAACATGATTCTTGTAACTGACTATAACCTTACGTATGTAATAACATGCTGCCATGGTAAAAGCAAGATATCGTTGTTCACCGTAATGAATGTGCGGTGTATTTACGATGCCCGTGATATGAAAACTACAACGTTACGCTTCATGTTGATACGTACGTACGTACCACAATACATGTTATATACGTAATTCCTTTTGAAACATGCGTATTTCCGTGTATTACAGTGTTATATTTTTCTGTGTATTTTGTTTTTTTTTCCAATAAGAGTATATCGTCATTTACATTTTCGCTATCTATGTATGTAAGTGATTACTATTATACCATTGACACATGCAAGTACAATCTCCTGAATCACTGCATTCATGTTTATTATTTGCACACTTTTCCGCCTTACAAGGTTATGACACACCGCCTTATCAAATTTACTTTAAAAATTTATCAATCATGTCCTTTATAAAATTAATCAATTAGCGCAAAATCAAGTATCGAATCTAATCTAATCTGGCATTAAATCTAGAACAGATTAGATCTGGGGCTCTTCCGCAACTAAAGACGTGCCGCAGGGATCTGTTCTGCGTCCTATTCGTGGAAATTGCCCTAAATATTCTCAGTTATTTTTAAACTGAGCCGGCGCAAGCGATAAACTTATAGCTGCGTTGAGTCATTCTAGTCACGGAGTAGTTGCGTGTGATTTGGACGTTTAATTCGATCAGCGGATATTTATTGGAATCATCCCAACTCGTCATATTTGGTACACTTGTTGTTAGGTCTTCCAACTTCTCGTTTGTCAAAGATTCGTAATGTTCTACCCAGGAACGCCAGCTTGGAAAATATGGGATGTTACAAAGTCTTTGCAACTCATCTCAGGGCAAATAGACGATAACGATCGTTACAACACCCTAAAATAACGACAATCTCAATCTGTCTCAGTATAGTCATGGCCATACTTTATTAAATTGAAACAGTTGTATATTGTGAAATAAGCCGATTTACATAGGTGCGAATTAGTATATTTTTTTTGTGTAAATGTAAGGAACTATTTAAGTACAAAATATAATCAAAATATTAAATTATTGATTTAAATATTCGTAAAATAAAAATAAAACACAAACGGAGCTGCCATGGAATTCACCGACCGAAGTCGGGCCCATCATAATGATAGAAACTTCAAGAAGAAGAAAAAAACAGTAATTGGATACGTGTGTATAATCCTTCCCCCACTCCCCGGCGAAGGCAATCACTTCTGTCTTTCCAGCCGGACTATTCGAAAGAGAAAACATTCACTGGTATATCACGGACTCGCCGGATGGAGTATGTATAATATATCACCTGTTAATTATCTGACGTTTTCCATGTTTGTTTGTCCGCAGTACTGCAATGGCGGCGACCTGGCCGACTACCTGGCGGTGCAGGGCACGCTCGCCGAGGACACGATTCGGCTGTTCCTGCGGCAGCTGGCCGGGGCGATGCGCGCGCTGCACGCCAAGGGCGTCGTGCATCGCGACCTCAAGCCGCAGAACATCCTGCTCGCGCACCAGGGCGGCAGCGGCGCGCCGCACCGCCACCCCCACCCCTCCGCCATCACCCTCAAGATAGGTGAGTCGCTCGCTCTCATCCTGCGATCTGGCGATCGTTTCGCGCGTTAGGTCCAAAAAGCCCGCCGCAGACATCGGCGCACGGCGATACACGCCCACGATGGACACGGAAGCAATGTGCCTCGATTTAGCGATGCGGTCACATACTGCTAGCTGTACTACGCCACGCCAATGTCCATTTCGTCTCGACTGCCTTAGAGAGCTAATGGGCCCTGTTGAAGATGGCCACAAAGACCCATTCGTTCAGGGTCGGTCATACTCACGGGTCAACACCCATTCGGCGGCCTCCATGCAGAAAGGAGAGCCAGGCTAGGACGCTGGCCTGCGGACCAGTCTCCCCTAGGTGTCAACCTTCGGGCGCTCCTGGACGGTTTGCGCGCCGTGCGGCGTCAGGCAATCGATTGTGCACTCCGACTAACAGCCGGGGGAGTCTGGGAACAGTAATGTTTTGTATAGAGCGTGGGTGGTTGTTAACGTTATGGCAACTGCTCTTGAAACGACCATTCGGCCACTCGATCCCGGGTAAATAAGCCGGGCAAAGGATGTCGTGGTGCTCGATAGATTCGGTACACACCGTTTCACCGGTACGTAAGGTAGAGGACCGCGCAAGCGACCTCGAACCCGTAATCTGGTTGCAAGTGGTAGTAAGGGCGTGAGTGTCGGCCCGCTGGATGACTTACCTGGCTATCTCGCGGTAAGGCGTTGGCTTCTTACGGGCGTGTGGTGGAACTTGACGGTGGACTGTTCTGACCTAAGTCTTCTGCGCTCACGGGAGACAGAGACATGTGAGGATGATGATGATCATCATTTGGAATCACTGGAGAATTATCACCTACAGCTGGCGAACTCGTCATCCCAGGAAGTTACGACGACGTAAGCGAAGAGACGTAAAGCGAAATAGTCCACCGTCTAGCTACGAAAACTTGCCCGTGAGAGTCCAACGCCTTATCACGTGGCAATGGGAAGTTATCACAGTTAGAGTTTATCGCGGACCGTGGCGTCCTTTGCCCGTCTACCACTCGGAATCGGGTGGCCAACTGGTCGTTTTAAGAGTGGCTGGTAACAGAGGTTATTCGCCTGAGTGCACAGTCGATTGGCTGACGACGCACGATGCGCAAAGTGCCCATCAGCTCCCGAAGGACCTCCCCCTGAGGAAACCGATCCACCATACCGTAATAGGGGGAAACGGAGTCCTTTCCAGGTTCGATCATTTTCAAGGATGCTACTGCATAGGAGCTGTACCGTGTTTGACCAGCCAAGAAAACGATCGGGTCTTAGTGGCCCAAATGCACAGGTACCATTAACTGTCAAATGGAGCTGATGTGAGGACGTGGAGGATGACGATGATCGTCGTTTAGTATCAGGGATTTGATATTCGCTTGACGTCTCGCGTTCGGATCCAGTTATTGTGATAAGTGCGGTTCGTTCTTATAATATCTTTGCGGCACACGCCATGGCGGGGCGTCGCGGCGCGGGGCGCGGAGCGTGTCGTCGGCCGGTGAATTGGCGAATTGGGGTCAGTCGTGCTTCTGCACTGGCGCTTTACTTGAGCGGGGTCGGGTCGGCGACCGCCCGCTCGCACTCTCCGTCCGTCAACATCCCCGGAGACCATTTATCTGTTGTCGTTGTCAACAATGAACACTGAAGATGATAATCATCGGGAAATGGGGAAACGCGTACGAGAACAGGAAGACGGAATGTTGGGACGCATCCTGCAGGACCTACGCCTGGGGACATACCGAGAAACAGTGACATCTAGTACGCAGCCAACTAGAGTTTGGTTCCATAATTTCGAATTCATACTATGAAGTCCATTCGGAAGCGATAGAGTATGTGCAGAGGAAGTATACGCCTATGTTAACCTATAAAACCGGTCTATCGAGCACTCTCTACTCTTATGAAGAGCGTTTAAATGATTTCAAGATTTTTACTCTTAAGAAAGAGGAGAGAGTGCGGAAGCCCTATGTTTATGCACAAAACTCCTTATCGGCGGGATAGACTCACCAGTTTTATTAGAAGCGTTAAATTTCATACCATCCAGACGTCTGAGGCAGCACTTACCCACTTCGCAGAGAAATCAATCTTTCCACAATCCTTTCTCACGTACATGCCGGTTGGTTATACAACACTATAACCGATAATATTGATTTCTTTAACCTGGGACCCTTAGCAGTTAAGTCCATTATAAATAGAATATTATGACACACATTGATTATTTACCGTATGTTTTTATTATTTTATTTCAGATAATATGAGATATCAAATATGTATTTTGTTTTTAATTTAATTGTTTTTCAGAATTTACTGTAAACTTATTTCAAAACTTTTTTTTGTTGATAATTTTTAAAGATTTTGCATGGTCGGAAACCCATCTTAGAATTTCCCTGTTTTTTTTTGCCCAGGGAATTCAGTAGTGATACGTAGATTTGCACCAGCTTTGAATTAATGGTATTCGAGGCTAGTGCCATACGAGCTACCTTTCTATCCTGTGGTTGGCGTAGTTCTTATGGAGGTTGATATCCGCACATTCAATAATTGCGTATACCTCCGCTTGGACTATGGAGGCGTATTTCCCTAAGTTAACACTTCTTTCGAAGTTTGGTCGCTCTCCATATATTCCGCAGCCTACGTCAAGTCCCGATTTGGACCCATTAGTATACCATTTAAGGCTACCGGTCTCCCAGTGCAGTTGGGTTTTTAGCCAGTTGTCTCTGGGCGGCAGTTCCACTGTAAAGAGTTCCTAAACACCTAACAAAGGTTCTAAATAGTGGCACTACACGATAAGGTTGCCAACCGCCGCTCTAACGGATACCATCTCTTGTTCACAGCTGACTTCGGCTTCGCCAGATTTCTCCAGGACGGCGTGATGGCAGCCACACTGTGCGGCTCGCCGATGTACATGGCCCCCGAAGTCATAATGTCGCTGCAGTACGACGCGAAAGCAGACCTGTGGAGTTTGGGCACTATCGTGTTCCAGTGCCTGACGGGCAAGGCTCCATTCCAGGCCCACACGCCGCAGGCGCTGAAGACCTTCTACGAAAAGAACGCTAACCTACAACCAAAGTAAGTAAAGACTGTTTATTTTGAAGAGAACACTTGCAACTACGTGAATAATAAGTTTTCACTACCGCTGTGGAGCTATTTGCTTAATGCTGGCTGGGACTGTAAAACAACCAGCGTTACGGAACACAAAATTTCGTAATAAGTTATTTTTTGTTTATTTTATCTATTGGCACCTAAACTCCTATATTTCCACGAAGGTTGGCTGTAGGAGATTGTACTTTAGGCAGTAAGTCCGCCTGTTGTACGTTTTTTTCTTAGATGTGCAATAAAGAATTTTTATCTATCTATCTATCTAAAACTTTCGTCGAATACTTCTTAATTACGAAAAACTTCTTAATTACAGGGTTCCATGGAAAGTTTAACTCCTCATATCGATTAAAATTTACAGTCTTCTGATTTCGATTTCTTCCGTGATCATACGCAGCAAGTAGTAAAATAGATTATGGAACCGCAACCAGTGGTTGGATCCAATGTCTAATGAGTGCTCGCAGATTGCCAATTTTTCTCGTTGGATGTTCTTCACCTATCCATTATCCCATTGTCATCCATTACTCCAATCATAATGGAGCGTTATATATATCCAGCGTAAAGGCTATATACTCTATTTAATATCAAACATTAACTCTAAAACTTCTCGGTTATTTGACATGTTAAGTTAAAGAAAACGGATTCTTACGGGTCGGCGATGACAGCTTCTTAATTGTAGCGTTGCATGTGGTGGAAATTTGAAGTTTCGATCGAAGTTTGCCTTTCTTTTGATTTTGATTGCTTCCCTGATCATTCAGGGAAGCATTCAAGTATTCATCATAAATGTATACGTGATGTTTTTTTATTTATTTCGATAGGATCCCACCCGGTACTAGTCCCGAGCTGTCCAATCTCCTGCTGGGTTTACTTCGGAGGAATGCGCTGGACCGCATGCCCTTCGATGAATTCTTCAACCATCCCTTCCTGCAGAGGCCCAGAACACCCGCAACCGGTGAGTTTGATTTACCATAATTGATTTATATAAGTGGGATTGTTTGTATTGCATTGTTTGTAGGTTATATTCTACAAACAACTCCTGAGTGGATTGTTTGTAGGTTATATTTTACATCATACTCGTAATAATAATAATAACAATAATGTATTTATGTAACTGTAAGTAGGTCGTACTATTTTATGTGCTATAAGTGTATCTATAAGGTGTATATTGAAGGAAAACAAATCCGAAAAGTATTAAGGTTTAGACATTAACAAAAATAACAATTATAAACAGAGCTATTTTCTAGAAATTAGTATAGTAAATTTCCTTTACTATATATTAAGTAAAATGTCAGTTTGTATTTAAATTAAAATGTCATCGTGGAGTTATTAGGTTATCTACGGTTAGTCAAATTTAGAGCTAGAATGAAATATAAATAGGTTTAAAATGTCTGACATTTACAATAATAATATGTTATAATATTTATTTGTTATTATCGATTAAAAAGTCATTCACCCTGTAATAACATTTATTTTTGAGCCAGTGCTTTAATGTCTGTTTGTATCCTGGTTGTTGCATTGATTTGATGTTGTGGAATAACGTTAAAATATCTATAACACAACAGAACTGAGGTCCCTTTTTACACATTTTCATCCTCACTGAGGGACGGTTTATGAGGTTTCCATTCCTCGTAGCCCTTGATTGTACATCTCTTCGTAAGGAGACGATATCTGAATTATTTTTAATAAAGTCGCAAGATTCCAGTATATACAGAGAAGGCACAGAACATAGACATGCTGGCGAAGAGAGGCCTGCAGGGAGTCTAGCGCTACTCCGTATAGAAATCGAACACTGGACTTCTGTATTTTCAATATTCATTGGACATCTGTTAGTAATTGACAAAACAATGTTGTTTGCAGTCGCAGCTGACTGATAATATAATGTTATTGCCGAAAAACGTTCTTTCACAATAAACTAAAAATAATCTCGAAAAATAGGTTTTTATAGCTACTTGAATGAAACCGGTTAGATTCGCAACACATTATCAATTTATTGAACCTCTTTCATTCTATCGTATGGACCATGTTGTGGTTGATTTGCAAATATTTGAATGGAAATAATAAGTAAATGGTCCAACGCAATCAGATTAACCGGTCGGACGCCATCAGTGCCTATAGGCATTTTGCGTCGTTTGACAGATCCGCACCCAGCTGTTTCGGCCATCCCGCATATGCATTATATAAATATATAATATACATGACTAACAAGATAAATTACTAGGTAACAAGAGGTAATTCACAGAGAAACGATATTGTTAGTATTTATTTACAAAATCGACCAAAAAGTTGCGCAGTTTTCGGGTGCGAAGGCTGGCTTCGGACCGGTTAAGATCCAACACAATCAGACTTTTCCGTTGGTACGTCAGTGGCAAAACAGAACTCCTTATAAGCAGAAACTCTCATTGCATTAATAGAAAGGCATTTTAAATTATATATGAAGTTATATTATATATATAGAAATTATATTCTGCTTTAAATGATATATGATTACGGGGAATAACGATCAATTACATTACATTACATTACATTAACGTCGTGTCCAATTGGCGGCTAAAAACCGCTCTTGGACGTGTCAAAATATTTGTAGGAAGTCTTATTACTATTTTAATCTTTACTTAACATACATATATTATTTAAAAAAAATATATAGTATCTAAGAAACTTTGGATCCTACTAAAAGTTATTCGTCGTAGAATCGCATTACAAAACAAATTAAAGGCTTATTTAATAAAATAGTCAATAATTCTAATTGGCTACCTACTAAACACACAATAATTAAAATAGTCAGTTAAAAAGTTTAATAATCAAAGCAGAAGCCTAACAATTGAAATAGTCAATAAATCGAATATACGTACTAAAAACTGTACATAGTAACATCCAAAGTAGTAAGTAAATTGTTAAATAATCAAACTAAAGCTAAATCTTACATTTAATTACTAAAAGTACATATATAATTATCAATGTTAATTTTTTGAATTTTTTGGTAATTGTATTTTTAAAATTTACTAAACATATTTGAGTTTCAAAACTGTAAACTAAACATATTTGAGTTTCAAAAAATAATAGTACATTTTACTTAAATTTTACCTCAGAAAAAAAGAGTAATATAATAATAATAATACGTGTATTTAAAAGAAAAATATTTTTGTTGTAACTCCAGAATAAAACGAAAATGTGAAAAATTCATTTGTTTTAGTTTTCGGAAATCATGTGCTAATCATCCGATTTATTTTAATCTTGCTCGGAAGTGTGCTGCTCGACTGAAATACTTCTCATAGGTAATTGAATTAATCTGCGACATTACCACAATATACAATACCATTCGCGGCATAATAATCATGATTTCCTCGACCGAGACATTTAAGGTCTCATGTTGCAAGGTTAGGAGACCGATAATACCGATAAAAATTGCAGTCGGCCATCGCAATCGCACACATGCACTTTGATTCCTTTTTAGGAAGATGGTGGCATTGGAATCGTTGAATTTCCCGCTACTTTACATCGATCTAAGCTATCTCGCGGATATTGTGACTTGCAGGCATGGTTGCAGAGCCATGCCATTCGTTTAATCATAATCATAATCATAATTTATTTTTCAAAAAAGACTAGATATCTACAACAAAGATACCTACCTAATCTGGTGAAATCGTCAAGAAAAAATACATATTAGATAAATTACATATTAGTTAAATTTCAAAATGAAAAACCATAGTAGAAATATAAATAGTGGCAATAGTGTCAAATTAAAAGACATAACAAAATAAAATAAAAATAATCGCATCAAAAAAAAATATAAAAAAACAAAACAAAAAAAAAATACAAAAAGAAATGTTAAATGATCCACTAATTAAATTCCAACATAATTTGGAAATAATACCGTTTCAATAGTCAACTTAACAACTAAAACGCCTGAAGCGTATATTTAAAAAATCCTATCAATATTGTAAAATAGCACTTTTTAAATCTAATATACAATTTGCTCGGCCTATTTTCTCTAAAAGTTTACAAATTCTCTTATTCGCAATTATATTTACAATTTTTAACTTGTATTTATTTTTAAAAATTCATTCTTGTGAGCATTGGACGCTTCTATAGACGTACATACGCTTGATTTTTATCACATTGTAAATATTTCACTGTTTACTCGTTCCTATTTATTTTAAACACAAGTCATATTATTTTATAGCCATGTATAATGATTTATTTCTTTTTTTGTTGGTTTGCGAGCCAAAAGTTTAAATACATGGTAAAATACATAACATACAGATTTCTCACAAAAAAAAAAACAACAGACGTTGAAGAGTACAATGGGTCTTTGATTGATCTTAGATACTGTCTGGCCAGGCAATAATCGCAAACGAACTGACTGACTGAATGATCAGATTTATCGTATTTTTGTTGATTTCTCCACCAATATGGGAAATTCATTAAAAATCATGGCCAAAGAATAAGAACAAGTAAATAAGAATTAAAACCACGACTTCCGTTACAGAAAGTGAACTATAGTATTTAGAATTACTTTTATTACAGTTTTTTTATGAAATACTTGTGGTTTCTGTATTTGTCTATATAGATACATGTATGTAAATTTCCGGAATGTACTCAATCAGACCTTTCATTTGACACTAAACATGATATACTTATGTTAATATATTGACATTTAGACAACTACTTACTTGATTTTTAAACAGTTAAGGTGCCATATGACACCCTGGATGACATACCGATTCTAACAATACCAAACACTTCCAAATCAGCTCAAACGTTTAGAAGTTATGGTGGAATAAAGAAACGGAAAACATACATAGATGAACCCTCTACACATTACACTCCTTTTTTGTAGGGCTGTCTGGTAATAAAGAATAAGGAGTATTTATTCACATTACAGCCATTACCTAGCATATTAAAGTAATAAGGAGTAGTAATCTTAAAGGTGTTGAATGACCTATAGCATGTTAAAGTAATCTTAAAATACTTACTCAATTTAACATAGAATCATTTACCTACAGTAATAAACAATCATATACAGCATGTATAGTGAATGTTAACAAAGAATTGATTGCGGGGGGGGGGGAGGGGGGTAGCTTTTGACTTAAGTGAGCTTGACGGGGCAAAGGGCGCCACGAATCCGCGACCAAATCGATCTACGAATTACCGCTAACGTCAGGTTGAAACCGCGTATACGACCTCTAATCTGTGACCAGTCTAGAGGATAGAGAAATTCGCCCAAATTAGGTAGTAAGAGCGCGAGAATGACCGCTGGGTGGCATTTCCTAGTGCCTCGCGGTAAAGCGCTGGTTTTTGTCTAAGTATTTGCTTTCGTCCCGCGGGAGAGAGGATGTCAACATTCGCTATACCTAACTCCCTTGGTTGACGGGTTCGCCCTTAGCAATTGACATCCCCTTAACTGTACGGCGACGAGTGGTACCTACAGTATATCGAGTTAAAACAGTACGCGCGCACTTGAGCGGCAAGGCGATGCGGGGACAGGGTGCGAGGGAAGTGAGCAGAGGGATACGTTTTGGCGATACGTCTGTTGTTAGCGTTGCGCGCGGATGGAGTTTCTCAAATTTCTCGAACGTTTGAATATCTGCGTCGGCGGAGTGGCTGCCATATGGCGGCCATATGCAAGCCTTTAGGAGACATGATGTCACTCGCTTTGATTTAAACTTTGTTCTAAGAGATCTATTGTCTGTATACTGTGGTTTAGGTATGATTGCCGTTCGATTGGGTCCTCTTGAGTCTTATTATCAAGATTGTTTAATCTGACCGTATCCGTCTGATGATGTTTGAGGAAATTTTGTCATCTTTGGTTTTCAAATTCGAAAATATCTCTCCCTAGAGTCGCTATTCGCTGGTCAGACCGTACATTGTAATTTATATTAATGTCATTCTTTATAGAATTTATTATTTATTCTGAAACAAAGACAATATTTTGATTATGTGTGGTATGGCCGCAGCGGAGCCACCGTGTCCGCCAGTGGCTTTGGCGGCGTTGACGCCATTGGGGCGCCCCCCGGCCGCGGCGCCCATGGCGGCCTTCCCGGCGCCCTTGCTGGCCGCCGCTCCGCCGCCTTCGGCTCCTCTTCCGACGCCCTCTACGCCGAGGCACCTGCCGCCGCTCTACCACACGCCGCGCGGTGAGTCCTAATTTATTGATATATTGTATTTAAAAGGTTACAGAAAATAACAACCAATATGACTTTTTGATTTTTTTGGTAATTCTGTTTTCAAAATTTACTTAAATGAGTGAGAAAAATATATTTCGCGTTCACAATACTTTTCCTCCTGTTCGGTTGTTGTCAGTGGTCAAAAACGCATTTAAAGAGAATTTTTTTTTTAGGAATATTCAATATTCGGAAAACAAAACGAAAATCGACAAGCTTACGGGGCAATAATGCTTGAGTATCAGTATCAGTATTAATTTATTCATTTAGTATATAATAGTACAACAAAAGCTGCTAGTTATCCTATTTATAATAGAATTCGTCAGTTGTTGAGAATATATTAACGAAAATAAATTAATCAGAATATTAAATATATTTTAACAATATTAACTAACAATAATGAAACAATATTACTGGTAATAAAAAAATGCAGAGTTGTTTCGATGCACATTGGTATCTATACATATAAAATAAATAACGATCAAAAACTATTAATAGTCAACTTAGTTTTCTTATACAATAAATAATCACGCAGTACAATAAAAAGTATCAAAACAAATTTAAAAAAAACAACTTGTGGACATGGTCAGGTATGAAAAAGTATCAAAACAAATAGAAAAAGAATATACAGGTGAGTTTTTAGTTCCCAGCATTCTTAAAGGGCGTGAATCAGAATGAGCAGGCTTTTGATAAATTATATATTTTTTTAAATATGTAAATCTTATCTATCGAAAAAAAGTTCAAGAAGCGTTGAGCGCGCTGCGCCATCTAGCGATAGATAAAATATCGCTAATTAAGAATATTAGCGGTATTTCACCTACCGCTAGATGGTGCGTCGTGCTCAACGCTTTTTATATAATAAAAAAAACATATAAAAAAATATATATTCCCCCCCCCCCCCCCCCACAGATTTTGTATTAAAAGTTGCTTACTTGCTGATACTGATTCGCCCCTGTCAAGATGCCGGTAACTAAAAACTCATTCTACATGTACATGGTCAGGTATGTTACGTTAGGGTGGCACCTCACCAATCGATCGATTTCATCGATTGACGGTAGAATGGAGGACTAGTCGACGTCGATCGTCAGTTGTTAGTGTGCCAACAACTGACGATCGACGTCGACTGATACATTCTACCGTCGATCGATGTAATCAATCGATTGGTGTGGTAGCACCCTTAAACATTTGTAATCTACGTATTTTACGTTGCTGTTAAATTCGCCGAAAGATTGATGGCTTTGCATTCTATGGTTTCGAAAGGGGTGTGAATGGGTGGTAAGGTGCATGACAGCTGGACTGTAGCAAGACAGCTATCCTAAGCCTATCAAAGCCGGTCGTTTAGTACGGAATCCACCGGTCACCCCCAGAAGTATAATAATAGTATATGATGAGTCTGACTTCGGTCGGTGAATTCCATGGCAGCTCCGTTTTTTTTTAATTTTATGACATTTAAAGGATAGAAATGCCCAAAAAATCATCCAGTTCATAGAAAGGACGTGTGGATTGCGGCGTTTATTTATGGAACCTTTCAAACGCCTTTGTTTCCGCCTTGTAGAGAGTGGTAGCTGGTTAAAGAGCTTGAAGCTTAAAAATCCAGAGGGTTTGAGTTTGCGTAAGGCGCACTTTAGGCAGGACAACGTCTGCCTATATTGTGAGAGTACATATTAGATTTAGCTAGCATCTATTATACATTTTAAAATGTATTCAGCGGTAAAAGCATAGTAAAATAAGAACAGTATAACATCTCCACAGTACGCACCGATTTCGCACTCATACAAGCGCCCGTTGTCCGTACGCTACCACTACATTATATTATCGGGCGCCTCGGTGCTAGCCAGTCAGGGCTGTCGCGCGACAGCTAAGTATACAAAAGTGGAATGTTTTCTGTACAGGCTGTAATGCAACCTATCAGAAATTACATTTACGAGTATTTACATTTACGTTACGAAATTACATTTACGAGGTAACGTTTATTGTTCATTTGCGTAGGTAAGTATGTGTCTAGGTAAGTAGGTGCATAGGTACCTATGTAATTTTTAAGATTATTTATAAGATATATTTATTACAGAAAATACAATATTTATCCATACCTATTTCCGTCCGATTTTGTGTTAGGAATGGTAGGATACAACAGTCTTCAAACGCGTCGATATATTTCCCTAATTATATTTGCATATAAATTAATTCAAGGAACTATTTATTTGCCAGAGATACTGTGTAAGTTTGAATTGTACGTACCTGTAAATTACACAACGCGTGCAACGAGGAGATCGCATCTATGTTTAATGTGCCGTACCATCGTACAAATATTTTTGTAGAAGTGGGAAGAGTTATAGCTCTTCTTAATTCCTTACCCGCAGAAATAGACATCTTTTGTATATCCCTTTGGCAGATACAAAGGAAACTCCCTGCTATATCATGTTTATCATAATCTGTCTTTTATTTAGTTTTATATTTTTATGTTTTTTTCTTGTTCAATGTTAGCATTAATTTAGTTATGTAAATCATTTATTTTTAGACTGACACTCTAGCTTTAATATTCAAGGGCGAATTGGATTCGTCTGTAATGCTCTTGAATAATATTTGAAACTAATAATAAATAAAGTAAGTGCGTAGGTAGGTAGGTAGATGCGTTTATGTTAAGTACCTACTTTAACTTACTAAAATGTAGGTATTTTGAACACATGCAACAAGTGATGAATGCTGTCACACAAAGCCAGCACTAACTCATATATTCTGTTACAGTATACTCTTGATCAATAAATCAAAAATACATAAACATACATAATAATTATAAAGAATTGCATTTCTGCTTTAATGGTATCTCAACTTGTCAATTGTGTATTTGTTGTGGCAACCCTGGTGGTTCGGCGAAGCGTAGGTACTTATTTCGAAAACGGGCTCGAGATGCCCTACTGATGTTATTTTACTATGGTAAAAGTCAGTACCTCTGTTCTATCCGCTTGTTCTCGTTTCCCGATTATGCCGATAAAACTTCATAGATTTATGCGAACGCGGGCGAAGGCGATCTCAATGCGAACGATTCGGAGCGGTCTTCCGCGTGCCAAGTTTGAGGAGACGCTATTCATTCGGTTACAAAGTTCTCGCGCCGCAATGGCGGCCGCGCTGTCTGCTCCTTTGCCAATATTCTAATATTAACCGAACTCCTCCTCTTTCGTCGCCCGTGTCGTCGCGTCATTCGTTCGCTCTTCGAGAGGCAAATAGGGAGGAAACGCATTCTACACTGAGAAAATATTGGATTGATTGATACAGAATATAGATGTTTCAATCGTAATTTTGTTGAATTACAAGGAGTTTTGTTGAAACTCCTCGATTTCGTCAATATGTATCAACATTTTCCTAACGGTTAATACGAAAATAACAGTATACTGTAGTTTCAACATAATTCACGTGTCCGACTATAACCGTACGTATACTACTTCTTCTCCGTCGTTCTCTCATTACTGAGGATCGTGGCCACTAGACAACAGTTTGCCTACGAGGCTCCTCCACTTCGACCTGTCTTCTGCATGGCGGGTCGCAGATTGTATTGACCCTTTTGTAACTTCTTTGATGAGGTCGTTCCATCTGGCCGGTGATCTGCCTTTGCTTCTTCTTCCCTCCACTTGACCCCCGGAAAGCATTTCCTCCAGATTCTCTGGTTTTCTCATGGCAATATGACCGAAGAACT
Organism: Micropterix aruncella; assembly: GCA_944548615.1. Taxonomy (NCBI): domain Eukaryota; kingdom Metazoa; phylum Arthropoda; class Insecta; order Lepidoptera; family Micropterigidae; genus Micropterix; species Micropterix aruncella. The sequence goes on from OX155958.1 coordinate 29,869,326, forward strand.
GCAGGACCCTTCTCATGCATACGGTGGAGAGCCTCACTTGGATGCCGAGTTCTTCCAGGACAGATTTGTTAGTGCGTCGTGCTGTCCATGGGATTCCTAGCATTTTACGCTAACACCACATCTCCAGTGCATCAATTTTGGTGCGTATCCGAGCCTTCAGGGTCCATGTCTCCGATGCATAGAGAAAGATCGAGAAAACCAGAGCTCGAACCAGCCTGACCTTAGTCCGCTGACTTATACCCCGATTCTTCCACAGCCTTTCTAGCTTGCTCATGGCATCTGCCTTTCCATCTTGCCATCTGGCTTCTGCGTGAGACCTCCTTTTCGTTTACTACTACATGCTGCCATATTAGAAGGGAGAGCCTAAGGTCGCGAAGTAATGAAATAACATTATGTTTTAACTTTACGGCAAGTTAACTACCGTCACGCCAACACCGTAAGCTTTCGTGTCCACATACGTTTTTTTCGCCGTGAAAATCCACGGTTAATTCGCCATGTCAGTGTTGTATCAATCACTACGAAAGCTTGTCCACAGTCCGGTTTTTCGCCGTGTCCGTGGACAAGCTTCCATGGTGATCCATACCCCACTGTCGACACGGCCAATTAACCGTGGATCTTCACGGCGAAAAAAAAACGCGTGAACAAGAGGGCTTACGGGTCATGTTAGTTAATTCATACGTATGGATCACAGCCCGATTTATATACGTCATCCTTATTGAAACAGGCGTATTTCTGTGTATTACATCGTTATATTTTTCTCAGTGTAGTAATATTCTATGGACTTCACGAAAATTATTTACTTGTGCCGGCATTCTATGGCCAAAATACTGTCTGATCTGAAAGTATCAGCTTTTCCACAACTCTTGCACTTTTTTGTCGCTGGCTCTTGTGGACTATTATATTATTTTCTTATTGTTCGACGATCGGCATATGCACTCTGAGTATACAGCAGACGAGTCACTGGCTCTGCCAGATCATGTAAATAGTCATGAATATTATGCTACCATACCGGCTACGACTCACGGCGCGAACTCTCGGCGAGATCCTCGAGAGTATAGAAAAACATCCATCCACACTGACACAATGTTCTTACTTGTCTTCACGTTCTCATTCGGTATGGACGAAATTAACGCTGCAGCGGCTTTGACACTGTATTCATTAGCATTCTATAACTTTGTAAAAATTCGAAAAAAGATTACAATTAAGAATTTTATTATAATTAATAAGGACTGTATTTCCTATACCTAATTAGCAAAAATATATTCCTTCTTCTTTTTCAGTTCGTATATTTCAGTATATGTACATTCGTGCGCTGTTTCGGTTCGAAGCATAAATTGCTAGTTTATACATGTATGAACTCCTCCTTGAACTCTTCACTTGCAACATGTTTCAGCAATAATGAAACTTTGGAAGATCGTTTGTCCTTAATTGAATTAAAAAGGGCGCTCACGTCACTCCTATATTTTATTTTAGCTTTCATCACAAACCACATACATACTATATAGAATAGACTATATAGTATATTCTATATATTCTATATATTGTTATAGAATAGACCGCGGGAATACGAAAGTGGGCTGTGAGTGAATGCGATAACGGAATAGAGAGAGATAGCTGCATATACCCCTGTATATCCATCGTCGAAGCGATGCACTCAGTATATATTTACGGTGTTCCGCGCATGCGTGACTAAACAAGAATAGAGGGGACCCATATGCAACTTTCTCTTTCTATTCCTCTATAGATTTCTCAGGCTGATCGCGTGGTCTATTCTAGTATGCTGTGTCACAAATAGAGTTGTCAACTACAACGGGCGAACCCGTCACCTCAGGAAGTTTTAACGATTAGTCGTTCTTTCCCCCGTGAGGTGAACGCAGAAGACTTGGACAAAAACAGTCCGCCGTCAAGCTCCGCCACATGCCCGTAAGACGCCAACGCCTTAACCGCGAGATAACAAGGTGGGTTACCCAGCGGGCTCACACTCACGCCCTTACTTCCAATTGTGACCAGATTACTCCGGTCTCTTGATTGGTCACGAGTTCGAGGTCGCTTGCGCGGTCCTCTCCCTTACAAAGCGGTGAGACGGTGTGCACCGAATCTATCGCGGACCACAGCATCCTTTGCCCGGCTGTTCACCCAGGATCGAGTAGCCGATGGTCGTTTCAAGAGCAGTCGCCGTAAGGTCCGCAACCACCCCTGCTCTATAGGAAACAGTACTGCTTCCAGACTCCCCCGACTGTTAGTCGGAGTGCACAGTCGATTGGCTTGCGCCGCACTGTGTGCAGACCGTCCAGGAGCTCCAGAAGGTTGATTCCTAAGGGAAACTATCCCTAAGACCAGAGTCCTGCCCGGGCTCGCACTTCATGCGTGGAGGCCGCCGGATGGGTGTTGACCCGTGAGTGTGACCAACCCTGAACAGAATGGGTCTACGTGGCCAACTCAGCAAGGGCCCATTAGCTCCCAGTATGCTATGTCACAAACGCAGCTAATTTAGCAAGTGAGTCTCTATTTCATCTGCTTTGCATTTATTATGATGCCTTGTTGCGGTCATTCCGCGAGCGCGGCCGATCACCCGTCCTAAAAATACGACGCCAGGCCGCGTGTCAATTGCGAGGAAAAATAAGACAACCGAAGGAGGTTGTGACCCCATAATAATATCTGAATCACGATTGTTTATCATTCACGGCGCGGAGCGAGCCTCGCCTCGTATCGGGCTCAACCCGATGGACGTCGTTATTTTTATGACCGAACGAACGAAGCGGGTCGAAGACTATTTCCGCGGGGCGCGTTGACCTGCGCTTCTCTTTGAGGCCCAGTGTTATTAGGTGTCCTTACCTATGGCATGATTCTATATCGCATAATAAATAAATCGCAAGCACTTGTGATACGTGGCAAAAAAACATTGTCAACAAGTAAAGATAAGGAATAAAAACACGACTGCCGTGACAAAAATCAACTACCGTATTTATAATATTTTTTTAAAGGTTTTTTTAAAATTAAATATTTCTGGGTTATGTCTTTATCCATATGAATACATATATATTTTCGGAATAAACTCAATCAGACCTTTCATTTGACACTAAACACGATATATTTTATATTAATTTATTGACATTTTCACAACTATTTATTTTATATTTTGACAGTTTAAGTATGACACTGGGGATGACATACAATACCACATAACAATGCCTCATCCTACTTCTATATCGGTTCAAGCGTTTAGAAGTTATGGTGGAATAAAGAAACGAAAAACATACATAGATGAACCCTGAACATATTAAACTCCTTTTTAGTAGGGAAGTCGTGTAAAAATAAACGCAAAATGGTCACATGGGATATAGAGAAGGAGGGATATGGTGACATTCAAAATGATAACAAAATAAATGTTCTTTTATGACAATTTAAAACATTTTTCTACAAATCTGATAAGATTAAAAATAACTAATAGAACTAATAATAATAAACAAGGTAGGTGCAAATCAATCATCAAATAAGTCATTAAACATCTATTCATTTTTAAAAAGAAATACGAAGGCATATTGCTGGATTGACAATAAAATATATATTTTTTGATTATTCTACATAGAATTCGCATTTCTATTTTAATATATTATTCTCCCTGACTCTTAAATCACATTAGTATATTTTGATTATTTGTATGTAGGTAATATTGAATATAATATTACAGCGATGACAACTATCACGATAGTTATGTTTTTAATAATATTTTTTTTAGCATTTAATTTTGTGACGCATCCAAGTGTAGGAATGCCTATCTACTGGAGTAGTTGATTGTATTGTATTGTATTGATATGTCAATGCGTGTTTTAGACTAAGTCAGTCTACGAATAATATTTTAAAATATTCATCATAAAAACATAATTATTAAAGGAATCTCGTTAGAAGTAATAAAGCGTAAATAATAAGCGTAATAATAATAATAAATATCGACGGAAATATAATATTACATAAATATGTAATTAATAAATAGCATTAATAATTACATATAATAAAGAGTATTTTTGCATAGATGCATTTAAAAAAAAAACATAATTCAAATTACATGTAACAAAAAAATCTTTAACCGATTTACAATAAGTGTACATATTATACGTAGCTTAAAAAGTAAATTTATCTCTTTGACATATTGGTTTACCACCTCACTAGGTATGAACCTGTGTTGAGGTGGTATTAATATCGTTAAATTATTTTGAGGCGAGAGGGCAAGTCTTACCTGGTACGTGAATAAAAAACAAAAAAAAACGAAATACCAATTTCTTTTCCAGCTTTCCAAAGCTATTCCAAAGCTTTACACTGTGATATCGTGCCAGATCCATGTGGCATGATTAAACAGTGGAAAGTTCCAGCACATCAAACCTCTTTGGGATTCCGGCTTTCGCGGTAATGCAGTCCATTTGGCGTGCGTCCATGCATCGGATTAGCTTTTAATACTTTATGCAAACTGCTGCAGCCATAAACCCGAAAGACCTTTTACTGTAAAAAAGAAGGGTGCAGCCGCTTGGGGAAAGCCGTGTCCTAAATTATGGCATCGTAAAGTTCAATGGATTTATTTTCCTTTTAGCCAAGCGAAAAAAAAGGTTGACGAATCTTATTTTAGAGTTCGGTTTAAGTGTAAAAATGCTCCGTTTTTCTATTAAAATTTTGTAATATTGAGAAGAATCGACAGATGGTTTCGAAATATTGATGGTGTTTTAAAGACCATTCTGTTATAAATAAGATAAAAACGCACCCGATGTTTCGGCGATGTTGCAACCGCCGGGCTAGACAGTCTACCCGTGACAACGGCGGTTGCAACATCGGGTGCTACAAACTTCGCGCGGTAAATTTGTTCTAATCGTATGTATAATGTCAAACAACCGCGATAGTCTTCGATTGCATACCACTCTGTTAGCTTCTTAAAAAAAGTTAAAAGGAAAAAAGTTATTAGAGCCGACTGCTACTCAACAGTCAGCCGAGAAGATTAGAGTAGCGCAAAGAGCAATGGAAAGAATCATGCTCAGATTCAGCTGCGCAACCGGAAACGCAACGAAGCTTGGCTGCATCGCCAATAGCCGCTCTATACGTTAGCCAATGCTTGACTGCATCGCGATGGTGGAAGCGAGTCGGCACCACTGTGGTGTGTAAAAAAATATGGGAAAAGCGGGAGTGGCATAGGCAGTGGCCAAACCATTGGCCAACGTGTAGAGGGGGCATAAAGTGGAAGCGAGTCGGCACCACTGTGACGTGTAAAAATATGGAAAAAGCGGGAGAGACATAAACAGCGGCCAAACCATTGGCCAGCGTGTAGAGGGGGCATAATGTGGAAGCGAGTCGGCACCACTGTGACGTGTAAAAAATATTTAAAAAGCGGGAGAGACATAAACAGTGGCCAAAGCATTGGCTAACGTCTATAAGAATCACATGATCCAACAGTCTTGTTTGGGAGACTCAGACATGTCACCCTGCTGGGGCATCATTAATACTACTGACGTTTTCGCATTACAATGCGGTGTGATCCAGTGTAATGTTTAAACATTACGTGTAATGACGTTACATCTAATTGGTTTTGACGATATGTGACTTTCTTGCGTAAACATTGCATAATATACAGATTTACGAGTGCGACACAATTAGTTTAGACATTTCTGTTTCCCCATTACGACGTGTAAAATGAATTTTCTCTGCGTATGCCATGCCAGAAAGATCGCGCGCAACTGCGACTGACGAGGACAGTGTGCGTCATAGCCATAATCGGCTTGGCCGACCAAAGCTGTCAGATCTCCCTACTCCCGCTCAGCGACGAGGCAATCAGTGCGGCGTCCGCAGCCCTCCGCTACTCCTGTCATTCTAGTAGTATCGACACTGCATTTATTTTCGTATTTTTCGAAGCGATAATAAACAAAGCGCCGCGTCGCGTCAACGCTATCAGCTGTTTTGGCACTGAATTCGCGCGCGCTTTCGACCAATCGGACGTCACCGTCTGCGTGTGTGTTGTTCATGTGTATATCATACGTCAGATTATACTTATAAGAATAATTAAAAAAAGAGTGTTAGCAGAAATACAAAATAAAACTGTGTTACTTAAGTAGTTACTTACATAATAATTGAAAATAATCAGGATCTTCTAGGTAAGAAGTGCTGTACGCAGGGTGGAACAGAAAATAAGAATACACTGGGAGCAATGAATCCGGTCACCAATATAAACCTTAATATCTTGGAAACTAAGAATGCTAGCATACTCAAATAAAAATAATAAAACTTCTTGGTTGCTGTAAAGTAATGCCATAAACAAGTAAATATTTTAAAAATAAAAAAAACACGACTGCCGTTACAGAAAGTGAACTATTGTATTAATAATTATTTTTATTACCTACGGTTTTTTAAAGATAATACTTGTGGTTTATGTATTTATCCATAGGATGAGTTTTTAATTAGTGACATCCTTGTGGTAGGTGAATCAGTACAACAAACTAAGCAATTTTGATAATTTTTTGAGACAAACAAAAAAATGTTTTTTTTCCAAAAATAGAATAAAAAGCTATGAGCATGATGCGATATCAAGCGTTAGATAAAATATCGCTAATATTGTTTATTAGCGATATTTTGCCTACTGCTAGATGGCGCAGCGCTCTCAACAATTCTCAAACTTTTCTTTAATAAATATGATTTACAAATTTGTCAAAAAAAAAAACTAAAAAATTATCAAAAGGTATTTTGTTGTACCGATTCACCCACTACAAGGATGTCACTAATTAAAATCTCACCATGTAGATACATGTATATTTCGGAATAAACCTTTAATCAGACCTTTCATTTGACACTAAATACGATATATTTATGTTAATTTATTGACATGGTGGCATAAAGAACACGAAAACATACATAGATGAACCCTGAACACATTACACTTGTTTATTTTCGTTAAGTCGTGTAAAAAGGATATTAAACAAAATAAATGAGTTTTTGACAATCGAACTACGAATTTTTTTTTTTTGCTTTTGTTTCTGTTGTCACAGAAAATATATAAGAAGCGTTCTTGATATTCAATATTTAATATTAATGTGGTAATTATTGAATAAGCTAGCATTTTTGGTTTCTTATATATTAATGTTTATGTTGGTGACCCGGATTCATTGCTCCCGAGTGTATTAAGTCTTTATTTACCTATATAATTGCCGTTTTTACAATTGTTGGTTTTGTAATTGCCTTTGGCAACGTGAAAAATGTATAACTTTTAATGGTTTGAGTTATTAAATTTTTAATTTAAAGCTATTCTATTCCGCTTTCGAAATCAGTTATTCGCTTCTCTTTCTCTCGTTTTTGTGTGGCATGCTGATAATTGCGATACTGTGTACCACCTGTATAAAACCAAAAGAAAAGCCACTCTACGATTTCAATTCTAAAATCTAAAACATATATATATATAATTCATTTTATTTGCTTTGCGATTAGTATTAGGGCCATCGCAACACGATTTTGAGCGTTCAAGCACATTCTAACTTCTGAATTGTCGTATTAGGGATTAGAGACTTATCGGTGTTGGAAAAAGAGCATATTCCGGGATATGTGCAGCAGTGTCCTTCCCGCGAAGGCCAACAGACGCCATGACCTGGGCGACGATTATCAGAAGTGCTGGAGGGAGCTGTCAGACCTGTACAAGGACCGCCTCAGCCGGACAGTGGATATGCCAGAGGGTTTCACGCTCTTCATCAGTGTTATTGGTAAATTTATTTCTTGCCACAACTATGTCATTTTATACATTCTTTCGATAGATAACTGTCTGATACATAACTTAATATATTTCTCTGTGGAATCAAGTGCATCGAGCATGCTCATACCTCCTTTACTTCATGGGAAGTTCCGTACTTAAAACTAAACAATAAAATAAATGTTTTTGAATTTTTTTATATTTTGTTTTGCACCGCACAACGCTGCGCCGCAGCCGCACCGCATCTCATGTACAAGCTCTAAGCAGCATTAATTCCATGAAAGTCTAGGATGCACAACGCTCCGTCCAGATACAACCCCTTACTCCCTATCTCGAAAGATGAGCCTTATTGTAGAATTAACTGTTCCATGGGAATCAAATATTCCAAAAGACCACGAGTACAAACTAAATAAATACCATTATCTCGCAAATGCCGTCACCCGGAACGGCTTCACTGTTCACCTTCACACGGTGGAAATTGGCGCTCGTGGCCTGCCAGCCACATCTCTGTTTCTTCTCTTTAAAGATCTTTGTCTGTCCAGGAAAATAATCAACTTCTTCCAAAAAAATAACTAAAACCGCAATTTCCGCATCAAACTCTATGGTTTTGAAGGGAATGTGAATGGGTGGTAAGGTGAACACACATGTGGCAAAACAGCTGCTCTATACCTACCACGGTCCTTAGTCCTGAGTCCACTGCTCAGCCCCCAGAAGTGTAATAATATTATTATGATGTGTCCTATTCCGGTCCGTGAATGTCCTGGCAGTTCTGTTTGTATCTATCTATAAAGTTGTATCATTAAGTACACCTCTTAATAGACTTCTCCATTTGTTATTTTTCCATTAACAAATATGTAAACTCACCGACGAATAAATAGTGATTAATTTATTCTCACCGGTAAATAAAGACATAAAGATATGTTGGATGTTAGTTACTTACCCTATTTATCATATATTTTTATCTACAGTAATTAATTATATTCGGTCACCAACTGCCATTTAATCGAAAATAAAATGTATGGTCAATGTCATTGTCATGTTCTTTAGCTTTTCTCCTATGAAATGAATCATAGTTGTTAATTTTTTTCAAGCAGAATCATATTTTTAAAAATATTTTTTTATCACTTTTGCCAGACAGATATATGTGTTGTTGTTGGGCTGTACGACTTATAAGATACACACAGTAAACAAATAATTTGTTAATAAAAATATTGACTTTCTTACTTTTGGGTTATCTTGTGTTGACGAGCTGTTGACCTGTTTTAAATAGACTTTGATTGAGACGGATGAACCGAGATGACGTTTCAAAAAATACGAGTTTTGCAACGATTTTCGGATTTGAGTTTCTAGTAGATTTGGTTCCTCATTTTTTGGAATGAAACATTTTAAGGCTAATTTACGTTTTGTTAAATAGCAAGTGCAGTTGAGATTGATTAGTTGATATATTTTTGTGGTTTAAGTGTAAACAAGACGTTCATACACTGTTTAGTTCTTCTTGCAGGTCCAAAGTGTCTGTCAGAGTCACGAAATGGAGCACGAACAACTGTTAGAATTACGAAACATTTAAAAAATAATAGTCACAGACATCGCATCAGAAATCGAACATGAATTGTTAGTTGAAATTGAAAGACTTAATAGATTATGGCAAAGAAGGCTTCAGAATAGAGCTAGTGATAAACTTTTCCAGGAACTGATTGATGAGGATTCAATTGAATTTTGTAATTCAATGCGAATGACAGAAGATAAATTTAACCCTTTGCACTCGAGTGGCTCCGCTACGGAGCCCGGGCAGGTTATTGCGTACACTCGAGTGGCTCCGCTACGGAGCCCGGGCAGTTTTGGGTCAACTGGAGCGGCGCCCAGACGGCGTACCAGCGCCGCACGAGTGGACGCAATTAACTACCTGGGCACCATACCAGCGCTGCTCGAGTACAAAAGGCTAAGTTTCTATGAGTATAAAATTACTTTAAAGTATCTATAGAACGCTTTCCTAATATAGCCGAAATCGTCTCGAGTTGCTGGTTTGCCTGTGTCGAAAAGGCCTCTAGTGCAAAGAATGAATGAGTTACTGACTATTGTTGGGCCAACTATAGCAAAACGGATACATTTATCAGAAGTGCACTATCTGTCAAATTAAACTACAAATATTTCTGACTATGATTATTACAAATATTTCTGACTGATCAAAGCAGCTATTGATGGTTGCGGTACTGCGAGTGTGGGGAGTGCGCGGGGGAAGCCACTTAACAGAAACCGTGCTTCTAATCACTTTACTGTGCACTTCTACTTATCACCTAACAGCGTAAACGTTTACATGTAGATTTTACTAATCACTAAACAGCTAAATTGTTTACCTGCACTTGCTACTTAACAAAATGTAAATTAGCCTTTAGGCAACGGTGGGGGGAAAAAATAGACAATGGGCTCGATTGCTTTTCTTCGTGAACTAAAATCGGAAATTAGTTCGTGTGCACGAGTCAGGGCAATACGCTAGAATGAAATGTGAAATGAACGGTTGTCACTTTTTCGCGTTAAAACTACCCACTCAAGATAAAGCATCTGAATCTAAGACCGCACGAAATGTGTTCAAATTTATTCGGACGAGTATATGTTCGACAGGTAGTTTTTATCGACGATCGTTTGTTTCATATTCCGCTCTAACTTATTTTTCAGTTTTATTTCACAAAGAAACACAATCGGGCCCATTGTTATTACCAGCATTGGTTTAGTCTTAGAGGTGGAAAATATAAAGTAAATTTACCTTACAATTTCTTATAAACTAAATGACATTCCTTATAAACTGAAATATTTATCATAAAACTAGTGTATTTTAAATAAAACATCTCTTAAATATGCTTATATGTATTATTAAAACACAAACACTATTAAATAAAATTATCTGAATGTCTGAATTAAAACTGTAGGTAAACATAAAATAAATAAGTCTCAAATTAAGGGTATTATAATTAGTAATAAAACAAATGAATAATAGCTACATTAATATCACCAAACATGTCAATTAGGTATGGAAGCAATATCCATAAATCATTTAAAAACCTATAGAGGGTCATAAATATTACAAATCAATAAATTAAATGATATGTAATAAATTTTAATAATCAAAATAAAATTCTGATAATTTCTCTCTCTAAAAATCGTTAAAAAACACTAAAATCAAAAGTATAGATACATCATTGAAACATCAAAGAAACATTTTTTAAATCCGTTTTATAAGTAGGTTGTTAAATTCAGCAAAAGACTGAATGTTAAAGCCGAATGTTACATTGAGCACAGTACACCCCAGACAGTAGCTTCTCTTAGAACAAAATTGAAATTAAAGCGAATACGTCACGAGTCGTAAAGGCTCTTATATGGTCGCCAGATGTTCCGCTACTTGGCCTACGCAGATATCCGATCGCTCGAAAATGTCACCAGCCTTTACCTGGCCGTAATGCAAACGTTCGCGTTCGTTGGGACCTACCTCTCTGCCCACATTTCTCGTACCCTCTTCCCGCATTGCCCTGTAGCTCGAGAGTAAAGCTACTGGTTGTTATACTGTGCATTGAGTCAGTTACTGACTTGAAATTCAAGACAAGTCATTGCCGACCTGGTACTGCCATCTTGTAAATTGATTTGAAGTCAGTTCAGTGCTATTGCGTCAGTGCTGACTTCTAGATTCCCGCTACATATTTTGAAGTCTTTCTGCTCCTCTAGCCACCCGCACCAGCGGTACTAACCTTGTCTAAACGCCGGAGTCAGTAGTTGGGTCAGTCGCTGGCACTGCGTTATAGGGTGACGTGGCATCATGTTGCAAATTTTAACTAGAGAAAATGATGTTTCTATTCGATACCTCTTCTAATGTTTCTGTCAATGCTTCTAACAGCAGATAGGAAAATTTTCTCAACAAAAGGTACAGAAGGTACTGAATTTCATCGAAGATATAAAATTTACCCCGGAAAAAGTTTCAGAATTCTTGAAAACATTTGACGACACGACTTCAATGGGACCAGATGAAATTCCGGCAATATTTCTAAAAAAATGTGCGCCCGACATATGTAACCAGTTGTCTCATATTATGAACATATCATTTAGCAATGGAAAATTACCGCAAGATTGGAAAATAGCAACTGTTACCCCGATATACAAAAAAGGCGACAAGTTATGTGCTGCAAACTATCGACCTATAAGTTTGACTAGTATCATTTGCAAAACCATGGAAAAAATCATTGCTCAAGAAATCAGATCATTCCTGAGCCAAGAAATGGTAATAATTGATGAACAGCATGGGTTCACGCAACGACGGTCCACTGTGACAAATCTCTTGTCATGCCTCGATAAATGGACAAGCGACTGGAACGAGGGATGCCCGACTGATGTTGTTTATTTAGATTACGAGAAGGCATTTGACCGTGTACCTATAAAACGTCTGACTCACAAGATGGAACACTTCGGAATCCGTGGAAAGCTACTGGCGTGGATGCAAGACTTTCTAACTGGTAGGACGTTCACAGTGAGAGTTGGAGAATGTCATTCTGAACCGCATAAAGTCCTCAGTGGAGTCCCCCAAGGTTCAGTGCTGGGTCCTATTGCATTTGGTATATTCCTGACTGACCTAAAAGCAATTATGGAATTAGATTTTGCTCTATTTGCCGACGACACCAAGTTTTTCGCAAACCCACTCATAGCTCACCAGAACATCCAAGACAGCCTTAACTCTACAGTGCAGTGGACCAAGGAATGGCTGCTTTCTCTCAATGCAGATAAATGCACTGTCCTACACATCGGATCTAGAAATCCACGGCTAGCATATACGATTGAGGGGAAAACAGTACAGTCAGTTATGACCCAGAAAGACCTCGGCATCACTATCTCCTGGGACCTCAAATGGGAAGCCCACATAATCGAAATAGTTAAGAGAGCAAACTCACTTCTATATTTAATAAGAAAAGCTTTTTCCACTATCACCAGTGAACTTTTCCTCAAGCTCTATAAAACCTACATTCGCCCGCTCCTCGAATACTCCTACCAGGTATGGAATCCTTACTTTCGGAAGGATATAGAGCACCTGGAAAGAGTTCAGAGAAGAGCAACAAAGTTGGTGCTATCGCTAAGGAACAAACCATACGAAGTACGACTGAAAGAACTTTGCCTGACAACATTAGAGGAACGTAGGCAGCGAGGAGACTTAATAGAAAGCTACAAAATGCTTCACGGTTATTACAGTGTGCCCAACCTCGAGAGCATGTATACCCTGAACACCAATAAACAACTGCGTGGACACTCGTTGAAGCTAAATAAGACAATTGCAGCATCGAACCCCAGGAAATATTTTTTGACAAATCGTGTAGTGGATGCTTGGAATGCGTTGCCAGAGGATGTGATCAGTGCTATCTCTGTCAATAGCTTTAAAAATAAACTGGACAATTTTCTTAGTGCAAAACAGTCACAAGTTTAAAAACAAGTGCATGTGATATACACGCATCAGCCTTAAGCTGCTAGTGTATAATATAATAATAATAATAATAATAATAATAATAAAAAAAACACTTGTATCAAATTCTACCGTTATTGTGAAAAAAATAACCACAACTTTACCACGACTTTATGTAAACAGTGTGAGTCAGTTCTCGGCGCCAGCACTAACGCCTGTAATAGACTTAATGGAAATCACCCTTTACTGCATATTCTGTGTCCTCACGTCTTTTTATATTTTTCATATTAACTGGAACTGCCATTATTTATTATATATTCTAAGGTAATTGATGCTTTTAACCTTAATCAGCTTCTCTTTGCCAAATAGGTAAATGCTCAGAAACCGGCTGATGAATGTTGCTCTAATACTCTTGATTGAGAAGAGATTGATTGGTGGATCGACACTATGTAATATTGTCGCTCTATATGTGAGATTATACATGCCAACAATCAAACTTTTTAGGGCTTGAAAAAACTGAATAACTTTATTCACAATATGTTTTTTTTAGTTGTGTAAATAAGACAAAAAAAATAAAACAGGTTAAACTATCAAAAAGTTGTTTGCGAGGAATCACTACTAAGAACGTAAAAGGTATCACCGGATAAAATCACCAAATTATGCCTAGGAGATGCCACTGCAATGAGAATTACAAGAAAACTCGAGACGGACAGAACGATCCGGAGCATAATTTTACACCAATAAGAATAAAAAACGCAAATTTGATTTTTCGACGTGTACGAGGTCTCACATATAGATCGACAATATAGTCGAAATTTTACTTAATTTTTCAATGTCTACTTTCTCCAATCCTATAATAATGTCTAATATTCAAACTCAAGGATGCAAAACAGATTATAAACAAGGGTATAAAACCAGGTTACACTGAATTGTGTTAAACGATGCGGCTTATCAAATATGCCCCATTTTATCGGTTGTGCCATAAATAAATCGTTTGCAAATGGAATGCGCCAGTGAGTTGGGAAAAAATGCTTTCTAGGGTAACCTTGGCATGCGCAACGACGCACACTCACTGACATTTTGTAATACGGTCATGAATAATTGAATAGCAATATTTGAAAATGAGCACTGGGGAATGATGTGTCACTTATGCGCCGCATACTGCATAATATAACCGAGAAGTCACTGCTTCATTATTTGGGCGAGAAAAATGCATTGAATATAGGGTTCATGCTGTTCAGTGGCTCTTTGCATAACTCTCATTCATTGTATTCTCTTGAAAAGAGGCCCAATGGATATTAAACTTTATTCATCGAATGAAAAGGAGATCTCTGGGATTGTTGTTGTCTCTCTCAAACTAAAAGAAATAGCATGTGTCCTATTCGACATGCTGATCATTTTCCACAGAAGATAAAACATATTATTGCTTCAAACCGAATATTTTATTTTAAACTATTTTAGCTTTAACCTATTGTTTCAATGAACGGGTTATAGTATCAGTCGGTCAAGAAAATCATTTGTGAACATGTCACCTGAGTTACGATTACAAATATACAAGACGTAATTGCGGCCTTTATTAGAATATCGATTCCTAATCTGGAGTCCTTATTTTAAAAAGGAAATAATAGTCTTGCTTGAGAAGGTTCAGATAAGGTTTCCTTAGATACTTTAGAGTAAGAGGATAGGCTGCATTCCTTAAAGCGACAATATTAGAAGACCGACATAGCCTGGTGATCTGACAGAAACATAATAAAATACTCCATAGTTTCTACAATGGTATTGATGTATTCGAAATATTTACCTAACTTTATAATATTTAACCGATTTCTATTAATCCTAATACGCATTTGTTCCGCAATCGTACGGTCGACCAATGAAATAATCTTTCATAGGAGACAATGCGTGCGGATAAAGTCAATAAGTTTAAAAACTTTTTTTGATAAATGTATAAATGACAGACTGAAAACATTCCACTTCAGATATGGGCATATCGGTAATTTGTTGCTCGCCTTTAATGAAACAATAATATTATTATTGATATTATAATAGGTGAGTAGTTATTTTCGACTAATATACCCCTATTGTGGCTCAGCGTGAAGAAAATTATTTAGACAATTCTTGAACCGTTTGTCATTTTCCGATTCCACAACTCATATCGGCAATCCTGCTGCTTTATATAAAGATGAAAAGGCGCAATGACATAAGGCAAAGATGATAACCGCAGGGCTGGTCATACAACTCTTTCAGTATTTTGAATGTCTACGAGGTCACCTGTACTTGTAATTGTAAAATGTAAATGTAAAATTGTAAAATTGTAATTGTACGTTAATTAGTAAAAAATTATCTCATGAGCTCATTATTATTCCTTCTAAAGTCTAGTTTATGTTAAAATTTATTATTTGAATATAATAGGTAAAAATAATATCAAATGGAAGAATACAGCGATTGAAAATTTTGCACTCGCTCGATACTAATGGCTGGTCTTTTTTCTCTCCTGCAGCGGATTCACCGGCGTCGAGTCCCGAAGATGACTTTGTGCTCGTGCCGTCGAATCTACCGTCGGACCTGACGGCCGACACGATGATGGGGGCGGCGAGGGGAGGGGGGGCGGCGCGAGCGTCACCACACTCGGCGCGGCAGCGGGACGCGGAAGACGCGCCCGCGTCGCCGCGCGCCGCCGCTGCGCGCACGCCGCCCGCGCCCCCCGCCCCCGCGCCGCAGCCGCCCGCCTTCGCCACGGCCGAGGCCATCCCCGTGCCCACGCAGAGGCAGCACGTCCTCATGTGGAGGAACTCTCTCGTGAGTAGCCACTCTTCTTTCTCGCAGCGATCTTTCCGCAGAGCGGAGCGGACAGTGTTCGGGTTGGTCGATAGACGGCGAGCGAACGAATCCACATCTCTGTCCGACTACGAATAACTATAAGCAATTTGGAGCGCCCATTCGCTCGCCAGTAAAAATAACAAAGGGTCAGCTTCCGTACGGCAGCAAATAACATAGCCCGCTATTTAAGGGCCGCTACGACGGAACGTCATTAATCCAGACTCGATCAAGACGGGACCTCGCTTAATTTGGACGAAATTCCAAAGAGCAAAAACGTGTATCGAGTTCGTCGTTAAGGTTCCGCACATGTGCCAAATTTTAACCTGGGGGTTCATAGGATTAGAGTTGGTGAACATCACTTTTATTGACTTTTTTTTATCTTTTTTCTGAATTTGAGAAGAATCTGTCGAAAAGGATAAATAGTCAAAGCGACAGAATTAAATCATGCAGTCACCCTTCTACCTTTGACGATATACAATATATTATAATTATTATAGAACGGCGGGGAGGGCTTTTTTGCTCAATATATATTGTAATTTTTTCAAAGTAGCTGTGCATTTTTAATACTGTCAATAAATTTGTCTATGTGTATTTAAATTGTCAATATCCGTTAAAAATAAACACGGAATCAAAAAGTTGGGGAGCCAAAAAGGACGATCGAACTTTTGCAGTGGTTGACAAAGCCTTTCGGCCGGCCTCCATACAAATATATATAATATTGTACATCAACAAGAGAGAATTCATATAAAAAAGACGTTAGTATTTATATACAAAATTGACCAAAAATTTTGCACAATATTTTTGCGCTCGAAGGATAGCATCTGAAAGGTTAATAAAGACTAAAATAACTTAAAATACCATTGTTTTAAATGTTAACTTATAACAAGACGGAGAAAAGACCGAAAAAGAAAAAGCCTTTTAAAAAGAATCGGTGGTTTCACTTTTAAAGGACGCAGCAGTGCGTGTCTCAGTGAACACACAACAACCTAACCCAACTAAAACAAGGTTACAAAGCTTGCATTACAATTGATGTAGAATCTCGCTCTCCTGCACAATCATTGATCGATGTTGCATGTATATATTAACTTAATTAACTGTAGTTATTATGTTATGTTATTATGTAGTTAGTTATATATTGATACTTTTAATATTTGTGGATTTATCTCTCAGGCTCATCCTGTATAGATTAAAATAAATTAAAGTAAACAATCAAAATTGCATTAGCGCTTAAATTCGACTGTCTCCTGTTTCAGAATGCCCAGAAGCAGTCCCAAACTGCCGCTTCATCCGTTCCGAGATCTCAGCCCATCACCATGAAGAGGTCCGATCATCAGAGGCCGAGTCAACCAGACATCAGCTCCATGTCTCCGCCCACCGTACGTTTCTCTTTAAATACTTATAGTTGGTACATACAAGCGGCCTAGGAAGAATTGTAACTTGAGAACCCATATAACTCAGGAACTACCGAAAATATATATGTTACGGGTAAAGCTAGATAAGATGGTAAACCCAGGACTACCCGGTCTGACTGGGTAAAGTCAAAGTTGTTAAAAATGCTTTATACTTTTTTTGCCTAGGGTTAGCAAACAGAAGAGGCTTTTAAATTCATAATTAATTAATTGCAGTAATTTTTTGTGTTCCTTTAATAAGTCAGTACAATAACTGGCGTATGCTGATGTGAGGATAATGCTCCACAAGTCCTCAAGAAAACCTTTTAATTAACTTTGCAGCAAGAGCAGCAAATGTATGGGCCTAAGATTAATCTGGGGAAAACCAAATACACACAGACCCAGCTTTGCCTTTTGTTGTTGGTTCCTATATCTTTAAGTCAGTTAAGAAATTCATCTTATTACTAGCAAATTCATCTCATTAATACTCTGCTCATTACTAGCAAATACAACACCAGAGAAGAGGGGATGTTACGTTTAATCGTTAGAGCTAGTCATGGGAATAAAACTTACTATGACATGTTTTCGACCCTTGAGAATTTATTTGTAGGGGGTGTTAGTGCACTCATACTAATATATAATGGTGGCTTATCTAATGAAGGCATTTTTTTCTGCACATACTTGCATAATTGCATAAATACGGAGATCGACCTCTCGCGAATAATCATAACAGAAAAACCACCGATCGGTAGTATTGGCATTCCAGTGGTTAATGGCTGCAAATAGGTGATACTCTGGTCTTCATTAAAATCCCTTCTGCTATCATGCACGAAGGCAATCTTCTATTATACACTTATCAGACCATTTTTAACTTAAGCTTCGGAGATGTTGACAAAAGCAGGTGAAAATGTTGTAGATGTCTTGACTGCAAAATATTCCGCAGGATCTTCGGTGCTGGGCAGTAGGACGGCGAGCGGAGTGAAGATGAATAATAAAAGAACTTTACAACCTGTATAACGTTGTGCATGCTGTAAGATTCCTGAAAATCGTAAGGCACACATTTTTTAGAAAACCGGAAGAAAATCATAAAGTCGGATGACCAAAACTGTAATGGATCGTTCCTGTCACTCGAAGCGAACAAGTGGACAACCAAAGCCCAGGATAGGGTGGAATGACAGGAGAATCTCGATGAAACCAAACTTATAATGAGTCATAGCGATAATGATGATGATGAAATGATTTTTTCTATATCGTCGCTCTATATGTGAGACCGTATACGCCAATGAGCAAACTTTTTAGGGCATGGAAAAAACTGAATAACTTTAAAATTAAAAAAAAAAATTGTTTACTGTACTAACAGGTAAAACTGTCAAAGAGTTAAGTAGTTTGCGAGGTATCACTGGATAAAATCGTCAAGTCGAGCCTATGAGATGCGATAAGTAAAATTGTCGTCGTTTCGCAGGTACAATTTACACTGGGAAACAGCAGGAGGCGCAGCGCTTCCGGCAGTTCGCCCCCTCCCAATACCTGGCAGGTGTCTCCGACCGGCGTCAGTCCTCTGAGGCATTCGGGTGAGCGCCTATTTAAACCGAGATTATCTCGTTTCTCGTTTGGTTTCTTTTGCGAGACTGACGGGTCGTTTTTACGGCAGGTACTTCGCCTACGTTCCCTCTGCCGGCGCTGCGCTCTTCGCCGCTGGACAACAACAACCTGGACCCGGTGAGCCTGGCGATGGGCGCGCCGGCCGGCAGCGCGGTGCGGCGGCGCGCGCTGCCCGAGGCCATGCTGCGCGCCTCCCCCTACTCCACCCACCACCACGCCTACCACTTCCAGCCGCCCGAGCTGCCGCAGGAGACTCTCCTCGATGTGAGTATTCAATCTTAATATTGACAGATGATAGAATTGCCAATGTGTCGTGCCGCTAACCCGCAAACTCCATACTGCCGAACGGTACACGGATGATAGGCGTATCGAAGCAAAAAGACCTCAAATTGTAGCCGCACATATCTCGAGTTGTCCGAAAGCAAACTCACCGATGAGAAAATCATTCGTTTTTGTCACTTATTTTTTGCTACTTATTATTACAGTTTATCTACTTTGTGTGCTTCTATTGGAGAGAATTAGTAATTATTTATTAATCTGTACAGTATCCCCGAATGCAAATTGCCACCCGAACATTCGCCAGACTTATGACGAAAACAATATTCTCTTCGATGAGACACTGGTTAGCTTAAATTAAACTCGGTGCACAATATTCAAATTTTAGAGCGATATTCTTTTTACACGAATACCCAACAAAAAAGTAGTGTAATGTGTTCAGGGTTCATCTATGTATGTTTTCCGTTTCTTTATTCCACCATTAAAGCGCTTGAACCGCTTGAAATCTCCTAAACACTCGAACCGATTTAGAAGTGTGTGGTATTATTCGAATCGTTATGTCATCCTGAATGTCATAGGGTACATTAACTGTCCAAATATCGAGTAAGTAGTCGTCTAAATTGTACCGCGAAGCACTACTCTACTGTCCTTGTAAAGCAGTATCGTCTTCGTGCACTCCGTTGCAATCTCAGGGATGGATCATCAGCACGTCTCGTACTGGTCACAGTTTATTTGGTATATGAACGACAGTTTACTTCTTATTCTCCTTGAGTGTCACTTTGCGCTGTTCCCGACTGAATAAAACGAAGTCTACGACTGATACGAAATCTGACCCGTGCACGAACTGGGCCGCTCTTTGATACACACTAAAATCAAAAACACATTCTAGTCTACTCCTCACTCTTGACCTAATTAGGGATGACGGCTTCACAATATTCTCGTATCTTACGATAAACCTATTGTATTATTTTATTTTTACGTTGCTGAGGGCGAATTTTAAAGCTTTTATCACCAGGAGCTTTTATCACCAGGAGCCCCAAGCAGCTTTCCCTGCTATTACAGAAAGTGGAGCTGTTCTGCGATTGGTCAGGCTGTATAAAAGTGAAGCCCTCCAAATGTTTTTGCCTTGGACTCGCCCGCATAGACACAAAATTTACGTCCTATGACCCAAAATTGGTCTATAAGGGCTCTATTATCTCCCTTATAGACCCAAATAACCACTTCAAATTTCTTGGCAGGAAAATCACCTGCCAGGGAAAAGACCTCTCTGGCGATCATGTTATAGAACATTGCAGTAGTTGCCTGGAAAAGATAGATGCATTGCTAATTTCTGGCCCCCGTAAGGCTAGGTTCTATGACAACTATCTAACTTCACATTTGTCATGGCCCTTTCTTATTTACGATTTCACCAAAACCCAACTGTCTCGTCTGGATGCACTGGTGACAGCTAGTCTAAAATCCTGGTTGTCCTTAGCCAAACCAGCAGACCCCTCGACTCTCTTCAGGTCCAAACACAATTTTGGGCTAGCTCTAAAACTGCCCTCTCTGCTCTACGCCAACTCCAGAATAACCAAAAATTCGATTCTAAGCAATTCCAAGGTTCCGGCAATATCGAAGCTAGTAAGTGGCCGTAGTGAGTCAAATGATCTACAAGCCCGCGTTGACTTCCACAAAAGGTTCCTTACTGGAATCAGCCAGAATGGCACTGGTCTGGGGTATGGCAGTACAACCATGAGCGATGTGGACTTGAAGAAGTCTCTTGCGGAGAGATTACGACAGCAATAGTATGGCTCACGCTATTGGCCTTCAATGCCAGAATGATTGGACAACAATTGAAGACTATTGCATTCCTCCTCCAATGCACTGGAAAGTAATGTTGTATGACTGGACGCCAGAGATGCTGAAATTTTATTTAAATGCCTTTCAGCATACACTTCCAGACCCCAGTAACCTCGCTCGTTGGAGCTATGCCGAGGATAGTTCATGTCCCCTTTGTAGCAACACCCCTTGCACAGCTAGACATATTGCGATCGTTATTTATTGTTTAAAACATGTACGGTTTGTCGATCTTTGCCTTAATTCGCTTTCCCACCATTATACTGACCGTTCTCGTAACCTGAAACCCCCCTCGTTTGCAAGAGATGACCTTAGTTCCCCAAATTACGACCTTTGCAATCTCCCCCAACTGGCCTACGGATGTTTTGGACCTAGGGATAGATAAATGTCCAAATGTCAATAAATTTAAATAAATATATTGAGTTTAGTTTTAAATAAAAAAAGTCTAATTGGGTACATTCTGCATAATATACATATATCTATATGGATAAATACATAAACCACAAATATGTCATAAAAAACTGTAGTTAAAATAATTATAAATACAATAGTTCTTTCTGTAACACTAGTGGTGTTTTTTATTCTTTTTTTTATATTTACTTGTTACATGCATAACCCTAGTATCTACTTACGAGCGCGACTCACTGTGAGCGGGGCTCAGCTGGCATGTCAATACCAGTATGCTGGAGTTGAGTGGTGTGAAATGAGCTGCTTCGGCAGCTCATTTTGCGTCCACTTATACCACTGACATCTAAATCATATACTTACCATTCAAATTTGGTAACACACTGGTAAAATATTTCTAGTTCTTTCGTTTTTGATTTGATCTCAAAAACATTCTGTAATCTGTAATATTTTAATATATATCTTTTTTATTTTGCAGAGGGAGCATAATGAGACTTTGGCCAAGTTAAATTTCGTCCTCGCCCTCAGTGAATGCGTTTTGGAGTTAGCGGCGAACCGTGCGGCGCCGCTGGCTGTACTTATGGATACATCGGGTAAGATTTTAACCCTTGATTTCCTATCATGCTTAAATTTTATGCAGAACTTAATGTAACTCAGGTAACTAAAAGTACAATTCTCAGCGATGCCTCGTTATTCCTCCTATACTTGACCGACAATCGAGCAAAGATATTTAAATATCCAAATTCAAATCCACACACTACTCGGGAGCTGCGGCTTGCAAAATAACATTGACAAAGCTACTAAATATGGATACTAATCCCAAAAATGTGTAGTTCTTCATCTTGAAACAAAGATTGCTAAGCAACCGTATATGGGAAACCTCTAGAATACATGTGTATTAGCCATTACAATGAGAAGAGAATGTAACTGCAATAGTGAAGAAAAAAATAAAGCTTTCATTTGATTAATGCAAACTCTGTCAATCACTTAACAACTTGTTATTATTGTTTAACTTAACTTTACAAGATCTGACCTGGACATATCAGCAACGCTGCCTGTCCAGAATAAGTAATAGTAATAATAATATTATTAATAATAAAGACTGAGAAATTTGTAATTTTTCTATTTTACCAGTATTATGGCTGGAAAATAAGTAGCCATTTGGTGATACTTTCCGTCCGTCAAACCATCATGTCTTCTTTCTTCTCCATCAGGTACATTCTACTAGTTTATCTTTGTTTGCCCTCGCTCCTCACAGACCCAGCTTCGCACGGGTGCTCGCACGGGCGGTGCGTCTTTCACCTTTTGGATATTAAGTCGCCGCTGCCGCAAACCTACAAAAAGTTTTGAGCATCCATCCCCATTGATACGAGATATCATGGACGGAAATCTTCATTTTGAGCCCCCCTGAGACGATTAAGACCATTTCCAGATTGAAGTCTGGTTATGTGTCTGATGTGTGTATTCCCCCACGATAGCGCCCAAACGCGTCATCCGATTGAACTGATATTTCGCATGCAGGCATCATTCAGTTGTGGCAAGAGTTGAAAAAATTGTGGTTGAAATCGGTCCACCAGGGGGGCGGGGCGCACTAGTCATATTTCAACCTCGAAATATTGGACTTGGAGACTTGAAATTTGGTACACAGATGCCTCGTTGGGCCGAAATTATATTGTGAAATTCTAGTTGGAATATCTACACTAATAATATTAAAATTACGCCATACATTTTAATCAAATATTAACCGCGAGCCGACTGAGGCTAGCCGAGAAACAAACCGTGCCGCCCGAGGTGGTTTTGTAACGGGACTTAAACGGGTTTGTCCGCCTGCGGAGAGAAGGGCGCTCATTGATTTTATTTATGAAATTAATATTCAGACAAAATCAGTCTATGGTTACTTGCCGGGAAAGTCTCGGCGTTACAACCGTTTTTTTTTTGTTTATGTTGCAGATACAGATCAGAGCTCGGGTTCAGGTACGCCGCCGAGTGCGTGTGGCTCGGCAGACACTGGCTTGGGCAGCGCGGAGACGGACGAGCGTCTGGTGCTGCTGTTGCGCGCTTTACACCTCCTGGGCTCCGGCCTCGCTCTGGCGGCTAAGAATCTTCGCTCCGGCACTCTGCATCCTTCCACCACCGTTAAAAATGGTACTTACTAATATTTTGCTGCCTAAATATTCCTACTGCTGAGCGAGTTCCTCTCCTCGTTCATCCCACGCTCTTATCGGATAAGAAGGCCAACGATTGGGCATAGGTCGTCTCCATCTACCCTCTTACTATTACTTTTTTGCGTTGGGACATTGCGAGAGATCCGTTTATTTGATATGAAATTGAACATGGGGTATTCTGGGGTATTCTAGTCTAGGAATATGTCCTCTAAAGGATTTTTCAAAATTCGAATTGTTTTCGTCCATATTGCATCTTTTGTCGTGGTATTTTCTTTATCCATTTTTTCCAAAGACAACATTGATATGTTTCATCTCTTGTGGAAAATGCTCATCGTCGCATAGATCGCATGCTCGATTCATGCGTGGAAATGATGGTGGAATAAATTATGGTAGGAATGATGGCGTATGTGTAGATTTCTGATGAAGTAGAATAGGACGGCTTTTTGGCTTTATTTAATGTCAAAGTCACGAAGAGAATTGACATTACTCTCGGACATTTGATATATTGGAAATCTACAGGAATGCAATATCGGGGCCACCATCTCAAGTGGACACATTCATCCTTTTCTCCAGGGGTATACTCTGCCCGATATCAACATGAAGACAATGTATATTTAAATGAAGATGTTTTATTTCCAGTTCTGTCTGCGATGAATAACAAGTACAAGTCAACGCTGGCCGAGTCGAAGAGGCTGAACTCTGTGAAGACGGCTGCGGCGGCGGCCAGCTGCGGGGGAATGGCCGCCGCCCTCAATCCGCCTCGCAAAGTGTGTCCCGCTGCTGCCGACAGGATACTCTACAATCATGCCATACAAATGGTAAGCGGTAACATTTTTGTATTCAATTGTATAGTTTGTATTCAAAGTTCCTAAATTTAATAATTCTGTTAAATATGGTAACTTTTGTGGCATAACAGTATGTGGAGCACTGTAGATAGCGCTTTAAACACGCCTATACGGTTTTAACTCGTGGACCGTGTTTTCCTGAATATTCCACAATTTTCTCAATTTAATCAAGTTCGCGACACCATTCTGCATATTAACTTTTTGACATACGAATTTGAGGAACATTATTCACGCAACACTACAGATGAGTGACGTTAAAATCAATCGTTGCCAGCGTTTCAGCTTATGCGATTTATGAGCGAGAGCGATCATATTAAGAGGCCGTACACGAAATTTTGTGCATTTTGTGAATTTACATAATTTTGCAGACGTGAATTTAAGGTTAATATACTGTATTTCTATAAGTTTTATTGAACAAAATAAAAGATCATTTATATTATTGTCTAATGAGTGAGCTACTTTTTTGAAAATTATTATAGAATTTTGATTAATTGACCTTGAACCGGCGACTGTTTGTGAATTTTTGCTGTAAGGTTTAGAATATAACATATTTACGAATCGTTTTGACATCTAAACGGTATAAAAAAATTACAATGTATTGTTGTGAAAGTCCTCTATATAATAAGTGAATCACTTTTTACTACTTTCATATAAAATTGTTGATAAAAAAAATATTTAACTTTGTCAAATTTTTTAGAAAATGGGCGAAGAAATGCTTTTGATTTTGGACTTTTAGAACTCTCGTTCATAAAATAAAAACAACAGAAATAAACTTTAGTTCAATATCAATCCATTTCCTGAAAAAAAATGCAAAGCATTAATTAAAATTGGCAATAAAGTCTTTTAAAACAATCTAATTCTCGCGTTATGATACTCGCCTATGATACGATTTACGCCTCAAGTCAGCTAGTCCCCGCCGAGCGCTTCCAAATGGTGGATGTATCTCTTTGGCTCCGAAAATCCTACCTACCTATAGTTATATTATACCATTGATTATAGAGGTATCACGGCCCACATCGATTTCGTACACGGCCTCTTAACAGTATTTAAAAATAATTATAATAAAGTTATTAATAATATAATTAACGAATTTTGATACTAATAACGAAACTAATGATAAATTCCATCATTAGAGCGGTTTATGTGATGATTATTATAAAAATTATTATTTATTCTTGACAGGCAGCTTTGCTGATACGTCCAGATCAGATCTTGTAAAGCTAGTCATAAACAATATTAACAAGTTTTGCAATACAAACATCGTTGAGCAATCTAATACAGTACATAATCAATGCCATCTTCTTAAAAACATATAAGAATTGTTGTTATAATAAAAGACTTCAAAAATCTTTCTGTATTTACCTCAACATTTCTTAACATTTTAAATTATTACTACGTTAGAGTAAGTTACTAGCAACCATTGTAGGTATTTTTGTTCTCGGCGGAACTAATTAAAATTATTTATTTCTTTTTTTGCTTAGTGCCAGTCAGCGGCTTTGGAGGAACTGTTTGGAAATCCCGAAGACTGCTTCCAGCGTTACCAGACCGCTCAAATCTTACTACACTCGCTCGCTCAACATGTCACGCATCGAAACGACAAGGCTGTGCTTACTAAATGTAAGTTTTGAATCATTTGTCTGATTGTAGTATGTATATAGGATTAGGTAAGTTTATAGCAATTAGGTCGGCAATTAAGACTGCGCCGACCATAATTCACGTGCCCTAAATAGGTATTTAACGCAGCACACCGGTTGGCGCCAATCGTCGCGACGATATGGCGCGTCGAATATCGTCGCCTAAACAAAAGTACAGTGTAAGTCAAAATTAGATATTTTACAGAAAAAGCAGAAAACTGAGTCATTGTTAACTATTTCGTCTTATATTATATTTATATTTAACTATATCACAGTAATTTATATAAACGATATCATAATTATTTGAATACAGGTCTCTGATTGTGCGGTTATGAGGCGGGGCCGTCCACATATTACGTAATCACGTTTTTGGGATTTTCTACCCCCCCCCTCCCACATGTTTACAGACGTAATCTGCGGCCTTACCCCCCCCCCCCCCCAAGATTACGTAATCAACCGAATTTGTGTAAAATGTGAAAATTCGTGAACGTGAAAAAAGTAGATAAGATATTTCACTCCAACCATCGTTTCAAGCTTTGGATATTAGAAGACTTTTTGTACAGGAGATTATATAAATTCAACATGGAAACCAAGTTAAAACTTATCTGAAAGTTTTTTTCATATAGGCCTTTGTTACTAAGAAAAAAAAACTTGAAGAACTGAATTTTAAAAATAAAACCCGCTTTTTGTCGGTAACCTTGACCTCAACAAAAAAAGTCATGTATAACTTTAAACTCAATTTCTCATATTGAACAATATTCGGTACACTAAATCATCAAAATAAAAAAAAAACTGTTTAATTTTTAAAAAGTAGATACGATATTTCACACCAACTATCGTTTCACGCTTTGGATATTAGAAGACTTTTTGGACAGGAGATTATTAGATTATTTGGACAGGAGATACGTAACATTTGAAACCCTTCCAGAGAGTAACTCCCTTTATTGAGGGTGTATTTACAGGACTGGCAATGAATCTCTTATGGTTTACGTGCTAAGTTCATTTAGTTGTTTTGGACTACCCCGAACATCCTAATATATTATAAATACATACAAGAAAGTAATTTGTTTTGTTTGTTTGTACTCTTTATTGTGAAATTTCACAATGGGCGGGTTTATTATCATACGACAATCTCTTACAACCAACCCTAATATGAAGTGTTTATATGTATGTGTGCATGTAACATGTGTGTAAGTGTGTGTCTTGTTATGGCATTCGGCCGACAGAATTGAAAATGAAATTCCGTTAGTTTTATCCCAATGGAAAATAGTGACCCAGCCGGGAATCGAACCCGGATCCTTACAATGTAAGATCAGGTGACCTAACCTAACACTTGGGCCGAAGTTTACCAACCCCTTCGTTTTTCATTTTTCATTTAAGTACTGTCAAATATTACTATGTATCACACATCAATATCGAAAATCCATCGATATCGATAGTGAGGCGTGGCCGGGGATAGCGATCTCTATATCTTGTGCGAGGGAGAAAAGTGATGTGCTGTCGTGCTCGCACGTTTTACGACCCGGAATGTCAGGAGCGATTGCGACCACTATAGTGCCAAAAGATTATCTTCTAGCCCGGGCATCAAAAAAGACTTGAAAAAGACTTAACACAATGCACAAGACAGTAGAAGGATCAGTAAAATAACAGCAAAAGAGTCAGTTTTTCTTTATTGTATACGTTATTATGACTCATTGAGGAGGAAATAACGGTATCCATTGCCTTAAACGCTTACACTTTATTTGTGATGCATATTTAAAAGCAACAATATATAAAATCCGTAAAATAAGAATTTTAAGCAATATGAAGTCACACGAAATCACTGATCAATGAGAGCGTTTAAGTCCGGATAGGAAACCTCCAAAAAACAACCGGAGGTACCGTAATTATAATATTATCTTTAATAATATCCTAATTTACATAAGTATAATCATATACATAAAAAAAATATGATGACTCAGATGAAAAACACCGTCCAGAAATCTGCATGGCCATGCACCTCGCCCGAGTTGTATGTCAGTAGGTACATGGAAAAAATGTGAAAAAGAATGTTAAAAACAGAAAATATCGAAATAACATATTGCGGCGCCAGTTAAGATATTCGTAAGAATTTATAATCTGGTATCTCTCTGGGGTATCTAATGTGGTATCTCTTTGACTTTGTAGATACCCAGAAAAATGTAATTTACAAAAAAGTGATGACTTCAGATTTTATTTATTTTGATTAGGAATTAAATCAAAACAATGAAATTCTGCATCGTAGAACAAAATATTAGGAAATTTTCTACAAGATTAATATTTTTTATAATATTTAAATGCATGCGGGAGGCCCATAAATTTGATCGCAAAATGTCAGTTTATCACTATTTGAGAGAGGTAGTCGCCTTAGATGATACCTGGAAAAGACCATATCTGAAGAATTTTAGTTTTATGAATTTTTAGAAAAATATAGGCATTATTATAAAAAAAGTTACAATTTACAATTTGGACAAAAAAGTTGCTCATTGCCTTGAACTGGCTTTAAACTGATTTAGAAAATTTTCACATTGTTAAACATTTTTATTGTTACTAGTTTTTTTTGGTTTCGTAATCTTAACGGATTTTGTTTCCAATATTTTCCGTTTATTATTTTTAATATCTCTTTTTTTTTTAATGCTTCCAAAATATAGGCAGGTTCCTTTATGTCCATTTGCCTATCCAGTCTTGAATCTATAATTTCTGGTAGCAAACAGTCAAAGTAAAATATTTTCAGTTTTATTTCCATCTCACTCCAAAAGCCTTCATCTTCGTTTATGACTTCCACCTTCATGTCTACGTCCGTCCAAACAGCAAATACACAAATTTTTCTTTGAGTGGCGTGTATTTGTCCTTGGGCTTGAAAATACCAATCGTGTTTTTTATTTACATTGGTATTGCCATCTTTGTCTATTTTCCAGAAAGTAATTTTTTTCTCTCTGATGGCATCATTAATACTCATTCCTCTAGCTGAGTACGGACATTTTATTTCTACAATTTTGTCCTCTTGCAAAAGTCCATCCGGACTCGCACCTAAAAATGGTAGATCCAGGTCAATAAATAATCCACATGGATTTATAGGACTTTGAAGATAGCAAGATAGTTGATCACGTGCCAGATGTTCATGGTTTTGTCCATGTTGTATAGACTTCACATGATTTAAATTGTTTTCAGTCAGTATATTTTTTACCAAAGGTCCGCATTTAATAAGTCCTCGTTTGCAAACTTTTCCAAATATAGATGCAGTTGGCCGAAGTTTTCGCTCCTGGCGCCATTCTATGGATTCTGCCTGCAAAATAGTTCTTCTTTCTAGTAAGTGGCGATCTTCCTTAGTCAAAGTTATGCATTTCAAATGCTCGATTTTGGCAAACTCATAATCCGCCTTTTCCAGGTCAGGTTTTTCACAAGACTCTCCGTAATTTTTGTCCTCATGACTAATAACAGGCTTCTTACAATGAAACGATTTTATTATTTTGCGTTTTGCTGATGTCAATCTTTTGATATTTCTGTTGGTTTCAAGTCGTTTAATAAGTTTGTTTGGACTTCGCAGAAAAATATTTTTGCTTAGGTAAGTCTCTGGCTTTCTTGAATTGAAGGACACTACTGCTGCGGCACATCTACCTCCATAAGATTGCCTGCCTGAGTAATTTATTCGTTTTCCACCGACGAACTTTGCAATTACACTATTAAAAATTTCAGCTATATTACTATTAACATTATGCATCAGGCTTGGCGCGTTATTCACCAGTCTGGAAATAAACTTTAATATGGCTGAAAATATAAAACCACCCTCTTGACTTTTCATTATTGGAACTAGGTTTTCTTCTACGGATTCTACGTTTTCGGTTTGCTTTTCACAATAGTAAGATTTGCATAAGCTGTGATTGCCAAATACGTGGTGTGGTGAATTCAACAAATCTTGCTTCAACTGTAGAACTTTTTGTTGAAAAGTTTTGCTACCTTCAGAATTAAGATGTTTTACAGCACCAGTTGCAGAACGCCTTAAGCGCAATATGTTATTCTTAACAACTTTTCTATATTTCAATGGATAGTTTGTATTTCTGGTCAGTTCATCTAACTTTGTGCAGTAATTTCGTAGTAAATGATTAGTGCATTCTATTTTTTCCACGAGTAAATTTCCATACGGTTTCGATTTTTCTATGTTTCTATGTGTACTTGAATCACCGTCAGCTATCAATCTAGAGTAAATCAGTTTGTGAGTGTTCAATGATGTTTTGAAACCTTCAACCAAAGCTGTCGATTCCATTGCGCTAGATGAACCTGTATAGTTTTTGAAACATATGTGATCTGGAACTGTGTGTTTTCTGTTTTCAGCTCGAGCACAAACCATACAATATTTATTCTTTACTGCCATATATAGTACTTTCTTTGTCCTGTATCCTATTATTACTGCAGCACCCGATAATGCGTTGTAGTTCTTTCTATACGATCTTTTCGACCAGCAGCCATCAGCCACCACAGTAATCATTGGTACTCCATTCGCATCCACTTCGCCGTTGAGTACAGCTAAATTATATTCGTCTTTGGCTGCTTCCTCCATGCATTTCTCTTTAGCTAGTTCCCATAGTTCACAGATCTTGGTATGGCACTTTGAGTATAATTTATCAGACATACAGGGTATGTTCAGGGAGGCTGAAACTTGTTCCAATCCTGAAAATCCAGCGCCAATAGACATGAAACTACTAACAGCGTTATGGTTGAGGTTAAGTTCAACTGGGCTATCTGGTTTTTTACAATTTAAAAGTTCTAATTTTGCATTGCATAATCGACACGTAAAAAAGAATTTTGATAGAAACCCTTTCTTAATCTCCTTGGTAAGTTTTAAAAAATTTAAGTTACATTGAAATGCAGAGTTGTGATGGGCCATTTCTTGGAGTTGTTTGAATATGTAATTAAAATCTACTATTCTATTCCCTTCAGGTAAAAAATCCACATCATCATTATTTTCCTCTTCTGTTATTAATTCGAAATCGGAATCCGAGTCCGTTTCAAATGATTTCTGAAATAAAATTAATTGAATTAATAAATTATTGCTGAATTGCTTCTGAAAATAGAAGTGACCGGAAATATTGAAGAAGGTATGTATAGAAAAGTTGCACTGCAAGTCAAATTTACACTGATAATAAAACTTTATCAAATTTAAATTACGTAGGCAATGGGCCGATTGCGTTTCTTTGTGAACTGAAACTGGAATTAGTTCAAGCGAACGAGATACGAAGCAATACGAACGAGTTAGAACGGAATATAAAACGAACGATCGTCGATAAAACTACCTGTCGGACTAATACTCGTCCGAATAAATTTGAATACATTTTGTGCTGTGTTACATTCAGATGCTTTATCTTTGGTGGGTAGTTTTAATTCGAAAAAGTGAAAAGTGAAAACCGTTCATTTCACATTCCGCTCTAGCGTATTACCCTGTCTCGTTCACACGGACTAATTTCCAATTTTAGTTCACGAAGAAACGCAATCAAGCCCAATATCACAGTATTTTTTTTAAAATATATAGGTATATATCTCAATCGAAAACACGATTTGTATTGGTAAAATTAGATAGTTAATAAAAGTAACTGAATTAAGTACCGAAAATCTTTGTTGCAAATATACAGGTAAAGTTTATACTAGAACACTTAAAAAAAATATATACAACTAACTTACCGCAAAATCATTGCACGGCGTATATTTTGTCGTCGAGTGTTCATCAAGTTTTCTTATACTCGAGCCTATTATCACATTGTTCGAAGATTCCTAGGAACGAAATGTACAGTGATAAAAGTAATTATTGCTTTGTAACGTATTATCACTTAGATCCTAAGATTTTTATACCTGGGCGAGCGAGTCTTGCTCAGCGATGGCACTTGCACGTACAATAGAAGCGAGAAGTCGTTTGTTTTGAAACTTTGAGCCACATTTCAATTTATGATATTTAATCTTACGCTTTCCCATTTTTACTCATTTAGATAAAAACTTGTATATATATAATGCTATATAATGCTCATTTAGATAAAAACAAGTTATAATTAGGTCAGGTTCTTACACGAGCTGACCTAATTACAACTTTCGACAATAGAAAAAGGAACACTAATACCAGATAAAATCTAAATAAAAAATACTTTCAATAAATGCTTACATCGTTTTACCGCGTGAGTGATATTATACGCGCACGAAATAGATCGCGGCCGGTTTTCGAGGTCAGATCGCTACGCAAAGAAACGTCACCCCCTCCTCAGCTCTAGTGGACGACTGAATAATTCACCCTTGCGCTCGCGTATATATATCGAACGTTATTTGGCCATAGTAAATTTGTATGGCAGATTCGAGGTATCTTCTAAAAAAATCATATTTAAATAAGCAGGGAACATTTTTAAATATCCGTGATGCTTTCTTGTAGCTTGAACGTTTGTGATTTATTACGATTTGAAATTTGAAATAAAATCTAATTTCTTTATTCATTGTGAACAAAACGCCGGAGTGCTTTTCTTAAGTTTTTCCCCAACTTTATGTTGAAAGAAATATTAACCAGCAAATGGTTTTTGATTATAGAAGATGTATTATTGTAAACACATTCGTTGAGATCTTAAATATATTTTTTAAATATTTATTACCGAAAAATTATGGATTGCAGCGACAAAACCGTGACTGACGTTTTCGCTTATTTTGCTCGGTGCAGTCTTAAGATTGTTCAATGCGATACTTGGATCCGACAGTCTGATCTGACTATCGGAAGGCACTAGAAACCCATAAACTAGAAATACCCCTTTTCAGGAAATGTAGAAGTCAATGGTGTTGATCAATAGTAAAAAAAATAAAATGTTTAAAATGTCATCTTTCAAACAAAATATTTTTTTTTTAGAAATTTGCAGCAAAAAAAGTTGTGCACATATGTCAAAATAGAGTGCAATATTTAAAAAACAAGTGTAATAATTTTATACTGTAAAAACCATTTTGGGCATAACAAAAATGTATGTACGTGTATCTTACTTTTTTCTGTATTTGAACATAAATGTTTAATTGAAAAACTTCTGAGACTTAAAAGGTAACATTTTTTCTCTGCCTGTCTGAATTGACCTGGAACATGTCCTACATACTCATACACACACACACCCTAAACACGAGCTTCTTATGCAGTAGTAGAATTAGGTATGTTAGTTTTATTAAGTGTAGTTGTCAACGTAATTTCTGTAATTTTATTAAATTTCGTAACTGGTGTTATTTTTTATTATACTGTAATATTGTATATCTGCGTATGAGCATTTACATTATGATGAAAATTAAACCATTTTTCTCTTTCTTTCACAGACAAGGATGCTGTGGAGAAGCGTCTTTACCTGCTGCAGCAGAAAGGACTCATATATGCAACTGATCTCACGTAATATTACTTCAAGTGGCCCGTAAGACACCCCAAAATCCAATGACAAATCTCTCGTTCCGCTGCCCATCCTCTCTGTCTTCAAAAATTTATGTATAAAAAACTCACCACACAGTCGATTCACTTAGCCCCAGTTAGGTCAGATTTGGGTGGGTATGTAACTCTGATGGATGGGTGTAACGATGCGCCATAAATTTGTAATAATACAGTCAAATTTTTCCATATTTAATGATTTGTCCCTCGACTAGTAGGGGATTTGTAACACGTCATAAAGATCTCTTTAGTTTTATTTTGTCCGATATGTAGGAAAATTCAAAATATTGTAGTATATGTAGTCAGTTCAATTATTATATTTTATTACTGCAAATTTGTGTTAGTGCCTTATTTCGATATATTAATTTCTAAGGTCTCTTTTCAAGTTTTAAAGCAGCGAACAAATCTAAACCTCAACCATTCCCTAGTCAAGTATTCCTAAATATAGTATACGAGTGCACAAAGCCAATATTGTGACCTTGCTAATGATATCACCCTGAACGGCTACTGAAGTTTACCTTCCTGCTGTGGAGGTTTACACTTGTGGCTGTTAACAAAATGCTTTTGAAGATATTCCTGAAGAAAGCTGATATTCACTCCTTAAAATTGTAGGTCTATATGATTGGCTATTGTTTCTTTATTTCTGTGTCAAACTTTCTGATATTCTGTCTGTTAGATTCTCTAGATATATAATTAATAGGAAGGGTTCAGGGGAAGAACGATATTTTTTTTTGTGAAAATGAGATATCATATTGTGGCTTGTTCCCTTGTTCATAGCATGCCTTACAGAGAGAAGAAAATGTGTGATGGGAAAGATTGATCAATATCCACGACAAAGACGGTAGATATTGATCGTTCTTTCCCTTCAGGTTCAGAGGTGGGGTACTTCGATGACCCTCCGGTTGAACTGAGGAGAAACTGTCATAAAAAATATTGATTAAAGCCAATGACTTCCACGTTTTTACTTTTTTCTGGAGGTATTCTTATATTTTAGTTTTCTTTATTTGGAATTTCATCATGGAATTTAAAGAATATATTTTTTTCTCGCTCAAACCACTGCTAAAATTACAAAAACAAATTAAACGGCTTAAATTTTATTTGATCGTTCTTTCTTGTAACCCTTCACATTAAATTTATATATTACAAAATCTCCAGATTTGTTCGCTGGCTATGTAAACAAAGTCAGACCGCAAACAATCGAAAAATCATAGAATGCGAATGGCTTGCTTTACCTATTAAATAAAAATGTAGAGCGGCGTAGTGCTGGCTTTTAAATTTAAAAAATAAATAGAGTGTCAAAACCATTGAGTACAATTTTTAACCTGTAAAAAATTAAATGTATATATTAGATGAGGCTCCAGCGGTACTTAAGCATGCGGAATGCGAAAGATGCGGTTTAACTTTTTAATGAAATTAAAGTCACGCTGCTTTCTTAGAAGCCTATTCTGCCGATAGATGACATGGTTGGTTCAGGAGTGACTTGATAGATCCAATAATCAACCGCGTCATTCGGATGTTGCATGTTCGGGTTCCGTTGGCGCCTCTACTGTAACCGTAGCGCTGTATTTTCATATGCGTTGGACCGTGAAGAAACTTCCATGGAGTATTTATCGTTTAGTCTCCTTTAATAATTTTCTCTTTTGTAAGTCCACGCGAGCGGCCTGAAGCGCCCCGCGTGGGTGAATCATAAATTACGATTTTCATAAAATCGACCTTATTACGATTGTTATGTTATTTTTTGATTTTTTTAAATGTCCTCAGTATGCAATAAATTGGATATTTTCATATGTAAATATTCCACGCTGCATAGAGATTATAATAAAATTAGTATTATATTATTATTTTAAAATGATAACCATCGCAATTTTATTGAAAATGATTAAGAAAAATGTGATTGTGTTTAATCGGCAATAGATGATGAATGAATAGTGTTGTAAGATAGTCGTCTTAGTGTTTAATAATAACGATGACGTTGATATGTGTTCCTTTCCTATATTTTATGTTTTTGAAAATGACCAATATGCCACAGTTCACCTGAAGTCATGTTTTTTTTTTGGTTTCCACAATGTCATCGCAAAGTTATTCATATTTTTACAAAACACATGTTATTTACCTACCTTATTAAACTAACGCGTAAGTCATATTGTGATTCAAGTGATGTAAAACTTAAAAAAAAATATATTAAAAAAATGTAAAGCTATGAATGTGTTTTTTTTGCACTGTGCTCGTAAAAGTTCCTGTGTGCTCAGTTCCTCTGTGGGGTGACCTTCGGGCGCTGCTGGGCGGTTTGCGCGTCGTGCAGCGTCAGCCTATCGACTGCACTCCGGCGAATAACCGGGGGCTCTGGAAATGATCTTATACGTTTCCTAAGCAGCGACGGTAGTTTTTAACCTGATGTCAGCTGCTCTTAAAATGAGACGTTGGCGACTCAATTCTGCGTGAAACACTGGTAAAGGGGCGTTCAAGTATTATGTAATGCAATTTTTGAAGATTTTTGACCCTTCCTCCCATGTAACGTTTTTATTTCCCCCCCCCCCCTCCCTAAAAGTTATGTAACACCCATTAGTGATCATTTTTACCTAAAAGTCAATTATGTTGCTCGAAATACCGGAAAGTCGCTAAAATACCTTTGTTATTGTTTTAATCGCATTTGTGGTAATAATTAAAACAAGAGATTTCTAACTCGCAATACATGCGTATATTGTTTATTTTATTTATTCATATTATTATTTAATAAACACAATGTAATAAATAAACATTTGCTTAAGTTTAAAATATGTTAAAATGGGATCAAATTTGTCAAAATAAACTTTTACAACTAAAAGGTTGCCAACTTCGGAGATTTTAATTCCCTAGTTTTTTTATTTAAATAAATAAAAAACAATGTTACATAACGCATTGTTCGAACCCCCTCCCGCTCCTGTAATGCATTGTAATGTTTTACAAGACCCCCCTTCCCCCCAAATTGCATTACGTCATACTTGAACATCCCTTAAAGGACACCATGGCCCATTTTCCAGTGCCTTGAGGTAAAGCGTTGGTCTCTTACGAGCTTGTTGGCGTAGCTAGACGGTGGATTGTGCGGTCCCTAAGTCTCGGTTTGAATCCGTTCACCACATGGTTAAAAGAATGATCATATATCGCCATAACTTCCTGGGGTAAAGGTTTCGCCCCTAGTAGCTGACAATTCCAAAATGTGCTTCAAAAAGTAAAATAAAAAAAAACGTAAAAATTTCTTTTTATTGTATAAAAATGGTACACAATTCATAATTCTTGGTTGCTTACAAAATGGACCAGTTAATACATTCGGTTTGTTATTATTGAGATCCTAATTGGTAACTAGATTTCTAGGGCCATACTTGGCTTTCGATCCAGTCCAGATATCTGGAGATTCTGACGTAGATTGCTGGAATAGCATCTCCGCAATTTTTCCCGAAGGACGTCACGCCGATCACTTTGTACATGCCGTCGATGTTTGTCGGGATTTGGATCGGACCCCCTGAGTCGCCCTGCAAATCAAAATATTAAATCTGTTATTCACAAAAAAAAAAACAAAGTACTAATACCAATTTTGGGCGGTGCTATTGATTATATATCATATTAGATTGCTCAACTCAATACTACGATTTGGCAACCCCTTCGCGCTGGGGAAATGCAGGTGGCGCTGATAGCATTGACGGCGTAACTAATAGCAATTTATTTGGCCATCTATAAAAACATTGATAATGAATGGCTTTTTATAAAGGAGTGATTGATTATAAAACCCAATAATTTAACTAATAATAACAATCAATTGCTGGTTACACCATAGAAATAATACGGAGAGATAGAATGCCATTAGCCTATCAATAAATAAAAATAAATAAAATACAAACCGAGCTGCCATGGAATTCACCGACCGGAGTCGGGCCCATCATAATACAATTTTTTTTTTTTACACTTCTGGGGGGTGAGCAGTGGATTCCGGACTTTCGAACCGGCTGTGGTAGGTTTAGGACAGCTGTATTGCCACATGTGAGCGTTTACCTTACCACCCATTCACTCCCTCTTCGAAGCCATAGAATTTGAGATGCAGAAATCGCGGTTTTAGATAATTTTTCTAGAAAGGAGTTGATTATTTTCCTGGAGAGACCAAGATCTTTAAAAAGGTGAAACAAAGATTTAGCTGGCAGGCCACGAGCGCCTACTTCCACCGCGTGAAGGTGAACAGTGAAGCCGTTCCGGGTGACGGCATTTGCGAGGTCATGGTATTTATTTAATTTGTACTCGTGGTCTTTTGGGATATTTGATTCCCATGGAACAGTTAATTCTACGATAAGGACCATCTTCCGAGATAGAGAGTAAAGAATTATATCTGGACGCAGGGCTGTGCATCCGAGACTTTCCGAGAATTTATACTGCTTAGAGACCGAATCGACCTTCATAATCCAATCTGAAGCTTTCTCGATTATTGAGAAAGGTGATTGAATTGTGTGATTTTTACGTATTGAAACGTGTATACCAAATTAAAGAAAAAAAAAATCATTATGTGGATAATATTAAAATAATAAAAGCTATTATTTAGAAATTCGTTTGTTATTACATTATTACAAATATTTTGAATTCATAATTCATGAACCACAATCTGTGGTTCATGAATTTATCCATATAGATACATATATAGTTATAATTAGGATAAAAAACTAATTTATTACTTTGGAGTTTGTAGCACCCGACGTTTCGGCGATATTTCAAACGCCATTGTGCACGGTAGACAGCCTATCCTGTATACCTATATCTACCTGGATAACGGCGGTCGCAACAGCCCGGAAAGATCTGGTGCTACAAAGTTAACCCGATAAATTAGTTTTTTATCCTACCTATAGCGTCTTATTAGGTTTGGCTTCCGTACTTTAGAAAGGATATCGATCTTTTAGTGTTAGTCTATTAAC
This sequence comes from Micropterix aruncella, assembly GCA_944548615.1. Classification (NCBI taxonomy): domain Eukaryota; kingdom Metazoa; phylum Arthropoda; class Insecta; order Lepidoptera; family Micropterigidae; genus Micropterix; species Micropterix aruncella. The sequence continues at coordinate 29,907,808 of OX155958.1, forward strand.
TTGATGCATATCTAATGTACGAGGAGAGATTAACATCTCTTGGTTTGACCACTCTGGAGCAGCGTAGGTTGCGGAGTGACTTGGTCGAGACGTAAGATCCTGACTGCATCGTATGACGTTCCTGAGTTGCAGGCTATCTACACTATACAGGGCAGGATTTACGTATAAGCTACAGAGGCTATAGCTTGGGGCCCCGAAAGGTTCAAAGGGGGCCCCCGAGATTTCGACGGCCTAAGGGCCTCTACATGGATTGATCCGGCACTAACTATGAACACTAACACTCATCTGCGCACTAACCATTCAACTCCTAGGAAACATTTCCTCAGCAACAGAGTGGTAAACGAATGGAATGCTCTTCCTACTACGGGCGAACCCGCCACCGCAGGAAGGTAAAACGATATATAATCGGTTCGCTCAACTGTGGGGTGGACACAGAGACTTAGGGACAACATAGTCCACTATCTAACCATGCCAACATGTCCGTGAGAGTTCGACGCAACGCATTACCGCGAGGCACTAAGAAGTGAGACAGCGGGCCGACCTCGCGCTGGATTCCTCCGTCCTCTGGTCTGGTCACATTTTAAAGGACGCTTGCGCGACCTCTACCTGTCATTAGCGGTAATTCGAGAGCGAATTTATGGCGGACCGAGGCGCCTTTTGCCAGTCAAGCTCCCACTGGATCGGGTGGGATCGTTCCTAAGGATATATGAATCCAGACTAAATTCTACTCGCGCTGCATAGCAAACGTACGTTTCCAGACTCCCCCGATTATTCGCCGGATTGCACATTCGATTGGCTAAGCCGCACGGTGCGCAAACCGCCCAGTTCCGCCCGAGGTGTTCCCCGGATCAAGACCTCCGATACCAACCTCTCTGCTCTACCGTCTGCCTGCGGCTGTGGATTACACCCGCAGGCATAGTTCACAGTGGCCTTTTCAGGTAAGTCCCTCTTCGAGGAGGCTGTTTGGATGGGAACTAATCCGTGAGTTGAGCCGACCTAAAGACACAGACAGGCCACCAGGCCCAATCTGCTCGGAACCGTTAGGAGCCAGTGAAGTGACCAGTGTGTCAACGGCTGAACTCATTGCACTGGACGTATTCAACATAAACTCAGCTGCTGCTAGCCTGGTAAAATATAATACTAATAATAAGTTCATTTTTGCTTTTCTATTAACTTTGTTAGATTTTTTATTAATCTCAATTACGAATAAAGGATATAATTCTAAGTTTGCAAAAGCAATATTTTTTTATTAAATTCTAGGGATGTATCGTTTCCGATATATCGGCCAATATAATCGGCAGGCCGATATATCGGCAGCGCCTATTATATACAACTGATATCAAACAGTTCGAAAAGCGCGCGAAGAGACGGCACACGCATGACGTTGCCGCTGTCGCAACGTCGTCGCAGGTGTGATTCAGAGTGGGCGCACACTGAGATTATCTGCAAATATTTGGAAAAAACGTTGCTTTCTTCACAAAAATCTGCCAAAAGTAAACTTTAATTACTGACTTTAGGTATCGGTTTATTACTTTGTGTGATGATAAATAATTTCTTAATTATCTCTTTGATTGCTCGGTAATAATTCATAATAATAAATAAATAGGTACTTTGTTTGAATTCAGATTTGATATTTTTATATATTTATTTTTATACCACTCAAGGTTGAGTGTTGAATATAGGTAAGTTTTATGCATAATAAAGATTAAAGGCATACAAACGCCCGAGGTACATACTTCATTATTTATTATCTACTAAGCCCGATATTGGTATCGGTATCGCCGATTATTTACTAAAGTAATCGGTATCGGTATCGTATCGGCAAAATTATGTATCGTTACATCCCTATAATAAATTCCATTAAATTCAGTGTACTGTAACATGTTTTTCCCGTTTTTTTGCTTATACTGCAAAATTTACTTTGTTGGACCATAACCTAGTTTTGTTCCGTGGCCCTTCATATCGTATACTCCTCAATATACATACTCCTCAAGTAGTATACTCCTCAAGTTGTATAGTTGAATACTCACCCCGCAAGAGTCCATATTTCCTCCTCTGTCGACTGCACACATTTGATCTTGGGTAATGCCATTTGGAAGTTTCCTATCCCTCGTCTCCGTGTATAGAGGATTGCATTCCTCTCTAGACACGACTGTCAAGTTGGCCTTCAATAGCGTTTTGCTCCTGCTATTTGCTGAGGAATAATAATAATAAATTTCAATTGCAGGTAATAATTATAGAATAATATAAAATTACAGAAAATAAGTAATGAAACAGTAATAATGTCGAATCTTCAAAATTTTTGGTAATTCCATTTTAAAATTTTACTATCCTAAAATATGACCTTGTAGCCAGGGTTTATTTGTCTGAGAAAAAAATATACTTAGTCTGTATATCAAAATTTTACCTAAATTTGTACATCATAAAAAATATATTAAAAATCTAATTGACATTCATCGTTCTTCCAAGCAACCCTTTAATTATAATTATTAGTGTCATCTATCGCATTTTTAAATAGGCTGTTTACATAACAGAATTAATGCGGAAAGATTAGAATGCCATCTATTAGTCTACTTGCACTTTAAATCTCGTCATTATCCGCGAACGCGAATAATGACGTATATATACCGTGACTCGAAATATACCGTGAACGCGTGTTTACATTGCAATACAAGAGAAGATTAATTTGAACGGTTCAGAGAAGTCTACTGAACATAATAGAAGATTAATCAATGGTTTGGAACTATGACTGCCATGCCATCTACACGTTGCGTTTCCTAGTAAAATCTTATTTGCCAAACGCATTGAGCAATCGAATACCCTGCATAATCAATGCTGACGCAAAAGTCGACCTATCGACAGACCGCTCTTGCACATTCCCGTAGAATTAACAAAAGTCGTTATCTCCAGACGTAGATTTAGCCTAGAAGAAAATAATGTAGATAATTTCTCTTACAATCTGAGAGTAAGGTTTGTCCCCATCCAGTGACGATTATTCTTCCAGCAGGGTCATCATTCGAAGTGTACAAGCAAGCCGGATGGGCATCACCCGTATATATAACAGGCCTCGCCAATCTGTAGGAAGAAGTATATTTATTTATTTACTTATTTAATTCAGTTTACTTATATCACTTTACAGAATGACTATCCAAAAAGTACATGAGCTTAAATAATATTATTCCTATTTATTAAAAAAGCACTAACCAACAAAAATAATTAAGTTGTAAATATATTAAAAAGAATAAAACGATTGCCGTTACAGAAATCGGAACTATTGTATTTATAATTATTTTCATTACGGTTTTTTTAAGAAATATTTGTGGTTAACAAAATATATTTATGTTAATTTATTGACATTTGGACAGACAACTACTTACTAGATATTGGACGCTATGACACTCGAGATGACATAACGATTCTAACAATACCACACATTTCTAAATCGGTTCAAGCTTTTAGAAGTTATGGTGGAATAAAGAAACGGAAAACATACAAATATGAACACATTACACTCCTTTTTTGTTGGGCAGTCTTGTAAAAAAAGAGCTCTACACAGCTCAACACTGGGAATCCAGAAAATAAATATATACACCTCGTAATATAAATATCTCAAGGTTGTTTTTTAAAAATAAGCAATACTATAATAAAAATATAGATCAAGGCTGCTCAACATTTATAACAGTCGGGCCAAACGGACGATTTAGACATTTTCGGCAGGCCACTAACGGTTCCTATTTTAGTTACTTTTAAGACTTGTGCAATAAAAAAAAGACTTGTGCAATAAAATAAAAAAAATTAAAGAAAAAAATTGTATGTAGGTATTTTAAATCAAAATCTAAGGAAGGTAATTGATATAATCAATGTGATTTCTCCCATTGTTCTGTTGTAATAATTTTCTTATGTTAGGCGTCAAATCAGATGTTGACAGTAATAACAAGTCACAAATATGTTGCTCAGTTAGTGATGTACTCTGTTTATTTTTTACATAATTAATATTTGAAAAAACCTTTTCACAATCGTATGTGAAAAGGTAATCGCTTTGCAGTTCTTAAGTAGTTTAGGATCGACCTAAATTACTTAAGAACTGCAAAGCCCTGCAGTTATTGCAGGAAAGTCTTACTTTGGTACCAATTTCCAGAAATCTGCAAAATCTTCTGAAGTATTTTGTGGTTTCGAAAATACTTTTTCGGCAAAAACATATATATTTTTTAGCGCAAAATAATTTTGCAGTTCCGTGAGTTCTAACTGAAATGCTATATAAGCAGAAAACAAGGAAAGTACCATTAGTACTTTAGAAGTATAAATACTGTTAATCTGTATTTGAAAACGACTTTTGGAACGTAGTTAAGACAATTAAAATGAAAAGTTCTATTTTTGTACCTGTTTTTTAAGTGTTATAAAAACAGAAAAGATATCTGCAATCAGTGAGTTTCTGTTTGCTATTGAGAGAACTGTACATAAAGCTATTATAAAACCTATACATCCATATATACCTAATGTAAAACTGTATGTTATGAAGCTTTTTTGATACTAATTTAGATTTCTAATTAATAATCTCTAAGTTGTCAAAACAAAAGACAAAATGCAAAGTCATTGTTAAAACTACTTTTTCAACTAACATAATCATTTCACTGAGGTTTGTTGATATTAAATTATATGTAATTTATGCCAAATTGACATTTGTTTTATATATCCGAGTCATTAATCAAAGGTTGTAAGATCCAATTCTTCGTTAGAACAATTAGTAACAAAAACGTTTTCCGAATTTCCATTCCATACCATAGTTCCATACCCGGCAGGAGGCACTTTAATGAGAGCGCAGAATTTGTTTTCGCATAGGGCGCCAAAAACCCGAGCCAGCCCTGTCCCCAGGCAATGTATTTCATACAAATTCGCCAATGCACCCAGGTGGTATCAAATGTGCAGAGGCCCGCATCATGTACCTTCACTCGGCTCAGGCGACAGGAGACAAAAGAATTTGAAAAATATAACGGCTTCTGTAAATGAAGATCTATCGATGATATACGAGTGGTCCAAAGCACCCTTTCAGTTTCGAGGTTAAAAACCTCGGTGTCCATATGGACGACAACCTCTCATGGCGGCTACATATTCGAGAAATGCGACGCAAACTCTTCGGCCGATATAATTAACTGAATAGGCTGAAAATTATCCTCCCGGAGGAGAGCAATATTACGATTTTTCAGTCTGCTCTCCTCCCCCTTCTGGATTATGGAGATGTCGCGTTTCTCGACCTCACAGAGGAGTTATCCACCAAAGTTGAGCGTCTCCAAAATGTTTGCATTCAGTATATCCATGGCCTCAGAAAATTTGACCACATCACGGAGTACAGAGAGAAGCTTCACTGGCTGTCGACCCGGGAGAAAAGAGACATGCGAGTTCTCTGTATGCTTTTCAAGATCTTGGATGGCGTCGTTCCCAATCATCTTACTGGCAGATTTACAGCACTATCGGCTCATGGACGCCCTCTGAGATCAAAAGACAACATGCTACTCTATCTCTAGTCACAGCAGTGACTTCTTCTTATTCTCTTTCACCGTGACATTCTCATGGAGCCCGTATTTGGAATGATTTGGCGAAAAATGTGAGAACCGCGCCAAGCATAACAACTTTTAAAAACAGACTTAGAGAGCATTTGAAATCTTCCAGATAAATTTCCTTTCCCCTCCCATTCCCCTCCTTTTAAAACTTTAGCGTCGTTATAGGTGTTAGATTATTTTGATGTGGCAAACCTGTGCCCACAAAGAGTAAAGTATATATTTCTTTCTATCCTCTTTTATTTTATTTGTCATACTCTTTATGTAGGTTAAGTTATGTAGTCTACTCGCAAATAATGTTCATTCCCGCACCCGCAAAAATATTGCCCGCACTAAATAAGCTCGCATTTTCTTAAGAATAAAGAGTTTTATTATAATTATTATTATTAAAACTTACTTTAGCAAAGCCAGATCATTGTATTTGGATGACCGTCTGTATGCTGGATGAACGACGATGTCATCGATTTTGTAGTCTGTATCTGATGAGTCAAACGTGCTACTCAATGATATAGTTCCAATCCTAGCGACTGTAGGTTTGATGCTGAAATCAAACATGAAGCTGGAATTATAAATAATTAGGGTAGACCGGGACTAGTAAGACCGGGACTAGTAAGAAGTTTTTGTGAAACTTTGGATCAAAAATAGGATATTTCTACGCTATAGCAAACCTTATAGTTTCAGCCTACTATTTAATAGCCACATGTCAATACCATAGTAAAAGTACAGGAAAGTACAGAAAACCTACTTATACCTTAGCATTAAATTCTATAATCTACTCCCTGCCAGTATAAAACAGCTGGAGGACGTGAAATGAAATAATACAAAATTTTAACAAAAAAAAAACGACTATTTTAAAAAATAAGTGTAGCTGCCATTTCATGGTGAAACTTAGGACGGGCTATCGTAATTTAATGCGTATACAAAATTTCGTGTCTGTGCTGTTGACTGTTGAGGAGTTCCCTCGTTGGAAGCCAACCCTGGGGGTCGTGGTCTTATCTTGGTGAAACTTAGAACGGGCTGTCGTAATTGAATTCATATACAACATTTCGTGTCTGAGCTATTGACCGTTGAGGAGTCCCCTCGTAGGGAGCCAACTCGCAGCCGGGTCATGGTGAAACTTAGAACGGGTTATCATAACTGACTGCGTATACAAAATTTCGTGTCTGCGCTGTTGACCGTTGATGAGTCCCCTCGTCGGGAGCCAACCCACGGTGAAGAATCAGGTCATGCTTACCATAAAAAATGCATTGTCATCGAAACTGAACCAACATGTACATTTTCAATTCCATATGATAACATTTGAGGAGTTCCCTCAATTCCTCATGGATATCATCATCAAAACTGATAAAAATGGGACGAATCTGGAAGTATATCCTTTCAAAAAAAAAAAAATTCAAATCGGTTTATAAATGACGGAGTTCTGAGGTAACAAACATAAAAAATACAATGCAATCGATAACCTTCTCCTTTTTTTGAAGTCGGTTAAAAAGGAGCTCTTTCTGAGCAAGTAAATTGATTATTCCTCAAAATATCCTAATTTGGCTTTGACGCACTGCTACAAATGTTTAATGAAATTCGAAGCCATATTGGGTACTTCCTCCACGGTTATTTTATCCCATTCTCGCTGCTGACTTTACCGCATTTAAACGTCTATGCTGTGTAGTGCAGGCCCTTGCCTCTAAAATTGACTTTACATTAGTCCATGGGATTCAGGTTGGCAAGTCACTACTTGACCATTCTTGAGAGCCGATGAAACCAGAAAAAATACTTTTGTACCACTGTTGAATATAAGGGCCTTATGAACTGGAGCAGTCTTGTTGAAATGTATATAACTGGTTGCTGATATACTCCTAGCTCCAAAGAACAACCGCAGTTTCGTCAGTGTCTCGTCGATACACATCTCGGTTTACTTTGACACCCTTTTCAACAAACACAAGGCGATTAAAACGAAAGTCATCAGATACTAGGTGAATATTTAGTTCAACAAAAAACTTTGATACGTTAAAACAAAACAAAAAAGTAGAAAAAAAAATAATTTGGTAATATTATTTATTTATAAAGAAATCTAAAAAGTCATAGTCGACTTGCAACTCATTTTTAGGTGGAGAATAATCTTTTGTAAAAGAAAATCTCATACCTAACGACATGTTTTCCAGACTTAAAGTCTGTATTTTTTTTAATTAGATAGTTTTGCGTACAGTTACACCTTCAAAGGATTGCCGTGCCGTGTCAACTACAACGGGCGAACCCGTCCCGGTTTCGCCCGTTGTAGTTTAACGATTAGTCGTTCTATCCCTCGTGAGGTGAACGCAGAAGACTTGGACAAAAACAGTCCACCGTCAAGCTCCGCCACATGCCCGTAAGAGGCCAACGCCTTAACCGCGAGATAACTAGGTGGGTTACCCAGCGGGCTCACACTCACGCCCTTACTTCAAATTGCGACCAGATTACTCCGGTCTCTCGATTGGTTACGAGTTCGAGGTCGCTTGCGCGGTCCTCTCCCTTACAAAGCGGTGTACACCGAATCTATCGCAGACCACGGCATATTTTGCCCGGATGTTCACCTAGTATCGAGTAGCCGATGGTCGTTTCAAGAGCAGTCGCCGTAAGGTCCGCAACCACCCCCTCTCTATAGAAAACAGTACTGCTTCCAGAATCCCCCGACTGTTAGTCGGAGTGCACAGTCGATTGGCGTACGCCGCACGGTGCGCAGACCGTCCAGGAGCGCCAGAAGGTTGATTCCCAGGGGAAACTAACCATAGGGTCAGAGTCCTACCCAGGCTCGCACTTCATGCGTGGAGGCCATCGGATAGGTGTTGAGCCGTGAGTGTGACCATCCCTGAACAGAATGGGTCTTCGTGGCCAACTCAGCAAGGGCCCATAAGCTCCCAACCGTCCCGACATCGACGCTCCCACCGTCATCGACATAATGAAACGATGTTGGAAAGAAGATCACGCAGTTATAAGAGACTTTTTACTGCGAATATATTCTGATATATTTGATTATATCGCTGTGGCGAATTGAGGTCTATGCAGCACCGGGAACGGGCGGCGCACAGGCGAAAAAAATGTTATAAAAATATACATAAATCTCAAGTGTAACAAAGCATTAGGTATACGTTGTGAATATAGACAAAAAAATGATAACGTTTAACTATACATATGATAACGACAAACTATTATTTAGTTAAATCAGTGATTAAATCATATAACAAACCAAGTGTGATTGGTTGTTTTTTTTTTTGTGTGGCTCAAAGGACGACGCACCTCCTCGACCGAAGAGAAACCCGGGGATCCCGATTAACACCCCAGTATAACCTCCAACCGAGCGACGCCTGACCTGCACCAACTACACATCACCATCAATATTTATTTTATTTATTTATTTATTTATTTATTGATCCACAAAAAAATACACCGTTAGCACTTAACATAGCTTGTGTTGCTCCTAACTAGGCAGAGCCTGTTCTAAGGAGAACACCAATACAAATGATTATAAACTACATAACTTCCAAAATAAAATAAAAAAATTGAATCAAATCAAGTTAAAATGAAATTCTCACTACACCAAAATAATATTAGAACTATAAACAAGTAATACTAAATAATAATGTATAATAAGAATAATAATATATTATAGCAATAATAAATAATCATTTATAATAATAACTAATAATATATAACAATTAGTAAAAATACGTACTTATATAAAATATATAGAAAATAAATATATTTATTTATTTTATAATTGTAATGAATGTTTTCTCCGTCTCTCTCCTACCAAGGTTTATTAACCATAATGTAAGGTGATATTTTTGTTGATTGCAATTTCCAATATGTACTCTTTACTCATGATATTAACCATTCTTGGAGCAAGAAAGCTGTAATGACGTTGTCCAAAAGACGTTGATCGTTTCGGCACAAGTTTCCCTTATAACGACCTGATCTCTTCCTGTTTTCCGGAGAAACACAATATTCGTCTTCATTGTTGTTGTTGCCTCAAATCAAGCAATTGTGCCTCAACATACAGGTCGTTAGAAGGGTAACGCCTATGCTGCTGCATTTTTATCTACGGTCTTTGAAGGAAGGTTGAACGCTCCGAAGACTCTGTGTTGTAATCCATAGTTTTATTCACATGACAGCAACTTGCATTAATTATATTCAATAATAAGTTAACACAGAACACAATCTCATGTAGGTAATCCACCGTCCTGTACCGTCACATTCACACCGTGTTGCCAGTATGTAACATCTCTCCCCGGTTTAGTGAAAGATTCTACCATTGATTTTATAAAATCAATGATTCTACGTTAATGTACAATAAAGGAGGAAAAGGCTAATGTGAGAGACGCTGTGTTGATTAATGGACCACACGGATCTAGTCTCGGAGATGGCTGGAGGAACTCCAGCTATAGCTCGTTGTGTTCGACGTGGAATCTGCTGAGGTGCTGGAACTTCGTCTTCTGATTCGGTGTCTTCAGGTTCTTCTTCGGCGATGACTTCGTATGTAACACTCTGCACTCCCAGACGACGGGATGCCGGATTTACGACCGAAAGAAAAAGTTCCATCTAGCGTGGGATTTAAAGCAGTTCTCGCTTTAACACTCTCAGCCTTGTCAGCTGTCGTAGAAATAATTCGCCGCCAGCTTACGTCTGGAAACGGCGCACTGAGCTGATTACTCCTTCAACTTTCCGTCGGGCGAAGGTTTTTATTGAATTAAAACATCCTCGACGCATATTCGTAGTCATAGACGGCATCACGTACGTCGGCACATTATATGTACAGACAGTAGCTTCCCTGAGAACAACATTGAAATCAAAACGAGCGACGTCACGAGTCCTAAGGGCTACCACAAATCGTGATGCCGTTGAACAAAATTCGAATATGGCCACCATATGGCCGTCATTTCGCCGGAGCAGATATTCAAACGTTCGAGAAATTTGACAACCCCCACCAGCGCGTAACGCTAACTACAGGCGTTTGCCGTAACGTATCCCTTTGCTCACCCTATCTCCGCTACGCCTTCCCACTCGAGAGTGCGCCTATTGCTCTAATTCGGTATACTTTAATGGAGGTAGGTGGCTTGATCAATAGTCGAACGAACCTGTTCAGGGAGGCCCGATTGTCAAAGCCGATCGAAATGCCGCCACATTGACTACGGAGAGCGGCTTTCATCAAGATATATCGCTGATAGAAAAACGAATTCAAAGCAAATGTGGAAAAACTTACCCGTCCAAAGTAACGACGCAATGGGCGGCTGTCAAAACGTAGTCAGCAGATATCAGAGATCCTCCGCAATCAAACTCGATGCCGTCGTCTCGTTCGTATCCGAGAGCTGCCTGAAAAAAATATCAATATTTTCCAAAATAATACTGAAACACTGAAATGCAAATGCGTAATTACCATATGCGGAAATTCTCCCGGCCTCACGTCTTCCCCACCTATAATGTATAGCTCGAGCGGAGACGGAACTTCGTTGGAGTACTCTTCGCAGGCTGCAGTAAAATATTACATAAAGAAAAATCTGTTACTGAATATTTCCTTGCTTTATTTGTTACTTAGCACTATCTTAATTCTATTTATCACTAATGTCAAATAACAGGCAAGAAGAATTCTTAAAAATAATTCTGCTTTAAATAATATATGAATAGGTAGCCAAACACTCAAGACATAATGTAAATAAGCCATCATATTATACGGGGTGATATTACTGCACGGGCTTTTTTTTCTGTGGATGAATCAGTACAACGAAGTAAGCAACTTTTAATTTAAAAAAAATGAAAAAAAAAATAAAAAATAAAAAAAATGGAAAAAAAATGTTTTTTTTTTTGACAATTAGTTTTTTTTTAAATTTTACAATTAAATAGTATGAAAAGCTGTGATCACGATGCGCTATGTAGCGGTTGGTAAAATGTCGCTGATATTGTTTATTTACAACTTATTACCTACCGCTAGATGGCGCAGCGCGCTCAAACACTTCTCAAAAAAAAAACAAAAATATTTTTTGTTTGGAAAAAAAATATTTTTGTTTTTTTTAATTTTTTTTTTAATTAAGAGTTTCATACCACGTTGTACTGATTGACCAACAGAAAAAAAGCCCGTGCAGTAATAACACCCTGTACTATGTTCTATGTAGCGGGATAATAACACAATAATATATGTTCTATATATCGGGAAATCCATGGACGACATTCGGTAAAAAAGTTCAAAACAGCTTTTTCTGGGAGAATCATTGTAGAAATATAAAATGAAAAAATCTTTCGTTAACCTCCGAGTCCAAAGACCTCTAGTACACTCTAAACTCAGTCGCAGTATACTAACCAGTAGCTTTACTCTCGAGTTACAGGGCAATGCGGGAAGATGGTGCGAGGAATGTGGGCAGAGGGGTACGTCCCGACGAACGCGAAAGGTTAACATTAAGAGCAGGTAAAGGCTGGCGACTTTTCTGGAGGAGAAAAATTCTTTTTGAACTTGGTGCCATTCCCCAAAACGAAAGCCATACGTTGTTAGGGCGTGGAAATATGCAAAATAAACAGATTTAGCGTAGATATTCGGTAACCGCAGTCGCTGGTCGACCTTCATTCGCGTGCATCGTCTGGGAGATGATTACGTCCACGCACGCACTGAACCACGCACACATAGAGCTACGAGATGGGGCTTTATCGCCAAATGCCAATTGTAGTCTCTGGCAACTGTTTAACTGACTTAAGCGCAGCAAAAGCCGTAACAAATCATAGCCCGAAATTCTCTCGAGTTAAAGTCATTGTAACTCTGACGCACAATTTTCAAAAACGATGCCACAATGAAAAACAAATGACAATCTCGCAAGTCAAAAAGTAAAATGTTCCCAGAGAGTTCCATTTTCAAATTTCGTAATTAGTTATTTTATTTTTTTATTATTATATGGCCAGTTAAAAAAAACCGTGTTCCACACGTATTAAAACAAGGTATCAGGTACAGTATTGTTAGCATATATGAATAGGTGTATTGCAAGTATATATTTATTTATTTAAAAGTCACTAACAAATACTATTGACATTGTTACATTATACAGACGATAACCAAGGGCAAAACATTAACTGAGTGAAGTTTTACCTGCCTCAACGCCGCCCAACTGGGATAAATCCGTTCCAGGGCGAGCGTTTATAAAACATTTAACACATATAAATAGGTAGTATTTTTTAAAATCACCTAAAGAGGGGCTCTGCTCTCTCTTCAAATCCGTCCGTATGCCTGAGTGATGACTCGAATAAAAGTGTGCAGTCACCAAGAAAAGATTGAAAACTACTGCCTCTAAACCATGTTACTAATATCTTTAGAGGATTTATCATGTTATTTGCTTATAAATTGACACTGGGATAAATAAAAATATAAAAAAAAATAATCGTATTCTGAATGTCTGAGATCTGAATACAACCTACTGCTCTCGATCCCTGGTCACCGTAGTGTATTCTTCTCGCACTCCTTCTCATACATGGAGCCCGTCTCTGGAATGTTTTACCCGCCCATGTAAGACGAGCACCAAGTTTTGTATTGCTTCAAACGCAGGCTCAAAGAACACTTAAACCCACGCTTATACATTTTCCCTCTTTTTACCTCCCCTCCCCTTCTCTGGGTCATTATAGGTTTTTGTTTTTTTTTTTTAATTTAACGCTTTTATGCTGCTGAATTTAAATGTAAGAATTGCTTTTTTAAGTTGAATTTATTATTAGTTTTATTTTTACCGCAAAACATATTGTTCCATTAAAGGGCAAGGTTAGCTGTAAAATATTGTTTCAAGGCAATACGCTTGCCCATCTGTTTAATAAAATATAGCTCTTTATTATTATTCTGTATATTATTTTCATTATTATTATAGACATTTTGGCTCGTTTTTTGTCGATATTTATCTGCGTATTTCTCATAAGATATACAGGGTTAGTTTTTAGCTACCGGCATCCTTGAAGTGGCTGAATCAGTACTAGCAAATATGCAACTTTTGATATAAATTTGTCGGAAAACGTCACATCCGCGAGAGATAACTTTGCGCGAACGAACACTCTTTTCGATAATAAAGTTTTAAATTGCTGCTGGCAACCACTTTAACTGTGCCCTATATTCGGACACGTGATCATACTTACGTAGACCGAAGATGAATCGTATGCATACATTTTGCAAACGTTCAAGTTTGTTGAGCATATCCTCTGATAAATCGAGATAAGCCATATCTGCATAGTCAAGAAAAGGTAAGAGGAAAGACTGTGTAAGAGATTTTTTTTTGTCCATGGGAATAAATCTTCTGAGCGTTTGCAGAGGGTGAAAACTAGCAAATATTTTACGACTTACCTCGTCCACATGTGGTTGCCAGGAGAAATGTTGATCGATAATTAGACCAAGATCTTTCAGTTTTAGCGACAATGGTATGGTGATATCGTTCAGTTTTAAAAGCGGAAGGGATTTTACATTTACTCTGAAGAGCAATTTACGACCTCCAATGAGTAAAGCCTGGGATTTCAAAGGGTTGATTAGTAGACTTATCAGCGCACACCATTCACAAATGGTCTGAAGATCGGAGTTCATGATGGCGATCGAGGCATTGATGTTTCCGGGAGAGAAATGATTATATATTTGAACATCATCTGCATACAGATGAGTATGTCCACGAACTTGGTTGGAGATAGGATTTATAAAAAATTGAGAAAAGAAGCGGGGACAGAACTGCGCCTTGTGGAACTCCAGCTGTTAGATTAACCCATTCGGATGATCGATCGCCTACTTTTTTTATACGCTATTGTCTGGCTCTGAGATAGGAGCTGATCCAATTAATAACGGTTTGCGAACAGTTGAGAGTAGCCGTAGCCGTGCAACAAGCAAGTCGATGTCGACAAAGTTGAAGGCGCTGCTAAAGTCTAAGAGAACAAGCAGAGTGAGTTGTCTCTGATCCATAGCTTTACGTGATAAGCAGAGTGGGTTGTCTCTGGTCCATATACTGCTGACAAACTCGAGCATTCTTAGCAATATATAGTTTGCACTCACACAGCGTATGTACTTTATAGTTTCAGGTATTCTGCGACGGTTTTTGTTTTTAACAGTTATTAAATATACAATGCCTGAATGTTTTAAGGGCCCTGGGAATATAAGGTAATTAGCCATGTTCAACAGTATATAACTAAGAAACGGCTAATAATTTTAAGATTAGTCGATCTAGTAATAAATGTTCTATATAAAGAAATCTATATACAGCTATTGGAAAAATGGGCCCAAAATGCCCATTCTCTTTTTACAAATTGACCTCGCTTCCGAATTTGAGATTTTTTAAAACTCTATGAATTAGCTTCGTCTATCTGGCTCTCTCTCTCTCGTTTTTGTTCATAATTTTCTATTTTGCTTCAGTTGCTTAGTTACGATTTAAGATTAGGGGGTAGTTTTAAAATATGCTATTTAATAGCTACAAATATATAAAATCTATAATAATGTGTAGAATACTTACCTCGATCTGCTTTTCTAAGATTTCCAGTCTTTGTGACAATATTCGGAGTTCCGTTATTATTGTTTTTGTTATTATTTTTTTTATCATTTTGGTCCCAGTTGGTCAATTTTATATCCTCATCTATAAACCAAATACAATTTGATATTAATGCATTTTCAAAATATAGGATGCATTTCATGAGACGATTTACTCGGTTAGTAATAAACCGATAGCAACGACCGACTAAATCCAGATAGCTTATAAGTGTAACATTCTAGGATTGATTATACATGGAATTAGCTTGCTTATATCCATAGTCAATTTTGGCAACCCTTCTGCGCCGGCGAAATGCATGTTGCATTGACGGTAGTAGCTTTGACGTGAAACGGTATCTTATTTATTTATTTATTTATTTATTTTAAGGAAAACCAACAGCCATATAAAATATTAAATAACAACTTAAATAATAAATGATAGCCAATAACAGGTTCTCACATATAGAAACAGTTTAGAGAATATGGAATTGCCAGCAAAAACGCTTGGCAGGGTCCGGTACTATAAATTTAAAAAACGCAAATAAAAATTAAACAAAAAGGACAAGAAGGCAAAAAAACAATATCGAGAAATCGAATACAAATAAATAATAACAATAAAGAAAAGCAGAAGAGTAGGTACTAAAAGAAATTGTTGCTGAGGATACGTCTCTGATTACAACACTAGTGCTAAATAGATCGATATCAACGTCGCCGCAAATCAGTTTATTGAGGTTGTTACTCGCACGCCACATATAGGTGTTTTGCATGTAATTAGATGTAACAACAGGTAGCCGAATTGGGATGGTGTGTCTCATGGATTTAACCGGGGCATTAAAAGATAGGTATGATAAAAGTTCGGTACAATCTAAAGAACCTTGGGCAATTTTTTGCAAAAAAGTGAGGTCACCGATTTCTCGCCGTTTTGCTAATGGAAGCAGGTGGTGTTTTTTACATAATTTGACATAGTCGTCTGAACTGTATTTATCTTTGGTATATATACGGAAACATAAGTATTTAAGGAACTTCCTTTGGATGCCCTCGATGCGATTGGAGTATTTAAAGTACATAGGGTTCCATATTTGAGATGCATATTCCAGGTTGCTACGTACCAGAGTACAGTAAACAATTTTAAGAGTTTTAATGGATTTAAAATCTTTGGTACTGCGCATAACGAATCCAAGAGCTCTGGAAGCCTTTTTAACTATTTTGTCTACATGAGTGTCAAAGAGCAGCTTGGAGTCGTGGTACACACCGAGGTCACGAATGATAGTCTTATATCGAAATTAAAAAATAATAATATAATAACAAACGTTTGTTTTAATCATCGCTCGTATTATTTTAATATTATTTAAATAAAGATGTCAATGGTCCCGATTGCGTTTCTTTGTGAACTAAAACTGAAATTAGTTCAAGCCAACGAGATAGAGCAATACGCTAGAGTGGAATATGAAACGAACGATCGTCGATAAAAACTATCTGTCGAACGTATACTCGTCCGAATAAATTTGAATACATTTCGTGCGGTGTTAAGAGCTCTCTCATGATTGCTCACTCGATCAAGCATTCTTGTCAAGCATCGCGTCGCGGGCTGGGAGGGGATCGTAAACCGCAGGAAACATGCAAATATTTTTAAAAATATTTACTAAAAATGCCTAATTTTGTAGTTTTATACCAGGGAGTCACGTCATTCATCAATCAATTACCTCTAATTAACGTAACTCCCTGGTATAAACTTCAAAATTAGGCATTTTTGGTAAATGTTACAATATATATATATATATATATATATATATGTATGTTTCCTGCGGTTTACGATCCCCTCCCAGATTGCGACACGATGCTTGACAAGCATGCTTGATCGTCTAGGGAGACCCTTAGATTCAGATTATTTCACTTTGGTGCGTGTTCATTTCATGTTCCGCTCTACCGTATTGCCAAGTCTCGTTCACACGAACTAATTTCCGATTTTGGTTCACGAAGAAACGCAATCGAGCTTTTTAATTTGGTATACAGATTTCAATACGTAATAATTACGCACTTTATACGCACAGACAGACTAATAGGTGGCATTCTATATCACCGTATTAATTCTGTGATGTAATCAGCCTATATAAAAAAATGCACTTTATTTTTTAAGGTAGACTCATTAGTCTATCGAGATAGAAAGCCATCTATTGATGGCATTACAATACAATACAATACAATCAACTACTCCAGTAGATAGGCATTCCTACACTTAGATGCGTCACAAAATTAAATGCGTAAAATTTAATTATTAAATACATAACTATCATGATAGTTGTCATGGCTGTAATATTATATTCAATATTACCTACTTACAAATAATCAAAATATACTAATGTCATTAATATATTAAAATAGAAATGCAAATTCTTTGTAGAATAATCAACGTAAAATAATTTTATTGTCAATCCAGCAATATGCCTTCGTATTTTTTAAACATAAATAGATGTATACTAAATTATATGAGAATTAGAATATCAGCTATCATAATTCCGTTATGTTTAAAATTTTACAAATTTTGCTAATTATCAACATGGAAAATAAACTCGGAATTTTCAAACTCCCTTATACCATAAATTGGGTTTCTTAGTAAATTATTTATAATTATCTTTTAAAATTGGTCCTCTCCAAGGCTTTTAATTTACTCTGGAATCTTATTATAGAAGGACAAATTTTGGTGTATAAAACTGTATCGCACTTTGTTAGTCGTTGTCGGTTTATGTGGAGATTGGATTTATTCCTCGTATCGTGATGATGAAAATCACTATTCACCGGAACTTCTGCTAGGTGTCTACGAGCGTAGTAAGAGTCTAGGAGCATTCTAACCTGTAGTAAAAAATGCGATAGATGTCACTAATAATTAAATGTAATTTTTGTTATCGTTGATTAGGTTTCTATAATCAATCGCGCTGTCAATGCTATTAGCGCCACCTTCATTTCGCCGTGTCGGAAGGGTTGCCAAATCGTTATATGGAGTTGCGCAATCTAATACCACATATAATCAATGCTAGTATTTAAATCGGTCAACGCCGTATATCCTCACCTGGGTTATATGGTTCAACGCTGTCCGTTTCAGGACAGCATACTATCTCAGCGAAGCCGTCGAAGCCGCATCTCGGAAAGGTGTGCATTGTGTTGCGCGACCTCGAGTTGCTGCTATATCTGGTATTTTCATGCAGCTGGCTAAAACAAGGATTTTATTAGTTTATGTTTATGCTAAAGTGCGAACCTTAATGTCATTAAAAACATTTTAGGCTCCCGCCTAAGGAAAACATTTTTGACCTCAATACGTCTGTATAGGTAAAAGAATAATAGAAATTGCTGTATAATGTAGGTAGAAGGGTGTAGTTCTAAACGCTCTTATATACCTACTCAATAAGATCTTTCATTTGACACTAAACACGATATATTTATGTTAATGTATTGAAATTTGACATTTGTACAAGAAATTTGACATTTGACATTGACAAAGTATTTTTGGACACTTTAGATACCCTATGGTACTCGGAATGACATAACGATTCTAACAATATCATATACTACTAAATCGGATCAAGCGTTTAGAAGTTAAATGGGATTAAAGATCAGGGTGTCATCATTAATACATACCGGAATTTTTCCGAGAACAATTGTGTAGTTTCATAATTTTCCAAAATGTTGGATTGGAATAAATTCTTAAGAACTAAAAACGGTTACTTAAAAACCTGGAATATTTTGTGGAAAGTAATAATTAAACTCTTTGTATAATTTATTTTTCTAAATTAATATTCCAAATATTTCTTTTCGTTACTAGGCTTACCGGATCTATTCCTGACGGTCGCGAAGAGGAAGAACGGAAAAAGAAACTAAACTCTCAAATGATGAATGTCAACAGGCACCGCGTAACACGGCGATTTATATCAAAGGCGCTGCTGTATCCTTATATGAGAGCAAGGGACACGTACCCTATGACACTCAGGAGGACAGAACGATTCTAACAATACGACAGACATCTAAATCGGTTCAATCGTTTAGAAGTTATGGTGGAATAAAGAAACGGAAGCATACGTAGATGGATCATAGACACCTAACACTCCCTTTTCGGGCAGTCCGTGTAGGTCAGATTGATATTGCGATTTCGGCTCACATTTTCCTTTATCTACTCTTAAAGTGTATTTGTAAAATAACTATATAATTTGTGGGAAGGATTTGGGAGGGGGGGGGGGGGTGGGGAGGCGCTACCATTTTGTGATCGATTCGCCACACCTGGATACTTTCACGTAGTGGAAGCTACGTCGCTCTTTATTGTCTCAATTGTATTGAGCAGATTTATATTAAATACATATTGTTGTTTTCGTAAAAGCATAATATGTTTATTTTGTAGTGTTTTGTACATTTCAATACAATGTCGCGGACCGGCTCACTCAGTCTAAAGTTCACTCGCTCTAAAATCGATATCGGGTCAGTCGCTCTAAAATGCAGTGAGAATAATTTTAGAGCGAATGAGCTTTAGACTGAGTGATCCTCCGTTAAAATATTGAAAAATGACAAAGCGGGTCACTCAGTATAAAAAGTAGCAAGTCGGGTCAGTCAGTCTAAAATGTAGCAACCGGTGAATTATAACAGCCTGTGCGCTACCGAAAAATAGCGGTCTGCGGATTGTTGCCAGTTTTCCTCTTTTGTTTCGCGTTATTTGAATGGATAATTACAAAATAATTAATGTTATGCAGCAGGCGTATTTTATACTTGTTACTTTTTAAGATTTGCGAGTACACTTTTTATGCTACGTTCACTGCACTTTTCACGACGTTGTCGTTTGTGCTACGGAGCGCAACGTTCCTTAAAACGGATTTGACGTTCTTGACCTAAATTTGCAAACCTCGAAGTGTAAAATATAGCAAAAAAAATGCATGACTACACGTTGACCTGTCTTCTGCCTACATTACAACAAAACCTTACAAATTGTGAAAAAATATAAGCGGATATATTTGAGAAAGTTTCAAACTCGCATCATATTGTATATCAAATCGTTTCACTTGTACAAATAAAGTGAATAGCAAGTCAGGTACATATGCAATAGAGACGATTTCCACGTACCTAACGATCACATTCTCGAAGACAGAACGAAACGGAGGCCCTCGAATATTTTATTGGAAAAGATTTGAAATTCCCCCACAGTATTGCCGCCTGCGCTCTTCCAATTGTATTTTGAATCCATTGCTAAACCCATTACAAAATTTGCTGTGCTCACGACGGCGTATGTCTGAACCCATTATTACGTTAACGTAAAAAATAAAGTCAGCCAATATTTCGCTGTTGCAAAGACCAGTGTCAGTGTACCTTGTCATATCAAACAGGAAATATTTTTGAGAACTTATATCAAGTACAAAAAATAAGAAACAATAAACCCAGAGAAAAATTACTGGGAAATATAACAAAATATTGCCCGAGGCATATTCCTTGTAGGCATATTCCTTCCAAAACTAAAGTGGTGGTGCATCATTTCACTATCTTCATCGCCACTCATGTAGTGCTATGTATGTATGGTGCGAAGCAGAGGGGAATTTACATCAGGAAAGACATTTTGGCTCCCTATATGGTTAGTAATGGCAGCTTACAGCTTATAGTAGGTAATAAAATTGTTTTAATTCAGCAAATGAACAAAGTTCTGCTAATTAATATTCGAAAATATTTTTTTAAAAAAATGCAGATAATTCGAATACAGTTTAGTCTCAGCTTTAGAGTAGACATCAAACCTTTTCTCCGGAGCAACAAAACACCTGTACGGTGTTTAGTAACAAACACTAAGTACGGTGTTTAGTAATAATATTTGTTTTAAAACGTCCAATATTGAATAAAAGGCTTCTAATTAAATTTTACAAAGTGTACAACTGAACTATAAATCGTACTATTGTACTGAAATATAAATAGCACTGTTAAATATTTTTTTTTCTCTCCTGCATAGTTGACTTGTAATAAGATGTTTGCAAATTTGGGAACGATATCACTCAATTACTCTTAGCCATTTTGTTTTAAATGGATTAATGCTTCGATACGGAATATATGCACATGATCGAACGCGGAATATATGCATTATAGGAACCTTTCTCAAAAAGAAAACGCTATTCAACCATTGTAATGCTAAATCTGATTAAAAAAATCCTCGGGACACGCAATATTTCCAGACAAAAAAATCCTTAATTTACAGAGAAAAATGTTTTTTAGGTTTCTGCTTTTAAAAAACTAATATCTCCGCCATATTACTTTAAAAAACAACCTACCAAAACTCACGGGGACGTTTCATTGAATGCCTATATCTCGCTATGTATTGAGGCCGAATAGATTGTTGCAGTTCGGAAGCAGCGCTCAGTTGACGTTAAAAAAAATAATAATCAATACAATAGGTTCCTACAACGCAATAATACCTCGAACGCAACTCCATACCAAATAATTTGACCAACACTACCCATACCAAATAATTTGAAGTTAGCCTAGGTGCAATGGACCTGTTCAATAGATTTGACAAAAAAAAAGTCAGCTGTCAGTTTCACCCCAGTGAGGTTATAACAGCTAAAATTTTCTTTTTAGTTTATTCTTTTCTAGCTGATACCTAATAAACCTGAATGAAAAGATGGCTGATTCTTTTTTCGAAACTTACGATCCAGCGATGGCTGCAGTTAAAATGTAAAAAAACAGGTGTTCGGCATGAAAAAAAGGTAAATAAAGCGACTTTAAATAACACACGTAGTCTTTATTGATATTCATGTTTTATTTTTGTTTTAGAGCAAGAAAAGGATACACTGAAGAATTCAACTATCATAGCAGACCTATTTAGTCACAAAATTATATATTCTTACAAATGACAGTCAAGTCTACACTCAGTCTTTGATCTCACCGTTAAACGTTTTAACCTTGGTCAACTGTGGCGTGGCAATTACCGTGGGCGTTGAAATAATCTAGTTACATAATACTAGTTCTGTTAACGGTACACCATTAAAAACGGCAACCTTTTTGAAACGGTATATAAATAAAAATCCTTACAAATCATTTTTTATTTTTATATGCGCTACAAAAATAAGGAATCAGGTTTTGTTCAAGACTGACAAAGTCCTGTATGTTGGGTGTTGAATGATGTATGTGCTATACACAGTGAGTTAGTTGTCCAGTATCAGCTCGGATGATGGTTGAAAGACTTCGCTAAGTAGCCATTGTCCTATAATCAACTGTCCCAACTCTGCTTTTATAATATATTTCACTCTACACCTTTAAGATCAGCTGCCATTCTTCATAATACAAATAAATCAGTCTGCTCACTGAATATTTTCCTAAAACCACAAAATGATCTTCTAAAATAGCGTATTGTAATTTAAACAGTCGACAAATCCTTTGTAGAAAAATACCTAAATAGCCAATTTCCGCATCTCAAATCCTATTGCTTTGAAGGGGGGACAGACTGCATGGGCGGTAAGGTGTACGCTCACATGTGGCAAGACAGCTGTCTTAAGTATGCATTTATTTGCTTTTAGTGTGATTGAATATCACCAATTTATTATTTTTTTTAATTGTTTTGTATAAATATGTCTACCCGACGCCTTTCTATCCCTAACCTTACCCATACGACCTTTCCCTTCGATGAACTGAGTGACACAGACTTAAATAAGGTATTACTAGGGGACGACATGACCTTGCTACTTACTTGCTACTACGACCACGATACTTACACAATGGATACTAGTAATATTTCCTCTAGATCAACCGATCAAATTCTACGCAACACTTTCTTACAATAAAAATTCTTTAAATATATGCCATTTGAACGCGCAAAGCTTCTCCGGCTCATTTTAGCGAATTTTATGCTCTTTTTTCCAATCAAACTGTAGATGCTTGTATGATTAGCGAATCATGGTCAAAACCGTCTTTACCATCGTCTCTATACAATTTACCCGGTTATAACTTGATTCGCAATGATCGGACAGCTCGCAGAGGTGGAGGAGTCGCTATCTACCTAAAAGACCACTTTTCGTATGAAGTCATTTGCAAATCATCCGTCAGTAGCAGCCCTGCCCCCGAATATTTATTAATTTGCGTAACCATGAAAGATACGAGTACGATTCTCCTTGGAGTATTTTACTTTGCACCGGATAACGACAATTATTTTGACGAATTAGAATGCTCTATTTTTTGGCGATTTTAATACATGTCTTTTAAAACAAAATCATAGATCCTCAAAACTAACAAGGTTAATGTCCTTTAAATCTTTCTTTACTTCCGCTGCAGGCTACACACCACAGCGGAAACTCCCACACTTGGCTCGATCTGATAATGACATCTAATCCCCAGCTCATCAACTTCCATGGTCAATTGACGATCGGCGGTTTCTCAAACCACGACCTTATATATGCCTCTTGATGTTTTCCAGAGCCCTACCATCGACGAGAAACTTGGTCTCTTTAATACGAAGATCATCAGACTTTACGACAAGCATGCCCCTGTGAAAATAGCTAAAGTACGACATCAATCAGACCCCTGGTTCAACGATTCCATCCGGCAATATATGTTAAAGCGCGATAGAGCCCAAGTCTAAGTTTAAGCGTTATCCTTCAGCTGACAACTGGGAATTTTACCGTACGTTAAGGAATCGTTGTAACCAACTATGTCATAATGCAAAAAAATGTTACATTTTCGACTCGCTTGCAAATTGTACTCCCAAAGAAATGTGGAAAGTGCTGAACCAACTTGGAATTGGTAAATGTAAAGGACCCGTAGATCCCAATGTAGATATAGACGTTCTTAATAACCACTTCTCAAAGTCACCGGTTCTACTAGATAATATAACAAAGTCCCGTGCTACCACCTATATTGCCAATTCTAATGTGCCAGTCAATCCGTGTAAATTTCACTTTGTTCCAGCTACTGTTGAAACAGTTTTACTAACATTAAACCGGATAAAATCTAAGTCGGTGGGAACGGATGGTCTGTGTAGATATGCTCAAACGTATCATCCAATGTATTATTCTTCCAGTCGTTACCCACATAATAAACTCCTCAATGGAATTTGGTTCGTACCCAGGTCCTTGGAAAAATGCCTACGTTATACCCGTCCTAAAATATAAAATCCTGTTCGACCAAATGATTTCAGGCCAATCTATTCTCCCTGCTCTCTCAAAAGTGTTGGGAGCATATAGTGTTCTCTCAGCTATCAGATTACCTTTCTGAATTCAATATGTTTAATCCCTATCAGTCCGGTTTCTGTCCCGGCCATAGTACTACCTCTCTCCTTGACTATACAGAGTGGCTTATCTCGATTTATCAGAGGAACTGCTCAACAAACTTGAACGTTTGCAAAATGTATGCATACGATTCATCTTCGGTCTACGTAAGTATGATCACGTGTCCGACTATAGGGCACAGTTAAAGTGGTTGCCAGTACGCCAAAGAAATGTTCATATACTTGCTTGTACTCTCCCAATTAACACCATCCTATCTCCACGAGCTTTTTGAACCACTAAGTTCCCACGGTCTCGTACTTCGGTCAGCCTGACAGTTTATTAAAAATTCCGAGTCATAATAGTGATTTCTATTCCTATTCTTTCATGATGCAAGACTCTGGAACGATCTCCCAGCAAATATACGAAACTCGCCTTCGTTACCATCGTTTAAGACTCACCTTAAGGATTACTACCTTTCTAAGAATAACCAGTTCTTCCCTTTCTCTCCTGTTCCTCTCCTCGGGCATTATTAGTTTTAAATTCTTCCACTTATCTGTATGTTATGTAATAATCTTTATTTTCACAATGAGCGCATGCACCACTGTGTTTAGGTTAGTTGTAAGACATTGCCATGTGGCAATAAGCTCGCCTTTTTTGTATACGAATTAAGTGCAAATAAAGAGTTTATTATTATTATTTATTATTGTTAAGTAGGTCGTTAGTTCGGAGTCTACCGCTCATCCCCCCAGAAGTAAAATAACAATACCTTCCGTGGCAACTCCCATTGTATCTATTCTACATCTATATAATTTAATAGTCGACAAGTAACATTGCTAAATACTTGGGATTACAATAGAGTTCTGAAAATATCACCAGTTCTTCACTGTCGTGATCAACAACCGCCCGGTCAAAAACCCGAAAGACCATAAATCAAATTAAATAAATACCATGATCTCACAAATGCCGTCACCCGGAAAGGCTTAAGTTTTTTACCATCACGCGGTGAAAGTTGGCGCTCGCGGTCTGCCATCTCTTAAAGTACTCGGTCCCTAAATGAAAATAATCAAGTAATTCCTAGAAAAAATACATAGACCTCCAACTTCCGAATCTCATTCTATTGCTCTAAAGGGGAAGTGAGTGGGTAGTGAAGTGTACGCTCGCATGTGGCAAGACAGCTGTCTTATAGGTAGGTCGTTAGTCCGGAGTCCACCGCTAATGCGCCACAAGGGAGAAAACCAAAAACAATACCCCGATGGGCCCCTTCCGAGGCAGCTCCCATTGTATCTATTCTATAGCTATATAATTTAATAATCGACAAGTAACATTGCTAAATACTTGGGATTACAATAGAGTTCTGAAAAAAATCACCCGTTATCCACTGTCGTGATCAACAACCGCCCGGTCAAAAGCCCGAAAGACCATAAATCAAATTAAATAAATACCATGATCTCACAAATGCTGTTACCCGGAACGGCTTAAGTTTTTTACCATCACGCGGGGAAAGTTGGCGCTCGCGGTCTGCCATCTCTTAAAGTACTCGGTCCCTAAATGAAAATAATCAAGTAATTCCTAGAAAAAATACATAGACCTCCAACTTCCGAATCTCATTCTATTGCTCTAAAGGGGAAGTGAGCGGGTAGTAAAGTGTACGCTCGCATGTGGCAAGACAGCTGTCGTGATCAACAACCGCCCGATCGAAAGCCCGAAAGACCACAAGTCAAATCAAATAAATACCATGATCTTGCAAATGCCATCACCCGGAACGACTTCAATGTTCACCATCACGCGATGAAAGTTGGGGCTCATGGCCTGCCAGCCAGCTCGCTTGTCCTTGGTCTCTCCAGGAAAATAATCAAAATTTAGCATCTCAAATCCAAAGGCTTCAAAGGAGGGAGTAAGGTTATGCTCCCGTTTACTCAGTGAATTCCATGGCAGTTCCCTCTGTATCTATTATATATCTATATAAAATTCAATAGTCAACAAGTAACATTACAAAATACTTAGGATAGCAATACTAGGATACTTAGGATAGCAATCTAATCTTCATCGCTGTGTCACATTCATGCGTCATTACTATGAACACATCGGCTCCGACGGAAGATAGGAAGTCCGGAAGATCGGAAAATTAAATAAATAGCATAATCTCATGAATCTTACAAATCAGTCTTTGATTTCGCCTTTAAACGTTTGAAACATTACCGTGAGCGATGAATTAATCTATAGGTACATAATACTAGTTCTGTAAATGGTACACCATTAAAACGGCAACCTTTTTGAAATGGAACATGAAAAAAAAATCCTCGCATGTCATTTTTAAATTCTTGCATTTGCAAGCGCACAAAAAGATAACTTCAGCGCTACGAAAATAATAAGACGACAACAGGCGACAGGTCAAGCGATGTCGAATAATCTTCTCTAGTTTGTTCGTGACTCTGACCTCAAGTCCGTATGCTGGGTGAAGACTTGGCAGCGAGTTAGTTGTCCGGTCCTTGCCAGCATCAGCCCCCATAGATGGTTGAAGAACTTCACTAAGTAGCTGTCATCCTATAATCGACTGTCCCAACCCTACACTTATAATATAATATAATTCACCATACACCTTAAAACACTAGCTGCTGTTCCTCATACTACAAACAAATCAGTCTGTTCACTATATATTTACCCAAGACCACAAGACTATCTTCTAAAAACATGCAATTTTTACCATCACGCGGTGAAACTTGGCATTCGTGGCCTGCCCTTTCCAATAGTCCTCGGTCTATCCAGGTAAATAATCGACTCATTCTGATTCTCATACTCATTCATAGTGCTGAAAAAAACCATCTAATCTTCATCGCTGTCACATTCATGTGTCATTACTATGAACACGTTCGCTCCGACGAGGAAGTCCGGAAGATCTCGTCGAATTAAATAAATAGCATAATCTCGTGAATATCCTCACCTAGCACGCCTCCATTTTTTAAAAATATACCTAAAATGTTAATTTCCGCATCTTAAATCCTATCGCTTCGAAGGGGGGAGTGAGTGAGTGGTAAGGCGTACGCTCGCATGTGGCAAAACAGCTGTCCTCGTTAGTCGGAGTCCACCGCTCATCGCCTAAAGATAAATTAGTAACCCGTAGAACCCTGATTCCGATCGGTGAATTCCATGGTAGCTCTATATCTATCTATAGTTCGATAGGGATTACAATAGTGCTGAAAAAAACATCTAATCTTCATCGCTGTGTCACATTGATGTGTCATTACTATGAACACGTCCGCTCCAACGGAAGTCCGGAAGATCTCGTCGAATTAAATAAATAGCATAATCTAGTGAATGCACTCACCCGGAACGACTTCAATTTTTTACTATCACGAGGTGAAACTTGGCACTCGTGGCCTGCCTTTCCAATAGCCCTCGGTCTCTCCAGGTAAATAATCAACTCATTCCTAAAAAATATACCTAAAATGTTAATTTCCGCATCTTAAATCCTATTGTATCGAAGAGGGGAGTGAGTGAGTGGTAAGGCGTACGCTTGCATGTGGCAGGACAGCTGTCCTCTTTAGTACGGAGTCCACCGCTCATCGCCTAAAAGTAAATTAGTAACCCGTAGAACCCTGATTCCGATCGGTGAATTCCATGGTAGCTCTATATTTATCTGTAGCTTGATAGGGATTACAATAGTGCTGAAAAAAAATCTAATCTTCATCGCTGTCACATTGATGTGTCATTACTATGAACACGTCCGCTCCGACGGAAGTCCGGAAGATCTTGTCGAATTAAATAAATAGCATAATCTCGTGAATGCACTCACCCGGAACGACTTCAATGTTCACCATCACGCAATGAAAGTAGGCGCTCATGGCCTGCCAGCCAGATCTCTAGTCCTTGGTCTCTATAGGAATATAATCAACTCATTCCTTGAAAAATTGCCTAACTTCAAAATTTCGGCATATCAAATCCTATAGCTTCGAAGGAGGGAGTGAATGGGTGGTAAGGTTATGCTCACATGTAGTAAGACAGCTGTCCTAGATAGTTATTACCTCGAGTCCACCCCTCATCAATTAGAAGTATAACAATAATATTATGATGGGACCCGATTACAGTCCGTGAATTCCATGGCTTTGTATCTATTCTATATAATTCAATAGTCAACCAGTAACATTGCAAAATACTTAGTATGACAAGTCCTGAAAAAAACCACCCATTCCCAGTTAGTGATCCACGACCGCCCGGTCGAAAGCCCGAAAGTCAAATTAAATAAATACCATGATCTTGCAAATGCCGTCACCCAGAACAGCTTTACTGTTCACCTTCACGCGGTGGAAGTTAGCGCTCGTGGCCTGCCAGCTAAATCTGTTTCACCTTTTTAAAGATCTTCATCTTACCATAAAAATAATCAACTCAGTCCTAGAAAAAATATCTAAAACCGCCATTTCCGCATCTCAAGTTCTATGGCTTCGAAGGGATAGCGAATGGGTGGTAAGGTGAACGCTCACATGTGGCAAGACTGCTGTCCTAAACCTACCACAGCCGGCCGTTAGTCCGGAATACACTGCTCACCCCCCAGAAGTGTAGTAATACTATATAATGGGCCTGACTTCGGGCAGTGAATTCAATGTCAGCTCCGTTTGTATTTTATTTTATGTATCCTCAGTCATAATATTGAGATTTCAGACACCACTTACATCGTTCGGCTAGAATTTGAAAGTCCTGAAAAATATATTATTGCTAACATTCATTAAGTGGTACGTTTAGTCCGGCGCACATTTGGACGACTTACATAAAATAGCTAATGCAGGTGTTCGGTTTTGCCAGTACGGATCAAATTTGGTCATTAAGTTAGTTACTTTGGTAGTCTAAGGCTCTTTGAAAGTAATGTCTTCTCCGACGATCTCCTTGTAGTCACACCTGCTCGAGCGAAAGGGAAAAAAACTCTTAAATGGCTTTGTGACGGTCAGACACCAGCCGAAACTGCAGCAACAAAAATCTTTGCTCAAAATATCAACCTGGTACTTTAACTCTGGCACTACCAGAGTTGGTGAAGCCGACCCCAATTGTCATTTCTACGCCGTGGCCCTGAGTACCCGTTCTTCAATCCAATCGCGACCTATGCTGGAACAATGGAAGAAAAAGTGATGTGTGTGAAGATAGATTTCCGTCACACTACGTACTACATGTTTTTAATGTACTTTCCTCCTTGATGTAGCTAGGAGACACACACATACACAGACACACACACACACACACACAGACACACACAGACACACACACAGACAGACAGACACACACACAGACAGACACAGACAGACAGACACACACAGACAGACATACACATGCAGACAGACAGACAGACAGACAGACACACACACCCTGAGTACCCGTTCTTCAATCCAATCGCGACCTATTTTGGAACAATAGAAGAAGTGATGTGTGTGAAGATATATTTCCGTCACACTACGTACTACATGTTTTTAATGTACTTTCCTCCTTGATGTAGCTAGGAGACACACACACACACACACCCTCACACACACAAACACACCCTTGTTTGTATATGCACGAATTCGGGGACTAGTCCAGGTCCCCCAAATCCAAGGACCACCTCTTTCTAATGGTTTTATTTCAAATTTGAATTGACTAGCGTCATCTATTGGTCGACTTCAGAACGTCCATCTTGTCAGCACCTATTTACTCTCTTTATTTACTTACTTATGTAGGATATTGTGATTGGTATACACATCCTATATCTGGGGACGACCCATCTTTAGGGACTGTCAGCAAATGCGGGTGTGACTGTACTAATCATACACTTACGGGTTGGTCCTCATATTCAGCCATAAAAAAACTTTTTAACACCAATGTCCTTTAATTAGGGTATCAGTATACTAATATTGACACTCAAGTCCTTAAATTAGGTACTGCACTGACTAAAATACACTAAGTCCTTAAATTCGGGTCTATAAGTAAATGTTTTCACCGTTACGATGTCACACGGATTTACACGCGATAGGGTGCTTTCGTTTTCTCGTCCTAACGTCGCGCGCGCCGGTTGTTACTCGCTTTGATTTCAAACTTCTATCTGTGATCTGCGCGACGCACGTATCTTGATCGTCACTTTCTTACAGATTCACTCGGTAAGGCAATAATGTAAATAGCATAGGGCTATAAAGCTTATAATTTTCCTTTTTTGTAATACATCGAGATTGAGTCATCATTAATGTAGTTACATATAATTTACATTTTCAGCTATATAAACATGGAAAAACGAGGAGATTCTCCATGTAAGCAGAATGCGGAACGTCATCGAAACATAGTAAGATTTTAATAATATTATTATGGTTATTACTAATAATAAATTTGGTGCATCTTTTTTGAGTGCCTACTAGGTATGTCCATTTTACTTTCCTGGCAACGAACGTATTGTAGACGCACTTATTTGTGGGTTTCTGTCTGTGTGTGTTCCTTCACAATAGCGCCGAAACGCTTCATCCGACTGAACTGAAAATCTTGGGGTGACGTAATCGTTTTTTTTAATGTTTTCGTTAATATAGTTAATGTAAAGCCTATTTTTAAAACGAAAAAAGCTTCATATAATTAGCCACCGTATTTTGCAACTATTTTTTCATTTTGTATAGCTGATAGATCCCATATATTTCTTTCTTTTTTAGGATTATACCAACGCTTAGACGATGACAAGTCAGAATCGGATATTTCAGAAAACATCCCAATCCAAAAACCGATTATAATAAGACCGAAATGTCGAGGGAAATCTACTAAGAATATTCAACAGGATCTTACCGAATCATTTGACAGCGGTAGTGATTATATACCCAGTTCGAGTGATTGCGATAGCGACAACTTTAGCAAATTTGTTGGGGTAAAAATAAAACGACATGTTGGGGTAAAATTGACAAAAAACAATATGAGTAATACAATTAAAAATCATAAGAGAAAAGATAATAAATATTTCAGTGTAAATACCCAAAGAAAAAGCGAGGAGAGAAAGGAAGAGGAAAGCGAATGCACTAAGTTGACAATTGTCAACACAGAAGTTGGAAATGCAAAACATAATAAAGGCAAAATGGCATTAAAGACCATGACATCGAATTATGATATTATTCAAAATAAAGCGGAATCGACGATATCCAAACCGCACTATGTAGAAATGAGAGGATTAATTATAGAAAATACCCCTTTTTTTAGAAAACTATAGATCAAATAAAGAAAACTTTGAAAATAACTGTGATAGTACGGACGTAAAAGAACAAATAGTTCATCAAATGCCAAAAGAAGCGAAGGCTCCTGAAAAAAGCATGCATGTTTATTTTGTAAGAAGTTAGTTGTTATATTACCTAGGCACTTTGAGACTGCGCATGTCAATGAGACTGAAGTTGCTGGTTATCCCTTTACCACTAATAAAGGATCGAAAGAACGAAAAAATAAAATTGAAAGATTACGCCAACTGGGAAACGATGCACATAATGCTCATGTCGTTGAAACCGGCTGCGGTGGTTTGATATCGAAGAAAAGATCACGAAAGCAACGAGACGTAGTCATTTGCTCCATGTAAATGTTGTATGGGGTTGTATCTTAAGAAAGATCTATATCTTCATTTTCGTCGGTGCAACCGTGGTCTGTCAGGACAACCGTCCAAATACTCAGGCATATTTACTAAGTCACTGTGCCGCTGAAGAGTTGAAGCAAGAAATACTTTCTTTCATAGTTCAAGATAAAATTTTCCATACTATCAGAAACGACCAAATTATTTTTAAATTAGGGTCAGAAATTCATTTTCGACACAGAAACCATCCTCACTTGGGCATATGTCTCTCAAAGAATGCGACAGCTTGGACGACGAATACTTACTGCAAGAGATATAGACAGTAATATTAACGATTTAAATAGTTTGAATAACCTAAAGCAATTTGATTTATTTATAGCAGCTGTTCAAAAGATTTCACACTACGACAATCGAACAAACACTTATGGGATCCAATCTCTGGCATCAAGACTTAGAAGCTGTATTAAAACTTGGCTCATATTTTAAAGTCACATACAATAATAAATGGAGTTATCAATAGGAGAAATGAATTAACAGATTTTATCGACCTAGTAGATATGAAATTCACTACAGAAATCTCTAACCATGCCTTAAATACAGTTTACACAAAAAAATGGAATAAAAGTGTGATACTTCCTGTAACGGAAGATATATGCTCACAAATTATTTGAAAGAACAAGCTATCACATTGACAAATTCTCTACAAGGAGATGTAATAAATGTTCCAGACTGGATACTTCTTTCTGAAGTCACAATAGCTCAGGTGGTATTATTTAATCGAAGAAGACCAGGTGAAGTCGACCGTATCCTAATAGAAACATATTTAAATCGCGATTACGCATCAATGAGCGAAGATGTTATTGAAATCGAGAAACATCTGGCTAAAAATCTCACGCGTTTCGAAGCAAGTGGTAAAAGAGGCCGGAAAGTTCCTATTTTATTAACGAACGAATTAAAGACACCAATAGAGAAATGTATAAGCTCAGCTTCCAAATTAAAGAAATTCGCTGAATCTTGCCATTTAAAAGATCCCGCATCGATCACATCTACAAAACTTAGAAAGCAAGTATCCACAACACCGCAGCTATTGAATCTTAAGGAAAATGAGATGGACCAACTGGCGGCCTATATGGGCCACGATATTCGCGTGCACCGTGAGTTTTAACGGCTCCCCGATAGTTCTATACAAGTGACAAAAGTGTCTAAACTATTACTGTCACTAGATGCTGGAAATATTCTGCAAAATAAAGGCAAAGATTTTGATACTATAAATATAATTGAAAATATTGGTAGTGTTCCTGAACTCGGAGAAAAACCTAATAATTTTACGTTATTACAGCCAGATTTTAAGTCCGAGCCAGAAAACTCGATCAGCAGTGAACATGACTTGAATTAACCAAGAAGGCATAAAACCTTAGAACCGAATTCTCATGATGTTTCTCAGATTTCAAGTAGCAGCAAAAAGAACATAACTAAACGTATACTAACAGTTCAGAAATATAACATTAAAAAAAGCGGTTACAACGGCAAAACTGCCATGGACAAAGGCAGAAAGAGATGATATCGATAGACAAATGGCCATTTTATATATGAGAGCAAAGGTACCAAACAAGCAGGAGTGTGAAGACTGTCAAAATGAACCGGATCTTCATAGAAGATCATGGACAAATGTAAAATTTCTTGTTTACAACCTAATTAAAAAGAAAAATAAATGCAAATCCGAATAGGAACAGAAAGCTATATTGTATCTAATAGTGTAAACAAAGGGTTAAATAAAACTTATGGTTTAATTTACCCTTTTTAGTAATTTAATCGGTAGTTTTTGAGCGTATCATTGCTATCTTATATTTGAATTTATTTATTTTTTATATTATTATTTTAGGCTAAAACCGGTAAAATGAACAGTTTAAACTTACGTATGTAAATTTAACTTGAGGAATAATTTAAGTTTTTTGATATTAAATTGTATTATATTGAGTACTTCTTAGGAGTTTTGTTTGATAAATGGCTTCATATTTTAAATATGAATTTAATAGTATGGATGCAATTGGCCCTTAAAATAAAAATGTTAAAATTAACTGTTTAAAAATAGGTACAATTTGATTTTAGGAATAGCTTTAAGTAAGTAAGCACCTGCTTCTGAAGCATTTTTAAATTTTTTACTTTATAATCGTTTTTGTGTATTAAATTGGAATTTAATTAGCAATAATAGTTGTTTTAGATTATTACCAGCAGTTTAATTTCAAATGAAAACCATTAAACCGTTAAACTGTTTAAAAATGAGTGTAGTTTAATTTAAGGAATAATTTTAAGTTGGTAAGTACCTACTTGGTATGTTTTATTTACTTTATTATCATTTTCGTGTCTTAAATTTGAATTTAATAAAAAATAACATTTGTTTTAGAATATTACAAGTAGTTTAGTTTAAAAAAAACCTTTATAAAAAACTGATTAAAAGTCAGTAGGTATAATTTAATTTTAGGAATAGTTTTAAGTAAATGAGTACCTACTTCTGAATATTTTTTTTTTACTTTATAATCGTTTTATGTTTTAAATTTAAATTTAATTAGCAATAATCAGTGTTTTAGAATAATAGCAAGAGTTTAGTTTAAAAATAAATCTGGTAAAATTGTTTGTTTAAAATAAGGAGTACAAAATGAATTTTAAGAATTACTTGAAATAAATAACAGTAATAAATTATTTTAGGAATAAACTATTTTGTTTAAAAATAAAACCGTTTATTATTCTGTCTAAATAGGTAAAATATATATCGTTTTCATGTTCGAAATTACGATTTACATAACGATAATACTTGCTTTATATAATATTAATACTAAATTTATTTTAAAATAAAACCGCGTTATTATGAACTAAGTATTTTTATTCACTCCTTTTGTACCAATTTAGTAGATACTGTGTACTCGAAAACGGCATACGAAATTACTTTGGAAATATTATCAATAAAAGTTCTACATGACCCGGACTAACTTTCTTTTGAGTACTGTATTGTCGAAACCTGAAATCCTCAAGAAATATAATCTATCAGTGCATAGATAAAACACAAGTTTAAAGCAAAACAAAAATTGTAACAACCCATAGGGGTGTAAATCCTATCGAACTTACTAATTTAAAATCAAAGTAACGTTAATATCACCATGCTGCGTTTAGGATCAGAAATCAAAAATATAACCATTTTATGGAGATTCCAGATTTTTCCGCGATAAACATTAAAGGGATTTCCTAACAAACAAACCATTAAGGATTAATTTCGTTCAAAATTTCATTTAAACCATTGCAACAGTTTTTTTAAAAACTATATTATGGGGTTTTTGGATGTAACTCCCACATTTTATGGTAACATCAAAAAAATGATCTAGGGATAATAATCTTCTAAATATTTATAAGAAGATTCGGACAAATTGGACCAGCAGCTTAGGCTCTATAGGCCTGGTGACATACTTAAAAATGATAGGTTTCTTACTCTACTCCACTTCAGGGTAAAAAAATGAGTAAAAGAAGTTTGAATATATTAGCAATTTAAATATGTATGCCAAATTTCAGCGAAATTGGACCAGCAGTTTAAGCGCCAATAAGAGGTACAATTTGACGACCATCCTTCCAACCACAGTTCTTTAAAAATCGCTTTTTTGGGTTCGGCAACATGTAAATCCAATAAAACCCTAAAATCCAAATTATCCAGGATCTATATTTTTATGTTAATATGGGAAAGTCAAAGGACTTGAAACAAAAAGATTTGAAAATATTGGATTCATCGACATCAAATGCAGCAAACACACCGATTGATAATGTCCCGAATTCGCGGACATTGCCTCAAATATGACATTGAAAGAAATGCCGGTCACGCTTCCGCGCCATGTAAATACTATTGACCCGAATACGGGGACAAGTCTCACATGTGGGTCTTAGCATACTTATTTTACACTCATGCAGTGCTGCCCTCTACGATACACACTTTCGAACTAGGGCCTGGGGTGCCAAATGGTACACTCACACAGTTTGACATTTTGGCAGTGAAAATCGGGACTTACCTCGATTCGCCTAATATTTCACCAGTGAACCAATCAGATCATGCTGATTCCATACATATCTATAAATGATATAACCTGCGAATCTGAGGACGTCCGCGGATTCGGTCGCGTCCTCAAATACAGGGTAGATTTGTAGGTCGAGGTCCTAGGATTCGGGTGAATACAAACACACCCTCACACACAGACACACACACGCGTGTGTATGTGTATGTATATGTATCATATGAGGGTAGAAATGATAGTGTAAGCTAGTGTTTTTCACAACGCCAAAATGTCGAGTGGCAATAACTTAGCAATACATGGCCAAGTGGAACAGTGTTTAGGTTGCCTGAACTTACATTGTTAGGCTCCATTTTTCGTTAAGATAAAATTAACGGAATTTCAATTGAATTCTGTAGATCGAATGCAATAACACGACACCCTTATACAAATGTTGCATGCACTCAAGGCTAAGCCTATGCTGAGACGCAGGTGACGCAGAATAACATAGTACAGATTTTGCGAGGCAGGGCAGTCGAGGCAAACATAGGCTGCGAGCGTATGCTACGAGGCAGTGTAGTCGAGGCATACATGGGTGCGAGCGTATAAGATAGATGCAGATGCTAAATGACATAGATGCATTCATTCGCGTCCTAGATAGTACAAGGAATAGACAGTTTTCTAGTTTGATGAGAAAAATGAATTTAGATTAAGAGTTTGGTTATGAAATTAATGAATTGTTGCTACTTTACAGTTTATCAAAGCGTAGAAAAGCTATTTGGAAAAGTGATTATCTGAAAAAACGCTCTACTAATAAAGAATTTGTACACTGGAGAAAGTTATCTGACAAACAATTTAGGAATTTAATTAAATGTTTTATCATTTATCATTAAATGTGGTCAACTCAGCAATTATAAAATCTATCTAAAAACTCGTTCTGAGTTGCATGCATCGTGCAGAAATCAGTGCCAGCACTACGAGGCGCAGAGCAGGATGCACATGTCTGCGTTTCACGTGCCTGAGATGCAGCGCACGCAGCTCTCAGTACGTTCAGTACATTACATCTGCTCAGCCCTGCGCTTCCTGGAACCGCGTCTCAGCATACGCCTGTGTCTCAGCAAGCTATAGCTGTCACGCGCCAAGCCAAGTAGAAAGTTTCACCCCTCTAGGCCACATCGGAATACAACGCTTTCTCTGCATACTCTAGACCACTCTATGGGATCGAAAACCTTGTACCTCGGCTCTTTAAATTAAAGACTACTACTAATCGATAAAATATTGATAAACAGAGGTGGATGGCAATGTTTGCCATCCATCTTTTGTGGATGGCAAAGTTCTTGTTCAGTAGTGAACGGTTCGAACCGGTGTCATAGGTCATCTCACTACAAGCATAACTGATTTTTAAGCTAATGAATCGAAATGGATAGATTAATTGATGGTAATCTTATCAAGGACCTTTTAGGAAGGATTTTCAGCTGTAAGAGAATCTGCAAACAATTTAATTGTATTAATATGGCGATTGACGCAAACCTCAACAATCCTCTCTTAATCATCAGAAGCGCAAGCGATCGCCTAGATCCTAGTCACGGTATGTTATGCGACAACTCTCTTATTGTTGTGGTCAGTCTGCTGCCTATGACGGCTGTCATCACTCCATTCGGGGGACGGTGAGGGGTCACTTTGGTCTAACTTGCAATGAAGGCGACACGTTCTCGTACAGCACATGTAGTTTGCAGTTCGTCAGATCTATTCTGTATCAGCGCAGCAGCGTACACGTCCCAAATCGTGTAACATTTTCAACCATTTGCTCCATTTTGCGATTGGTTGGGGTTGATGATGAATAACTGAGGCAGGTAGAACGTCCTCGGCCTATGCTGTCTTGGCTCTGCTTCGGTCAATTGGACAGACAAAGCAACCCATAGCAACTCAACTAATTGAACACATCAAGGATGTTGAAAAAAATCTGCAAAAAAGTTTGTATATTAGATAGGAGTAGTATTGTAGTGGGAGGCTGACAATGATTCTGGATCAGACGATGAAGTTGATCATGTGGTTTATGATGACGTTATAAACAGTGAAGACACCGATCCATTTTACAACCCCGATGCAGACCCCCGGGTAGACCACCGGGTTCAAACCTGTGTAATAGGTCATCTCACTACAAGCATAACTGATTTTTAAGCTAATGAATCGAAATGGATAGATTAATTCATGGTAATTTTACTAAGGACATTGCAAGAAGGATTTTCAGCTGTAAGAGCTGTAAGCTGTAAGAAAATCTGCAAACAATTTAATTGTATTAATATGGCGACTGACGCAAATCTCAACTATCCTCTCTTAATCATCAGAAGCGCAAGCGATCGCTTAGATCTTAGTCACGGTATGTTATACGACAACTCTCTTATTGTTGTGGTCAGTCTGCTGCCTATGACGGCTGCCATCACTCCATTCAGGGCACGGTGAGGGGCCACTTTGGTCTAACTTGCGATGAAGGCGACACGTCATCGTACAGCACATGTAGTTCGCAGTTCGTCAGATCAGTGCAGCAGTCCTAAATCGTGCAACATCTTCAACCATTTGCTCCATTTTGCAGTTGGTTGGGGTTGATGATGGGCAAAAGTGAGGTAAGTAGAACATCCTCAGCCTATGCTGTCTTGTCTCTGCTTCAGTCAATTGGACAAACAAAGCGACCCATAGCGACTCGACTGATTGAACACATCAAGGATGTTAAAAAAAATCTGCAAAAAAAAGTTTGTTAATTAGATAAGTAGTAGTTTTGTAGTGAAAGGCTCATGCAGTACAAACATTGCAGGGAATCAACACCATTCACGGTTCTACATATCTACACGTTCTACATATCTACGACGTTCTACACGTTCAGTGAGGGAAATAATCCCAAACGAATATCAGCCTGAAAAAGGTATCAAGATCGACGTCGATGACGAGTCAGAAGCCTACGAAACACTCGGTTATTCGGACAACTCAGAAGAGGAACCAGATGCTGTACCAGAAGAACAGAACCTGATACCAGCGCAAGAACTGAGACAATCGACGAGAGTTCCGAAGCTGCGAAAATTTGAAGAGTATGTCACATATTCTGTTATAAGCAACAAGGCCGATGGAGATCCGATCACCGTTGAGGAGGCGCTATCGCGAACAGACGGTAATAGATGGAAGGCGGCAATGGATGAAGAGTTGGCATCGTTGGAGGAGAACGAAACTTGGACACTCGAACTCCTTCCATCAGGCAGGAAGCCTATAAAGACCAAACGGGTGTTTAAAATAAAAAGGGGAGATGTGAGTGGTGACATCGTGCGGTACAAGGCACGATTAGTAGCAAAAGGCTGCTCACAAAAATACGGAATCGACTACGTGGAAACATACTCACCAGTAGTCAGATATGCCTCGATACATTATCTGGTGGCACTTGCAGTAAAATCACAGTTCAATATTGATCAAATGAACGCGGTGACTGCGTTCCTCCAAGGGGACCTCAGAGAGGAGATTTACATTGAGCAACCTGTCGGATTCCATGATGGCAGTGAGAGGGTCTGCAAGTTGAAGAAAGCAATCTATGGCCTGAAGCAAAGTGGTCATGAATGGAACCGAAAGCCAGACAGAATGCTGCGCTCATTCGGGCTAATCAAGTCAAAGGCTGACCCATGTGTCTATTTTACAGTCAACATGGAGATCATCATTGCAATCTATGTGGATGATATTCTTATCTTTCGGAAACACAAGTCAACTCGTGACAAGATCAAGACGGCGCTTAGCTAATCATTCAAAATGAAGGACATGGGACAAGCAACCAATTGCATCGGACTAAGCATCACTTATAGTACAGGTACTATCAGTTTGGAGCAAAGCAAGTACATTGAAGAAATACTCGACCGATTTGGAATGGCCGAGTGCAAACCAGCTATCACTCCACAAGTGACACAAACTAAAAACTAATCGTGAGTATGTGTCCTACTATTGACGAAGAAAAACGAGAAATGGAAAACAAACGGTATCAGGAAGCAGTCGGCAGCCTTTTATACCTAGTAGAGGGCACTAGACCAGATATCGCATTTGCGGTAAATGATGTGAGTCGATTCAACTCCAATTACGGTAGGGCTCACTGGATGGCAGTAAAGAGGATCCTCCGCTATCTAAAAGGAACAATTAGATTCAAGATATGTTATCGTGAGTCGAAGCAGTCAGGACTAAAAGGATTCTCGGACGCTGACTGGGCATCAGATGTGGACAAGAGGCGGTCATGTACGGGCTTCGTTTTTGGCCTAAGTGGTGGTGCAATATCATGGACCAGCAAAAGACAGAAGACGGTGGCATTATCAAGCACAGAAGCCGAGTACATGGCATTGTCAGCGGCTGTGCAAGAAGCATTGTGGCTGAAACAATTCGGCCAAGATCTGGACCATAACATCAGGACCAAATCAGTCAGGATCAAGTGTGACAATCAAAGTGCCTTAGTTCTTGCTAAAATGGACTGTTTTAAAGCTAGATCCAAACATATTGATGTGAGACACCATTTCATTAGACAAAAGATCGATGATGGACTGATAGAAACAATGTATATATATATATATATATACCCACAGAGGACATGGTGGCCGACATCCTAACAAAGGCTGTATCTGGACAAAAGGCTGCATTTTGTGCGTCAAATATGGGGTTGTGCATTTAAAATTAAATTTAGATGGAATATCAAACCAATGAAATGTTAAACCAAATCGTTTGTTTTTAATATTTAATCAAAGATTTATGTAAAATAATTAAGTTCTTAAATTTATATTTAAATGAGTGAGGGTGTTGAAATAGTACAACCCTACGCCCATACGTGGCGCCTTAAGTATAAATTACTATCTGGCAACGCTGTGTCGTGTTGACAGTTTCCATTTCTGTTCAATAAATGGCTACCAACCAACAAAAATATAATAATATAGCAGGTTATTGAAGTCAGCTCTGACGCGACAGCGCTGTACTGTGATCGGAAAGAGCCAGTCTTTTGTCCATTGGACAATGCGATTGAGGTTGTCTTGTATTTCTACGTAGCTGATCGTGGGGTCAGCAAAAAACTTTGTGTCATCTGCGAACAACATGAAATCGAGGTTTATGATCGCTTTTAAGTCAGTAAGGAAGATCCCAAATGCTGCAGGCCCAAGGACTGATCCTTGGGGAACTCCGCTTAGGACAGGATGGGGTTCCGAGAGCTCATCACCGACTCGTACACGAAATTTTCTGCCTGTCAAGAAGTTTATGATCCACAGCAACAGCTTACCCCGGAAACCAAAATGTTCCAGTTTTTTAACTAGCCGTTTAATTGGTACTCTATCAAATGCTTCTTCATAGTCTAGATATATTATGTCTATAGGGTGTCGATTGTTCCATTCTGTTGTCCACTTATCTAAGCATGAGAGCAGGTTAGTTACAGTAGCGTCTTTGCACAAAGCCGTGTTGTTCTTCAATGGTAAAGAATGATTTTGCAGCAGTCGCACTTCACTCCGGGTTTTTTGTCATTAATTATCTTTTTACACTTTGTACACTTTTGGGGGTTGGGTGATGGATTCATTTTGTGTCTTTTTAATTGGTTTTCCTAGTTAGGTTTAGTTGATTTCAGCGTTTTGATTTATATTTTGTCTAGAATTCACTGTACATTAAATGAGGGTAGTGCAATGTTGACATTAAATGATTTTTGTGCAATTGTATACTAATTCATGGATTTCCAGAGGAGATCACACTTCCACAGCTGGTCTGCACTTCAAACTACACTTTAGGAGTAAATTTGGGCACGGATTTTAGGTTTGGTATGTTTAGGAGAGTATTTTGTTCACACTATGTATGCACCACAACCACAGGAGTAAACACGAACAGAGGCAAAGCTTCTGAAGAGCGTGCAAAATTTTTACCTACTTTGTTAGGGTTGGCACAGAAGAATAAAATTAAATAAACTAAACATTTGTCAACTTTTTATTATACACAATTTTAAAAAGTCTCCTTTAGTTACACTATCTAATTACGATATACCAAAACGATTTTTGCACCGCCGGGTTGAGTTATCTTTCGATGTTAATGGAATTACTGCAGTATAGGGACCTTTCTCAAAAATCGAAAAAATAATGAAATACTACTAGATTCGATCATTGTAATGCTAAATGTGAAAGAAAAAAGCTTTAACAAATTAACAACCAAATTTGGTTTAAAGTTAAAAACAAATAAACAAACCAAAAAAAAGTTTTTTTAAACTCAGTTTTTAAGATTGTCTTAAAAAACTAATCTAACCTACCGTCAAATAGGTGTTTATGTATTATTAAAAATAACTAACAACCTACCGAAATGTATGGGTTTGACCCTTTTTGGAATACCTATATCTCGCTTATTTATAGAAACCGAATAAAGATTATTACAGATTCGGAACCAGCGTGGTCAATATAGTCGGGTGATGTTACAAAATCAATAATGTAAAATAGGTTCCTTTAATGCATTAATACCTAATTACTAATAGGTATATCTTTCCACCACATAAAAAAACGGCGTATACAAAATTTTGGGTCTCTGCTGTTGGCCGTTGAGGAGTTCCCTCATCGGGAGTCAACCCAGGGTTCATCAGCCATGTCATGGTGGAACATGGAAGGTCTATCGTAATTGAATGCGTATACAAAATTTTGGGTCTCTGCTGTTGACCGTTGAGGAGTTCCCTCATCGGGAGTCAACCCAGGGTTCATCAGCCATGTCATTGTGGAACATGGAAGGTCTATCGTAATTGAATGCGTATACAAAATTTTGGGTCTCTGCTGTTGACCGTTGAGGAGTTCCCTCATCGGGAGCCAAACCAGGGTTCATCAGCGATGTCATGGTGGAACATGGAAGGTCTATCGTAATTGAATGCGTATACAAAATTTTGAGTCTCTGCTGTTGACCGTTGAGGAGTTCCCTCATTGGGAGTCAACCCAGGGTTCATCAGCCATGTCATGGTGGAACATGGAAGGTCTATCGTAATTGAATGCGTATACAAAATTTTGGGTCTCTGCTGTTGACCGTTGAGGAGTCATCGGGAGCCAATCCAGGGTACATCAGCGATGTCATGGTAGAACTTGGAAGGGGCTATCATAATTTACTGCGTATACAAAATTTTGGGTCTCTGCTAATGACTGTTGAGGAGTTCCCTCATCGGGGTCCAACCCAGGGTGGATGGATTTCAACCATAATCTTTTCATCTCATAACATGATGACCAACTGATACCTGCA
Organism: Micropterix aruncella; assembly: GCA_944548615.1. NCBI lineage: Eukaryota > Metazoa > Arthropoda > Insecta > Lepidoptera > Micropterigidae > Micropterix > Micropterix aruncella. The sequence continues at coordinate 29,950,878 of OX155958.1, forward strand.
TGCCAAATTTCAGCTCAATCGGATGAAACGTTTCGGCGCTATCGTCGGATAATACACACAGCCAGACACAGAAGTGCGTCCACAATACTTTCCTGACAGGAAAGTAATAATAAATTATAATCTATTTATTTACTGTACATACCTAATGAAATCTTTGGGGTAATTGAAAAATGATAATGTTTTTAATAATTCTAGAATCGTTCAAACACACGCTGCAGTAAACCATATTTACACTTGTTTATGTTAAAACACTTATTGAATCAAACGTAAGGAGAAAAATAAACAACAGGTGAGATGTGTACGTCCGCCGCGGCTGGGGGCCCTGAGGTTTGTCAACCTTTCTCCGCGTACGTACGAAGCGGCCGGTTGCCATACACGCACGCGTCTCACGCTTGTAGTAGTGTACCTACCAAATCGCGGTTGTATGAAGCTTTGTCTCTGTTCCGTGTCTACTCGTGTGCCACAACTGACAGATGGCAGATTCTCGATATACTTATCTTATTTTACTATGGCGGTGTGCGGTCTGCGGCCGCACTACCGCGAGGTGGGCTTTGTTCATTTGATCCAATGTATTCTTGAATTGCGCACTATCAAATCTGATACAGTGAGGTTACAGTATTAAGGCTGACGAACATTGAGTCAGTTACTGACATCAAACCTAAAACAAGTCAGTGCTGACCCGGTACTGCCATCGTGTAAATTGATTTTAAGTCAGTACAGAGCTGTCGCTCCAGAGCTGACTTCAATATTCCTGCTATATATTTTGAAGTCAAGGAGCAAACACATTATCGGACGCGTCCGTAAGGCGCGGCGTACGAACGTATGCACAGTTGTTCGCGAGACGTCCGATAATGTGCACGGCTCAATAGAAATTCACTACACAGATCGCGTTCATAAGCCGCGGCTGACGGACGCGTCCGATAATGTGTTTGCCCCTTCAGCCCTTGTCTAAACTCGCCTGACCTTGTCTAAAGTCAGTAGTTAGTCAGTCACTGGCACTGTTTTGTAGCGTTTTAACTAGCGAAAATAATGCATTTTTTTCCCACTGACTAATAACAAACGTACCTAACCTATAGAAGTAACTATGGCTGATTGACTACGTAAACAGTGTGAGTCAGTTCTCAGCGCCCACTGACGCCTGTAACTGACTCAATGTAAATCTGCACTTATGGATAGCGCGCACGGTTGACTTTTGTCACCGCGACAAAAAAGTTTTTGTCGCGGTGACAAAAGTCAATGATATGGCTGACAGTGATAAAAGCTTTTAAATGCAAGCGTCGTTTGTATAATCGATTTTAAAGACGGCCGTTATTCGCGAAGTTTCTGCTGTCCTAGCATAAGCTGGTAGGAACACTTATTAGGCGTTTGGAACGAATACTAGAAAAAAACATAGTTGCACGGCGTAGTCAAGAAAAGTGAGGTTATGCGCGTGTACGTGGCTACATAACAAAAAGGAGTACTTACCGAGTCGAAAATTCCGGGTTCCCGCTAATTTTCTTCGCGGATAGGAGGGTGTTGTGGTTACATTGGCTTTTCCGGCAAATGAAAACGTCGAAAAATCCAATTTCGTTTGCGTCAGATGCAAACACGAAAATCGCGGCTCGACGCATTTTGACAGCCGAGAAGCGATTCTTCTTCTTCTTCTTCTTCATCAGAGCGTCGGCAGCGATCGATCATTGTAGTAGGGATATGGTAGGGATGATACTGCGAGCGACCAAATATACCGTACGGAGGAAACATCGAAAACTACATTAACAAAATTAAGGAATATAAATTCAGAATCGTATCGTATAACATTAAAAAAAATAGTAAAAGAAATATTATGATTTAAAATTATTTATTTAGAACAGAAAAATATACAACTCTCAGAAAAATTACAGCGATACACAATTTAACTTAAAATAAATTAGGAAATTTAATGGGCGTAAATATAAATTTCGACCTGATAAATAAAGGGGTAGTGAGTGGGTAGTGAAGTGTACGCTCGCATGTGGCAAGACAGCTGTCTTATAGGTAGGTCGTTAGTCCGGAGTCCACCGCTAATGCGCGGAGCAAGAAAGTCGGCGGACAGCACCTACGCTATAAAGTTGTGTTAAAAAGGCACCTAACCGCCAGTGGTATTCTACCTGGGAGCTGGGAGAGGGCTGCTCACAAACGCAGCGAGTGGCGCTCCACGGTGACCACAAAAATTAAAGAGTTTGAGAAAGCCCGGCTTGAAAACCTCGACTCGAACCGCCAACAGCGCAAAACTCGTCTGAAGTCTAATTACACATACACTTACAACGACTGCGGTGAACTCTACTGTAGTCGTTGTAATCGGACCTTCAAAAACAAACTGGGATTCACGAGTCACTTCCGCGCGCATATTCGAAGAAGTCCTGTCAACCAAGAGGTCGCCGTTGTCGGATCACGATGAGGAGGACATCATGTGTGCGTGTAACATGTTTGTTAGTCTTGTAATCTTGTTATTGCATTCGATCGACAGAACTGAAAATCCAATTCCTTTAATTTTATTCCAACGGAAAATGGTGACCCAGCCGGGAATCGAACCCGGGACCTTACAATGTAAGATCAGGCAGTGGCGGATCCAGAGAGCCATTTTGGGGGGGGAATTATTAGACTTTGGTGTGTAAAATACTCATTTATTACATAAAAAGAAATAAAGAGATAAAGACATACTAAGACAGAATAAAGACATAAAGAGAGTTTCGCCTAATGTCAAAATTTCAAAATTATATAAATCTAAATAAAAATGTGACCACACAATTTTATATCAAAATTCTGTGTTGCCCTATTTTTGAAAAGCGTTCCACTACTTCTTCTGGTTTTATATCAATGTCATAGTGGATGTGGAGTAACGCCAAGCCACATAATCTTTTTTCTAGTATGGTAGTTCTAAGCCAAGTTTTGATGCAACGTAAAGATGAGAACGATCGTTCAGCACTAGCATTCGTTACAGGTAGTGTGCAGAAAATCTGAAGTAGTTTGTGTATTATTGGGTATACGTCTTCATCGCAGGATTTAAGTGCATCAAATGATGAAGCTGGTAGTGGTAGACCGTCACCGGATGTTTTTTTTGTAGACCATAGTTGCTGCCAGTGTTGAACTTCTGCTTTCAGTTTTAAAACTTGTATCTCTTTGTTACCTTCGAGCAAGTTTCCAAATCTTGAGATAAGAGATTTGATCAGTTCTTTAGTTTGATTAAAAGTTTGTAGTATAACTTTATCCGGAATCAGTAATGTCAAATTAAAGGAATCTAGTACCTCTTTGGAAAAACGCACTTTTAAATCCTCGGTCACTGTTTCAATTAACGGTATGAACGTAGATACCCTGTAGTAGTCCTGACAATCTTCTAGTGCATAATTTTCCCGTCTCGTTTGTCTCGCGCACGTCCTCGGTCTTTTAACGTCAATGTCTAACTTTTCTGCCATTTGCTTTGCGTTTTCAAATATTTCATTGAAATGTTCATCTACTTCACGCCGTCGCTGCTCTAGTGTTGCAATTAGTGATTTTACTATTTCCGATGCTTTTGCTAGATCAATGGTTTCTTTTTGTAAGATGACGCTGAGTGGTTGGGTAAGTGATAATATATCACCCAGGCAGAAGAGTCCTATAAGGAATTCAAAGTTACTTAAAGCGGAAATTAAAACCGATGCCTTTCCTGCTGTATCCTTGTTCTTCCACTGGCTTAACCTAACAGCGATTTCGAAGCAAGAAGCGACGCGGACACACTGTCTTTTTCTTCTACGTCGATTTTGGGGGGGGAAATTTCCCTAATTTCCCCCCCGTGGATCCGCGCCTGGATCAGGCGACCTAACCACTATGCCACCGGGCCGTGTCACGTGTGTATCATGTTCGCCCCCTAAACTACCCCCCCCCCCCCCCGCATCTGAAAAGTTTTAAATAACCACTCGTTATTATAAAAATATTTAGTCCGGCGGCCATACGCTGGGCTAATAATTAAAGATTTTAGATCAATTGGCATTACGCTTATCAAAAATGTAACAGTATTGTTTTTCTTTAATTGGGTACCTACCTAAGTCCATATTCTACATTTTCAACATTTCGACTTCTGTTTTGGTAATTTCGTGGCATCTGAATATAAGTATTGTATCAGCCTAAATACATTCTTTATGAAATTGCCTAACTAATTAAAAATTTTCATTGGAGCTTCAAATCTAAATCTATATGTGCAGTGATTAAAACCCTGCACTGTCTTCATTTTCGGTTAAACTTTTGTAAATCGATTCCCATCTCGGTTTTTTTTTGAACGGATAAACTTCCTGCATATAAGTTTTTGTGTCAGTACAACATTTTTCTTTCAACACTTATTTTCAAGGATACAAAACATAACGTTTTTGTAAAATCAACAGTGTCTACTTGTTAAAGCTTGTGCCCGTTGATGTTATATGGGGTTTGTACATGTCGTGGAGACCAGGAAATGATCATGGTTTTGCATTTATTCCGTTATAAAAAGTGAACTTCTGTATTTGTAATTATTTTTTATTCTTTTCCTAATGAAACATTTGTGGTTTATGTAAGTTATCCATATAGATACATATATATTTTTGAAATGTAGGTCCCCAAACAGGCCTTTCATTTGACACTAATCACGATACCTACATTTATGTTAATTTTTGACGTTTAAAATTTGGACATTTATACAACTAATTACTTATTATAAACAGGATATGGTTTCCATCTTATTTATAATTTCAAACAACCGCGATAGTCTTCGACTTTATATTTACTTAATATTTAGATAGTAAGGTACCCCGTGACTGATTCCGAATCTTTATTCGGCCTCAAATAATAAGCGAGATGTAGGCATTCAAAGATGCGTTAAACCCACAGCAGGTTAACTTATTTTTTTTTTAAATAAACACCTGGCGGAAGTTTCAGTTACATTTTTTAAGCAATGACAAAAAGTATGTTTTTGTTTTTATTATGTAAATTTGTTTTTATTTTGGCTTTATTCTATCACATTCTAATTTGGCTTTATTCTATCACATTTTTTTATTTGATGGCTCCACCCAAAGAGGGTGATTTCTGCCTAACTATCACATTTAGTATTACAATGCACTGATCATGTTACAATGACCGAATCTAGTAGTAATCTAGTAGTTATTCCATGGTACTACTGACACTATCGTATCGTATCGTATCGTATAACCCTAGAGTAGGAAACGGTGACATTTGCTGTCAATCTGCGAACATAACCTGAAATAACTTGTTTTCATCTTAATAGTATATCACAACAAAAGCTTCGTAGACATCCATCGCGCAGTTGCCTTTAAATCGAATCCGACATCCAACGAGTGGGAACAGAGGCGGTGATATCCGATTAAAAAACGGATCAGACACCCGACAAGTGGAAATGGGCTGTTAGTCGCCCGAATTTACGTGTGATGGAAACCATGCATTTAATCTAAATATAATGATTTTTCTTTTTTTTAATACAGTTTCTTTCAATAACTAATGTAGTTTTTTCTTTTACAGACATGATCATCTAAAGGTTTCGGATATCCCTCCAAAACGGGGTCATTTGTCATTCACTTAGCAAAATATTGGCTCCACGAAACCTATGCATATCCCAACTGTGGTATCAAATTTGGGGGAATACCGGGAATACACTAACTTCATCATCAAAGTCTATGTATAACCCGAAACATGTGGATGCAATATGCACAGATTTTGCAAAAGTATTCGACCTTGTCAACCCAACCATCCTTCTGGATAAATTAAAGAGATCTTCGGTGATCTCTTTAGATGAATATCGTCATACGTCAACAAACTTCACCAAGTTGTAGCTTTACTGACAGTACCTCATACAAGCATGTCGAAATTCAATCGGTGATCGAGTTGAACGCCAAGGTCGTGAGTGCTCTCGCAATACGACGTACACAAGGAGTCAACTACTAGACAACACTACTGTCAATGCTTAGGACTGAAAATGTACAAGATCAGACTGAATCACTTTAATATTGCTTTATTGGAGAACCGTGCTGCAGATATGGTACTATTCCACAAAATTATCCACAAAAACGTAGATAACCCGTATTTTACGAAGAACCTATAATTTTACATTCCACAATGCGTGGTTCATTCTTGTACGTTCGACCTGCCTTGCGTCTGTACTAGATATGCCTAAAATTCTATCACATACAGCTTAATGTCTATGTATGTACATTAATCAATTCCAGAAGAGACTAAATTTAAGGAGAGCATAGGTATACATAAACGTAATTGACAATGCGGCATACATTTATAATTTGATATTTATGTTTTAGACGACTATTTGGGTATTATTTTTTATTTTACGTTTGATATTTTAATTTACATTTATTATGGTTTTATTTTGTAACATTTATTTTATTGAAAATAATTAATTAATTTGGTTACATGATTTAGGAACCTTGATTTTACTTGTTTTTTTCTTTGGCTTTTAAAATAATAAAAAAAAACTATTATAAAATTGTTTATTTTTTTATAACAAAATTTAATTGTTTGTAACTGTACTATAAATTTTTGCAAAATTACAGAAGTCGTTACACGAGAACATTATGACAGCATAAAGAATGTTCAGTCAGGGATAGTATAACAGCGGATGGAACATTTATTAAATAAAGGAGTCAATACCACCACGTCCGGCTCCTGATGAAATGAAAATGTATTTTAAACACATGCTAGCAAAAATAAAATTATAATTGTAAGAAATGTTTTATTCGACAAACAAATGTTATTGAATCGGATGAATCAATAACACGGCAACGATTGCATACAATCTTCAGTATATGGTGACAGTGTACAATTTAGTTCATTTATAAATATATTTTTAGCCGTAGCATCTTCAAGCTAATAATTGCACCGTGATAAAGTTTTAAGTAAACACTTGTTGTTAAAAAATGATTTAATACTACCGCTTACGCTGGGTTAATGAATGATTTTAAAGCATTGCGCTTATCAAAACTTTAACAGCATAGATTCTCTATAATGGAAGTAAACCCCGGTGCGCACTTGCGGCCTGGCCGCGGCGGCCAACGAGATACTACGAAATGTATGGACTCGCCGTCAACCGCGCGGCCAAGTGCGCGCGGTCGACGGCAATTCCATACATTTGGTAGTATCTTGCTGGCCGCTGTAGTCTGGCCGTTGCGGCCAGGCCGCAAGTGCATGCCTGGGGGCTAAGTCCATATTTTAAATTTGAACTTCAGTATTGTTACTTCGTGGCATCTGAATATAAGTATTGTATCAGCCTAAATACATTCCTCATGAAATCGCTTAACAAATTCAACACTTAGAGCTTCAAATCTTAATCTATATGTCCAGTGATGAAAATCCAGCACCGTCTTAATTTTCGGTTGATCTTTTATAGATCAATTTCTATATTGTTTTTTTTTAAATAGTAAACTTCTCACAGGCAAGTCAGCCGGGCGCTAAAAGACATTGTGAGCTATGATGCAATAACAAATCATCAAGTCACATGCACAGGCTAAGATGCTACTTATGCAAGTACAACTACTCAACTGATGAATAAATTGCATGTAAATGGGTATTTGGAGGTGTCAACTATAACGGGCGAACCCAGACTCCAGGAAGTTTTAACGATATTGATCGTTCTGTCTCCCTTAAGATGAGCGTAGGAGACTTTGGGACGAAACCGTTCACTGTCTAGTTACACCACTCACCCGTAAGAAGCCAACGCCTTACCGCGAGACACTGGGTTTGCAACCAACGAGCGGCCTCGCGCCCTTACTACCACTTTCGGCCACATTTCTCCGGCCTCCCAACTAGTTAAGGGTTCGAGGTCGCTTGCGCGGTCCTCTCCCTTACATAGCGGTGATTCGGTATCTACCGAATCTATTGCGGACCATGTCGACCGCCCGGGATAGGGTGGCCGAATTGGTCGTTTTTTAAGAGCGGTTGCCGTAAGGTTAACAACCACCCCTGTTCTATAGGGACAAGTGCATTCCGCTTATCAGTCGGAATGCACTTGTCCCTATAGTTCGCAAACCGTCCAGGAGCGCCCGAAGAGCGAAACTGACCCGCAGGCAGAGTCCTAGCCGGCATAATCACCTATAGGTATTTTTCTTTTACATTTATTTTTTTTTTCTTCCGAAATTTTACATTTATCTTTACAATTATTAAGTCGCAGTATGTATTTCTTTATTTTTCAGATTTTTGAGAAAGGTTCCTATACTGCAATAATTCATATTTAGTATATCTACTATACAGCATTTAACGAAATAAAACGAAAAAACATGCAAAACTGTCTAAAAAATAAACAAACTCGCATCAGAGCTAGGCGGAACGATATTATGCACCAACACAGCGTTATGTGCACCAAATACGCGTATTCACGCCCATACGTCACCGCTCATTACAGATCTGTTATTTATTCGCCTAGATAATTTCGAAAATAGTCTGACATCGACCATCCAGGGAAAAATTTTGATAGCCTGGTAACACTACACGCGTTGACAACTGCTATTTATAAAGAAGAAGAAGAACGCGAAAAGTAGCAGGAGGTATTTCACAGTTGTGATAATTTAGAGCGACTGACCCGATTCGCATTTTAGAGCGACTGAGCCGATTTCATGTTTTTCGATGGCGGGTCACTCAGTCTAAAGATCAGTCGCTCTAATTTATACGTTCTGCACCTCACACGATATTATCGTGTTTTTCGGGGCAGTCGCTCTAAAATGCCATTTTAGAGCGACTGATCTTTAGACTGAGTGAACCGGACTCCAATGTCGGCTTATACGAGAAATCTCAGAGCAAACTACGAGTCATGCATTATTAATCCAAGTCAGACAAGCCAGCATATTATTATGTCGTTGTCCCAGCGGCTTACAACAAACTAGGCAATTCCATTCGACAATGTTGCATTTTATTGTTTTATACATTATTTCTTTGTGTTTTATAATATTTCTTGCGTTTTCGTATTATATTACAATGACATGTCTTGTCTATTCTATATTTGTATATGTGTATATTATTATCATTGATTATATGTAGATTGCTCATTCCTATAAGGCAATTCGGCAACCATTTATTACCGTCGAAATGCAGGTGGCGCTGTTAGCATTGACTTCGAAAGTAAGGTAATGTAATAATCATATGGCTATCTATAATAGCATTGATAATGAATGGTTTTTTTTATAACGGACCGATTGATTATGAACACCCAATCATTTAGCCAGCGATAAAAATAATAACATTCAACTCTTAGTGCCATCTATCGCATTTTTTATATAGGTTAGAATCCCATCAATAGATGGCATTTTATCTAGATAGACTAATAAACCTATTTGAATAATTAAGTGCATAATTATTACGTATCTAAGCCTGTATACCAAATTAGAAATTCAACAAATTAGAGATTATGTAAATAATATTAGGATTTTATTATTTTATGCCTTGTATGCGTTTTTAAGAGTCATCTTCAGTAACGCATCTATGATGTTATACCACGAAAGTTGCCAAATTGAACATAATAATCTATTTTAGGAACATGAGCGCCATCTACATTTTGCGTTTCGTAGTAAAATACTGGTTTCTGTATCGTAGTAAGCCCTTGGGCAATCTAATGAGCGTTATAACCAATGCTATTATGCTAATAAATTTAATCTTAATATGATCTCGTAGAAAAGCCAAGTCTTTACTTTATTTTCAGAGAAATAAGGAAATAAGGTATATAAACAATAACTACCTAAATAAGACAAGTCTCCGTCTCTTCTTCCCTGGGTGAATAACCAGTGGATTAATCCTTTTTGTTTATGGTTTGGCCTTGTGCATTAATACCGGATATACCGTTATTTTTATTAAATAGTGACGGTGCCAAGTGTAAAAAAATTCTTTGTGCATGTGTGCTATTAAGTTTGGGAAGCTTGTGATTTCTATTTGTTATCGATCATGTTTTAATTTTATGCATTGTTTGCTGGTGCAATTCGTTTATGTTTATAATAATATAGTATTATTGTTTTAGCGAATGTTTGCCTACCTTAGGAACAGAGAAATCACGAAAAACTTGTTCGGATGGGTATCTCCACAAATTCTGAGAAATTATCAATATTAATAATAGCCAATCACCAATCGAATGAATAAAAAATCAATGATATAGTGGTCAATATTAGAAAGAATAGAGTCAAGAACATTCAACAGCCATTAAAATGGCAAGACTGCATTGCCGGATTATCCAATGGGCCAAGTGGGTACCGGCCCATGGGTCCCACGCCTTTTAAGGACCCCGCGACAAGGGATCATTACAATCATATTTTTTTAAATTGTTTCTAATTGGCAGAAAAAGAATAATTAAATACAAACGGAGCTGAGCCGGAGTCGGGCCCATCATAATACTATTATTACACTTCTAGAATTGTGAGCGGTGGATTCCGGACTAACGACCGGCTGTGGTAGGCTTAGGACAGTTGTCTTGCCACATGCGAACCTAACCTTACCACCCGCCTTCAAAGCCATAGAATTTGAGATGTGAAGATCGCGGTTTTGGATATTTTTTCTAGGACTGTGTTGATTATTTTCCTGGAGAGCCCAAGATCTTTAAAGAGGTGAAACAGAGATTTGACTGGCAGGCCACGAGTGCCAACTTCCACCGCGTGAAGGTGAACAGTAAAGCTGTTACGGGTGACGAAATTTGCGAGATCATGGTATTTATTTATTTTGTACTCGTGGTCTTTTGGGATATTTGATTCCCATGGAACAGTTCATTCTACAATAAGGGTTATCTTCCGAGATAAAGAGTATAGAGTTATGCATCCGAGACTTTTAGGGAATTAATACTGCTTAAAGACCGAATCGACCTCCAGAATCCAGTCTGAAGCTTTCTCGATTATTGAAAAAGGTTTCGTAGTGGAATGTTATTGCGTTTAGAGCCATCCCGCACAAACTGTATCGGAGGTTTGGAGGGTACTGTCAGACCCTTTTTGGCATGCGCCACTGAGACGCTAATTACCTCACGAATAACAGCAAGTACTTTATCGTGGCGGTAAGTGTACCGTCCTTGCTATCTTGCAGCCAGCTAGAATATGTCTAAATAGCCGTGGAAGGGGTATTGCTAAAAAGGGGACATTAACTATCCTTAGGGGGTTAATGGGCCCTCGCTGAGTTGGCCACGAAGACCCATTCTGTTCTGGGTTGGTCACACTCACGGGTCAATACCTATCCGACGGCCTCCACGCACGGGGTGCGAACCTGGGTAGGACTCTGGCCCTGGTCAGTTTCCCCTGGGAATCAAACCTCTGGCGCTCCTGGACGGTCTGCGCACCGTGCGGCGCAAGCCAATCGATTGTGCACTCCGACTAACAGTCGGGGGAGTCTGGAAGCTGTATTGTTTCCTATAGAGCGGGGGTGGTTGCGTACCTTACGGCCACTGCTCTTGAAATGACCATTGGCCATCCGATCCCGGTTCAGAGTCGGGTAAAGGACGCCATGGTCCGCGACAGATTCGGTATTCACCGTTTCACCGCTTCGTAAGGGAGAGGATTGCGCAAGCGGCCTCGAACTCGGAACCAATCGAGAGACCGGAGAAATCTGGTCACAATTGGTAGTTAGGGCGCGAGTGACTGGCTCCTCGCGGAAAGGCGTTGGTCTCTAACGGGTTGTGGCGTAGCTAGACGTCGGATTGTTTTGTCCAAAGTATGGCACTTTTGTTTTGACATTCAATACATGGATGTTCAGGCTGAAAGGAATCAACTTCTGAGCTCTGTTACTAGGATGGAAGACTGCAATCAAGGTTATGAAGAGGCTCTGGGTCAAATAGACTATCTGAAAAGTGAGTGCCACCAAAAAGACTTTCAAATTATTAAGCTAGAAAAGGAGGTGGATCGTATGAAGTTAATTACTACGTTAAAATCAGGCCAGTTAATTTTAGGTAGGAAAGAAAGTAAAAAACTTTATTTCGGCAAAAAATATTTTAAAAATCTAAAAAAACTAAATAAAATAGGTTTAAAAGGTAAGAAACATATAAAATTGCATAATGTTGTCCGTAAACTGCAAAAAATTAGGAAAGAGCAGTCCGAATCAAAATCTTTATTATTAGAAATGCAGACACAAAGTAAAGTTTTAAGTAATAGACATGAAATTTATGTGCAACAATTGCAAAATCAAATAGGTAAACTATTAAGTGATTTGGAAATAACTAAAAGTAGATATAAGTCTGCACAATTAATCATAAGTAACCAAACTGTACAAGTGGATGCATTAGTCGAGTTAAGTCCTTGTATATCTGACAGTCTGGCATATTGTTCTAAGGCCCCATTGCATATAGATCAGAGCCCAAAAGAAAACACAGTAGTTTATTGTGACATAATTGGTCAACGACTTGGGCGTCTTTTAAATAAAGAGTTTAATCATCGTGTAATTAATTATTGCTTTCCAAATATTCCTTACCACATGTTAATTAAAAGAATTTTAAATGACAGAATAAATAATGTGATAGATAATAAATCAAATATCATTATTTTTATTGGAAATAGCTGTGAAATTACCAAAAAGACTCTGTTAAATAGTTTTGAAAAATTACTTAGGGTTTCCACCCTAGGCACAGGAAAAATCATTCATTGTGCACTTCCGTACTACTGCTCATTAGAAAAACATTCTAACGACTATAATATATCTGGATTAAATTCATTTTTATTTAACTTGATAAATCGTCATCGCGACGATTATTGTTTTGACTTTTTTGACACTAATACATTTATTAGAAAGCCAATTTTAACAAATGGTACACCGAGACTGCCATACTTTTACAGATGTACGATAGCAAAGTTACTAGCATATAAGTTATATAAACCTACCTAATGTAATAGTTTAGACCAAGATATACCTGAGGGAATTGCCTTGGAGAGCCAAACTCCGATTACTAATCTAGTCTCAATGCCAGAAGCAATACAGTCTTCATCAGATTGTTTAAACTAGTTAAACCGACAAAGAGAAAGCCTACTTATTTAGTATTAGCATATCAAAACATTCAAGGCATTCTCGGCAAATTTCATGAAGTGGAATTATTTTTGGAAAAATTAAATGTAGATATTTTTTGTGTTACAGAACATTGGTTGTGTTTAAATCAAATGATGTTCAGTGTATCTGATTATACTGTAGTAAGTTGTTTCAACCGAATCTCTGCAATCCATGGTGGTTCTTTGATTTTAGTCAAAAATGGATTAATTGCTGTAAACCGCAAAGATATTACCGCACTCTCGGTTGAGAGAACTATAGAGATCTCAAGTGTTGAGTTGAGACAATTTGTTATACTATGCGTTTACCGTCCTCCTAGCTCAGACTATACCGAATTTGAAAATGTATTAGAAGATGCTTTTAAGTTGCTAATTAATTGTAAAAAAAGGATTATTGTTTGCGGTGATTTTAATGTAAATTTGCTAAAAAAAGATAGGTTAACCACTAAATTGCTATTGTTTTTTAAATCGTTTAACATGGTAAATGTTTTTATTGAGCCAACTAGAGTAACTTTAAACACAGCTAATTGCTTGGATAACGTTTTCTGTGACTGTAATTGGCAAGACAAACAGCTTGTTAATTCTATTAAGTCGGATCATTCGGGCCAAGTGGTTACATTTAATTATAAAAATTTAAATAATAGGAATGAATTTCTTTGCAGGCCGATTACTAATAAAAAGATTTTTGCCTTCAGAGAAAAAATTTTAGGGAATGCTCACCTACTCAATGCGGAGCCATGTGTAAATAAGAACTATCAAGAATTATTTGACAGGCTAAATACTGTTTACCAACAGATATTTACAATTAAAACAATCAATACGACTGTAAAGCCTACATTCAATGACTGGGCCACACCAGGTATTAGAATAAGTAGAAACAGACTTTATGAACTTTATGAGGAAAAAAATTTCAACCATAGTGAGGATTTATGTAAATACGTTCGAAACTATTCAAAATTATTTAAAAGAGTTTGCTCCTTAGCTAAGTCTTTGACCATCAGCAGTAAAATCCGGAATTCAGAAAACAAAATTAAAACTACTTGGAATATGATCAATAGAGAGACTGGTAAAACTAAATCTCGAGACAGAAACTTTACTCTAAAGATTGACAATAAAACCTTATCCAGCAAGTCCGATATAGCAAAAGCCTTTGAAATCTTCTTTACTAATATTCCTATTTTAACAACTCAGTCTTTAAACTCCTCGCCTGTTCATTCAGAGAAACTATTGCAAGAAAATGTAGTATGTGACATCGTGAACCAATTTGTATTTGAGAATGTAACCTCCGATGTAATTGTTAAAACATTTAAATCTTTAAACTTAAAATACACGGAAGATAATTGGGGTATGTCAGTAAAGGTAATTAATTCAGTTATTGATATTATTGCGCCGCATTTGGCTGTTATTTTTAATCAAAGTGTAGACCAAGGAGTTTTCCCAGATCTAATGAAACATAGCCGGCTCATTCCATTATTTAAATCAGGACTACAGACTGAACCAATAAATTATAGACCAATTTCAATACTGCCTGTTCTTTCAAAAATCTTTGAAAAAATTATAAACAATCAATTGCTTATATTTTTTATTTCAAATAAATTGCTTCATAAAGAACAGTATGGTTTTAGTAAAGGCAGGTCCACTATCGATGCTGGTGCTAAACTTTTGGAGCATATATTTGATGCATGGGAGCACTCCCAAAATGGAATTGGTGTTTTTTGTGACCTTTCTAAAGCCTTTGACTGCGTAGTCCATGATACTCTTCTTCGCAAATTAAAATTTTATGGTTTAGAAGGTAAAGCATTGGAGTTGCTCAGCTCGTATTTGAGTAACAGAATACAAAAGGTTGATATTTCCGGAGTTAAATCGGAAGGATCTATTCTAAGAATGGGCGTTCCTCAAGGTTCAATTCTGGGTCCTTTTTTATTCCTAATTTACATTAATGACTTGCCATTTCTTGTACAGAAATTAGGTAATATAGTTTTATTCGCTGACGACACTTCTCTCATATTCAACGTCCCTAGGAAAACCAATAATTATGATGAAGTAGAAAACACACTAACAAAGTTTTAGGGTGGTTCACCGCCAATAATTTGCTTTTGAATTCTAATAAAACTAAGTGCATTAAATTTATCTCACCTAACGTTAGTGACTCTGACATTAATATTGTTATGGACGGTGAAATACTAAAGTTTGTAAATTCTACAAAATTTCTAGGAATTACAATAGACAATAAACTTCAATGGGGTCCTCATATTGATTTATTAGCTGGAAGACTTAGCTCGGCAGCATTTGCGGTACGTCAAATAAGGCAACTAACCGATGAAGCTACTGCCAGAACTGTCTATTTCAGCTACTTCCATAGTATAATGTCGTATGGGATTTTGCTCTGGGGTCGCGCAGCCGATATGCAAACGATATTTACTTTGCAGAAAAGAGCCATACGATCCATTTATTGTTTAAACTCCCGAGCATCGCTAAAAGAGAAATTTAAAGAGATCAATATTCTGACGGTTTATAGTCAGTATATATTCGATAACATAATGTATGTTCGTAAAAACTTGCACAGGTTCCGTAGGTTGGGTGACATTCACAATAGGAACACCAGGTTCAAAAATAAACTAGCCATTACGGGCTCTAGGTTAGCAAAAGTTAGTAAATCTTTTATTGGAGACGGTGTTCGCTTTTATAACACTTTGCCTGAGGAACTAACCCTTTTACCAGACACTAAATTTAGTAAAATTGTTAAAGATACTTTTTGCTCTAAAGGCTATTATAAAATTGAAGATTTTTTAAGTGATACATTGGTCTGGTCAAGTCGTTTTTGTGTAACATAGCTATAAAAACCATTTGTTTAATGTTATTATTATTATTATTATTACGAAGTGATTATGTAGTGATTATATAGTGTAGTAATCAATGGTAAAGCCTACAAACAAGGCATAAATGTCTAGAAATATAAGACGTTCGGAAAGTACTATAAGTCTACTTCGAATAAAAATCTATCTAATCTAATCTAATCTAATACGCACAGTGCATACTGTGGGGGTTGGGAGAGGAAAAAGAAAGGAAAAGGAAGGAATGGGTGTCAATAGATTTTAAGTATTAATGTGCAGTACAAAAAAAATAAGAAAATTAACTGCATCATATAAACCTTTTTTAATTTATTAAAAATAACTTAAAGAACAAATATATATACAAGTCTATTCTACACTATATCTTTGTCAGAATGTTTGACAGCTCAAAGGGGGCCCCGAAAGTGCAAAGAAGGCCCGAGATTTCAACGGCCCAAGGGCCTCTACATGGGTTTGCCCGGCACTGAGACTGAATAGATTATAAGGGGAAATATTTCGATTAAAACCCAATATATGTATCAGTGGCGTAACTGAGCCGGTGCAGCCTGTGCGGCGCACCGGAGCCCACGGTAGTTTGGGGGCCCATAATAGAACTTTAGTCTACGATCAACGTTCCATCCAACTCCGCTAAGAAGCAAAAGAAGCCAAAAAAAAATGATGTCTCAAAGCTGATCGATTATTTAGCAACTCAAGACGAAAACCATTCTAGAAGTGTATTAGTTCATATTTTTTATAATACATGTAAATATGTCGATATGCAAAATTGTGAATATTTTTTAGTTATACCAGTTTCGTACTTGGTAGTTCTACTCAAAATAAAGTACATATTAAAAACATTTATTTTTTTTATTCTCTCCAATATTCAAAGGTAGATAAAGATATCAAGTAATTACATTAATAGTGAAGCGTCGTATTAATATAGGAACAAATGTTTCGAACATTTCCCGCAACATGTTCGAAGCAATGCACCCAAATGAATACGTCGATTTATAATGTAGTTACAATTTAAATATGTAACGTAGCTAGGTATACACCTATATGCCATTACATCCTATATGCCATAATTAATTTAAGTAAGTGAGGGTAAGGACCTTCTGTTCAATTTTGCAATGGGGCCGATTTTTTTAGTTACGCCATTGATTTGTATCTTCTGACAGTAGTAAAATTAACTTACTTATCAGCTGAAGGGCAGGACTGTACGCGCCTGCAGACGCCGCTATTGCCATCGCCTAGAGCGCAAATGCTTCCCTCTGTAACAAAACAAAGCAACACGATATTCCTCGATCATCAAGGTTCTTCGCAGAAAAAACACATTAATTAATATTATGTAAACCGTTCGGCGTATCGCTTGTTGACCTCAATAATTTACAGTCACGATATGAAATTAGGAGAATCAGTTTATTGCAAATGGTGGTTCACAAGCTGTGAATACCCTTTTCCACGAGTTTACGAAGAAATGATACCAAAATCCTGTTTGTTAGGTAATGAGATGATTTTATTTGATTATTTTTTTTATTTTACTTTATCATGGAAACACGTATATCTACATTACATAACTACAGGCAGTCCTAGAACTGGAACGACAGACAGGTGGGGATAGCTTTGGTCAAAACCTACCTAAATAATAAAACATGGGTTCAGCAAAATGATATTGTTTCCAAGTTATACTAGATTTTCGAAAAAAAAAATAAACACCGCCTTGTGTCATTTTTTTAACTGTCTTGACTGAAAACAAAATACTTTTATTGGTCACTTTTTCTATGAAAATATAGTCAAATAGTTACACTATCCATAATTACCTTTAATTCTCCAAAAAAAATGCTATTATTCCTCACAAATTTTTGATGATGACCTCAAAATCTATGAAATTTTGCTGAGCACATGTTTTCTTAATTAAGTAAGGTGATTAGTATACCAGATATACTGTGATTTAGGTAAGCATGTAGATCGAGAGAGAGAGAGAGAGAGAGAGAGAGAGAGAGAGAGAGAGAGAACATTACCATTTATTTGTGCCAATATAGCTCTCGCCTGTATAGCGTTATTTACAAGCTCGTGCATGAAAGCGAGGTAGACAAATGTCCTAAGATCTTTTAGGGGCAACAATTTGTGTTTCTTTTTTTTAATGTGATTTTATTTGTTTATTATTTATTTATTTATTCATTTCATCACTTCGGAAAACATACAGGGCATACAATAATCTAGCGTGTTATAATTAGAAAAAAAAAACAATCGGCTGATAATCGTTCCTGCGTTAAATTCAGTTTGAAGAAATATTATCATAATTACATAATTAAAAATTACTCATTCAAATAAACTATTTAGATTATAAATCGAAAGTTGCCGAGAAATGAAGAGAGAAACAAGTAAATATATTAAAAGGAAAAAAACACAACTGCCGTTACTAAATGTAAACTACTGTATTTATAATATTTTTTAACGGTTTCTTTATGCAATATTTGTGGTTTACGTATTTGTCCATAAAGCTTTTCGGGATGTACTCAATCAGATCTTTCATTTGACACTAAACACGATATATTCTATCTATTGACATTCGGAGATTTGGACATTTAAATAACTATTTACTTAATATTTTGACAGTTGGGATTGCACTCAGGATGACATAGCGGTTCTAACAATACCACGTACTTCTAAATCAAGTTATAAAGGAATAAAGAAACGGAAAACATTCATATATGAACCCTGTACACTTTACACTCCTTTTTTGTTGGGCAATCGTGTAAAAAGGTAGCGATTAGGTAAAAAGAAGCATTTGGACGATGGTATATACAGATACGTCGTATAGTGATTATATAAATATAGATATTTATAGTGGGTACTGTCGTGTTATAGATATTTATAGTATGTAGGTACTGTTAGATTTATGAATATGATATTATTGTAGACGCTTGTGTGTTTTTTATATAGTTTATATTATACATGTGTATAATATAAACTATTACATGTGTTATAAATAGGATAGAAAACGAATTTACCTCGTGAAATTTGTAGGACCCGACGTTTCGGTGACGTTGCAGCCGCCGTTGTCTAGGGTAGACTGAAGAGAATTTCACGCGGTAAATTCGTTTTCTATCCTATTTATAATGTCAAACAACCGCGATAGTCTTCGATTTTATTACATGTGTATAATATAAACTATATACATTATGTGTAGGTTTTCCAAATTTAGATACTAGCATTGATTATATACACTACATAATCAATGATATTAGCAAGATCATTAGGTTTAATTGAATTGATTAATTAAAGGTGATGAGATGATAAACTAATGTGGTTTTTACCGATATATTCGAGTGGCAGGAATTGGCTCATAGTACAGCAGATATCGATGTAACCTGAAAGGGATATAATTTTTTAAACGCGTTAAGACTTTTTCTATTAAAGAAAATAGCCTTCATTGATAAACCCTTTTAAGTGAGGTGAGTTGTATCCTTAAATTCCCAAATACATTCGGGAGCAATGAATCCCGGTCACCAACAAAAACCTTATCTTGTGAACTAAGAATGCTAGCTTATTCAACAATTACCATATTAATAATGCATATTGAATACTTATGGTTTTTAAACAGAAACAAAGGCAAAAACAAAATGCTGTGATTTCGTAGACCGATTTCAATTTTATTTAGCCTTTTTCATGGCATTACTTTACGTCAACAATGAAGTTTTATTATTATTTTTTGAGGCGTCTTTATACGTCTTTATACTAGTCTTTATACGTTTAATTTGAATAAGCTCGCATTCTTAGTTTCCGAGATATTATGGTTTATGGTGGAGATCCGGATTCATTGCTTCAGAGTGTATTATTGATGGTTGATGGTCGTCCCTTTGCACTAATGTATGTCCATAATATGGACTGAAATACGTTCATGGTTCTGTCAATTTTAATTAGGTGGTTTCCCAAAATTTGGAATATCAACATAACATATCGACTTTGTCAGAATGTTGTCTATGGTTTCTAGAAATGTTGTCGCATTTAAAGGTATTCATAATAGCAGTAGAGAATGCTGCCTGTTCGATGCCCCTGATTTTTTTCGATTTTGTGTTTTATCGTGGTTGTCATTATTATAAATATTTTTCCTGTTTGCTTGCGTTAACAGGATTTTTGAATTTTATTATCCAATAAATAAATACAAATGTCTTTTCCTTGAGCGAATAAAGTCGACGAACGAAATGAATGCGGATTTTATTGCAACAGTAATAATAATATATACGTTTGAAGCTAAATTACAATTATCATTGTAGTGTATGTATAATATTTTTCTTATTTACAATATAATCAAAGCTTCTGAGTCACCGCCAATTTTTTTATTTTATTTCATTTCATTTTATTTACATCATTCCATTCCATAAATATATTAAAAGGAATAAAAAACACGACTGCCGTCACAAAAAGTGCACTATTGTATTTTTAATGATTTATATTAGGGTTTTTTTTAAATATTTGTGATTTATTTATATTTATCTTGATAGAAACAAATATATTTTAGGAATAGATATACTCAACCAGACCTTTCATTTAACTCGATTAAAACGATATATTTATGTTAATATATTGACATTTGGAGATTTGGACATTTAGACAACTATTTACTTGATATTTGGACAGTTAACGTACTCTTATGACACTTGGGATGAAACAACAATTCTTAAAATACCACATACTTTTAAATAGGTTCGAGCGTTTAGAAGTTATCGTGGAATAAAGAAACGGAAAACACACATAGATGAACCCTGAACACATTATTTTCCTTTCTAACACGCTTTTATTAGGTCGACCTGTATGGAATCTAAGGTAACTAATTTAACCATCTAATTAACTAATTTCTAAGAATCTAAGGTAACTAATTTAACCGACTATGTAATGGAATCTAAGGTAACTAATTTAACCATCTTTTAAGGATCGCAGCGTCATGAAAATTGGCAGCTGTATGTAGTTCTGATGACAATACAATAATATGGTACTGTCGAACTGATCTGATGATGGAGTCGGAAGAGCAGTCCGATAAACTGGAACTTCATGATGGACCATCGTATCATAGCTGTGTTTGGACTTGTTAGTAAAGTCTTGGAATGAACTTTGACCACGATTAGGTTTCAAGGTCTGATGATGTGGTTTTTACGTGCATTTATAAAAGCGGGTTTTTTTAAAAAACTATTAATTTATTATTTGTTGGGCAGTCGTGTAATAATAGACAAATTCGATTCACAGCGCTTACGATTTCTTCTGTAAAACCAGTTTCAATGTCATTATGTTTCAATTCAAGATTTTAATAATAATTCTGTGATAGGGAGAAGAAAATAAAATGTTCAGTTTTACTGAAACCGTGCTTTATTAGGTTGTTACTGTGTTTGTAGTACAGAATTATTAGTAGGATGAGCGTCAGATAATGAATTACCTGCCTGAACAGTCATAGTTACTGTGAAAATGGAATCAAATTCTTAATTACCGAAAGTTTCGAATATCTGAAATTGTGTTGTTGTTGAGAATAAATTACGGTATTTACATTGTTTTTTTAACGTCACTCGACTATATTCACCATACTGATTGCGAAACTACAATATTTCTTTCGGACTTAATAAATAAGAGAGATATATGCATTTACAGAAGTGTCGAACACCTACATTTCCGTAGATTGAGTAAATTTTTTTCCTGAGTAAAAACCTATTCATAAACTCCTATATGCCAGTATGTTAGGTTAGTTTTTTAAACCGTCATAAAGACTAATTTAAAATTAAAAAAAGAAATCGAATTCAGAATAAAATAAAAAATAACTGACATGATTTTCTATCAGATTTTAGTAGATGGAATTTAGTAGTGCGTGAATTAAAAAAAAAATAGTCGAGGTAGCAATACCTAATAAATTACAATCGACGGTGTTGAAGAATATATTATTATTATTTACCAAAGTTTTCTTCTATCGCTTGCGTCACCAGCATTTTTATCACTAGCCGAAACCACAACATTGCAGTTTTTTTGCTTCATTAATTAAATAACTCACCGTAAAGATATAAAGGATGAGGATTAGGTGCCACTAAGCCTACACCCAAAATTATTAGCAGAAATCGCGCCATTTTCTTGTATTATTTTTTAATAATCTTGACACATTTCACGCGCGCATTCACATCACTCTTTCATTGATTGCACTGCTTAATTAATAATTATAACTAAGAGGCGGCGGACGCGTCGAGACGCTGGCGAACCAGTGGCAACTGACCATTGGCCGTCGGCTATCCGCTCGCACTGCTCTAAAAAACGAGTTTTCCGCCAACTTATACCGATAAGGTTTGGCCAATAGCCCAGGAAATACCAAGGATATCAGCGCGTGGATTGTTTGATAGCTAAATTGATTCTATCTTGCGGTTATCATACTTGAAAATTTGTAAGTTGGAAACTCTGCATTCGGTAGTCAATGTTTAGATCAACAACGACTAAGGTGCTCCCGATATGTAGTTAACACTTCGAGTAGCGGCATAATTTCATGGCAGACCGCGGCAATTTATTGGAATTTCTTGCAATATCGCCGCGCTCAACAAAAAGTACCTACTATAACTATGAAACTACTATAGCAATCATAAAAAGAATCACTGTGCAATGATCGCATTGAAATTTCGTATATAGAATATTCAAATCTCATTTTATAAAACAATTAGATAATTATGAATAAATATGAGAAAGTCGAAAAAGTGAAAAAACTTGGCACTTGTACTTGTCTTACGGAAAAATACGTATTTCAAAATTGTAGATACTATCGTGATCTTTATTAGATTCTCTATCAAATGTAATATTTCGTTTTGCTTATTTCAATACAAAAATATTTAGATATTAGCTCATAATACTAATAAAATGTTTGATGATTTCTCGAAAAAATAAATAATGATGTTTGACAATGGAATTTTACCAGAAACATCCGCGAAATGATGCGCGAAATTATTCTAGCGGCCGTCTATGTATCTATAGTAATAATGAGATTATAGAGAGAGAGAAACATTCCTTAATGAATATTACACTGGTTTTATAAAAAAACACAAGCTATGCACAAATGGCAGATATATTGCTATAGCGATATCTTACAGTTAACCATTAAATAAACTTATTCTTAATTGTCACTGTACAATACACACATAAGTAATAAAGTTAAATCTAAAATAAAGTATTACACATATATATCAATAACTTATGCTAAGGTTGCTTAGGGAAGGATAAGGGAGAGGTCAGGATGAGGTATTTGGTTAGTGGCTGTGTGAAAATAAATGTTTCTTCAGCACCTTTTTGAAAGTCAGCGACGAAGGTGAATGCCTGACCGAGTGAGGAAGCTGATTCCATAAACGAGCAGAATGGACCGCAAATGAGTGCGTGTAAACATAAGATAATATGTTAATTCCATTTTGCCGTACAGCTGCAGGATATGATGACGCTTTCTTCAATCCCCAGATAATTACGCAAAGAGTTCCACAAGGCTCTACCCTAAGTTGATTTTTTTGTGTACATTTTATTTATTTTATTTTTATTTTATTTTATTCGGGAAACAGACAGTACAAAAAACATATTTACTAAATCAAATTGTAACAAACATAAACCATTTATATATTTTCACCTATTAAACGGTCATATAGTACGTTATTCTATATAAAAGAAAAGTTTAAAATATACAAGCATTTTTTAAAGTTAAATTATTAGGGTTTTTTAAATAAACAGAAAATATTCTGAAAATAGAGTTATACTTACTAAAGAGTCCAAAGTATTAAAGAATAAATATAAAATAAATAGAGCAGAAAAAACAGTAAATAGATTCATAAACATGTATAATAATATGGTAATAAATGAATCAATTATTAAATAGATAGTAATAAGAAAATAAATTATATAATTATGTAACGAAACACATTATGAGAACGAAAAATTAATAATATACCAGATTGCATGATGTCAGATAATGATGAAATTAATATTCAGGTGATATTTCTCTAATTTTGAGCGATGCAAACTTTAAAAGCTGAGTGAACCCTGAGCAAACTCAAGTGAATTGATACCACAGGCAAAAAGTTCGGCACTTAGTTCCACTTAAACCGACTATCCCTAATGCCTCGAAATCAAACTAAATTAATTTCTTTTTTGGTCGTACCAAGAAAACGACATTCGCAACCGCTATGGTGAAAATGAATTTGGAAAATTGAACCATATACATTTTTAGATATCAATTTCGATAGTAAACTCCAACGGTCGACTCATTTGGATGAATTGACCGGAAAATAAAGTAGTGCCATGTTGGCCATCAAAAAAATAAATGATTTGAAGCCGAAAAGCCTGTATACTTTGCCTATTTCCATTCTTTAATAAACTATGTTCCGCGAAGAGGCGGTAAATTTGGTAACACTATTTCGACTACAGAAAAGATCGATTCTCAGTTTGCTTATAATATCATCGCTAACATCCTGCAGGCCGTATTTCATCGAATCTGGTATCATGTCAATGTATGCTGCCTATAAATGTGTCAATTATGCAAGGAAAAACATCGGTACTACTCTAACGAATTCGGATGTTCATTCGCATAACAAGCGGAACAAACAAGACTTGCGTCCTTACAAAGTGTGATTAAGTGAGCTTGGAAATAGTTTCCTTTATCACTCCAACCTTTTTTACATTAAGATTCTATTGTGCGTGGTCTTAGACGTTCAATTTAAGAATAAGGTCCTTTATATTCTTATTAAAAACCCAATTTATTCTATTAAGGATCAAAGTCCTTAATAGTGTCAAAACACTTAGTGAATTTAAAAGAAATTCATGATTTTTTAAATTACATTTATTTACTAAATTCAATCATTTTGACGATCGGAGATATATTAAAATTTGGCTCGACTATCGCGCCGTTTATATTGTTGAAACTTTATATTGGTGATATTTCTGATTTGACTATCCTATAAATGATATGACTATTCATTTTTATATTTTGGCATCATTTATCATTTATCATTTTATCATTTTTATATCTGTTTTTTTTATTTATAGGTACCTACGTAGGTATATTAACAGATTAAATTATTTTTAAAACATTTTATATTTTTTATTATAAATTTAATTATTAGTCGTTTTCACAATTTTAAGAAATAGCCAATCTGTACACAAATTAATTAAACTTGTATACCATATAAGTTAAAGCATGAACCAATTTGACAATACCAAGAGTAGGGAGCCTTATCAAGTGGCTCATTTTATAAACAGAAGCCAACAATCTACCACTCCGACTATATAACTACCGCGGTCGTCTTTTCTACCTGGGTTTTGCGATAATTTAATACTCTATGGATTCTATCACCATATCCAGTCCACAATGTAGCTGTTTATTATTATTAGTTATTAGAACTTATTCTAACTTAATAAAACCTTAATATCAAAAGGTTTACCAGTGCAAAATATACAATGACACTTTACTATACATACACTTTGGTCAGATAACTATCATATTTGGTGATTGATTTAAAAAAATCTGTTTCTACTTTCTATTGTGTAATTTAAATGCGGGCGGGTTTATTATCGTTAGACAATCTCTTACCTCAAACCCTGCTATGAAGTATGTATAAGTATGTGTGTGTAACATTGTTTTTGCATTCGACCGACAGAATTAAAATGAAATTCCGTTAATTGTATCCCAGCATATGTTGATACAGCCGGGAATTAAACCTGGAGCCTTACAATGTAAGATCAGGCGGCCTAACCATTATGCTACCGGGTGTCTGGCTCATAGGCTCATAGAGTCAATCTGTTATTTTATATACAAGAGCACTGGTCACACAGGTATAATAGTAACTCTTTTCTTTTATTATTTGATCACAATAATGCAAGTAACTTCTTAAGCTTTGACCAAACATCCGTTTACATGGTTTAATGACATTACAGGTCAGACAGTGACAAGCGTACATACCATACACCAACTGACCAAAATGAAAGTCCAAGATTAGCATAACCAATTTTTGGTTTGACTATGGTAAACGATCTTGTATCATACTGATCTACATAAAACGCGAATGTTCCATAAACTTTTATGAAATTTATTATAATTTTATTATCATAAAGAATTCCTAATTCTTATTATGAGTATGAATAACTGTCATTTATTTATTTATTTATTTATTAGTTTCAAATAGGTATTATTCAAGAGCATTACAGACGAATCCAATTCGCCCTTGAATATTAAATCTAGAGTGTAAGTCTAAAAATAAATGACTTACATAATAATTAAATTAATGCTAACATTGAACAAGAAAAAAACATAAATATATAAAACTAAATAAAAGACAGATTATGATAAACATGAGATAGCAGGGAGTTGGCCTTTTAGCTGCCAAAGGGATATACAAAAGATGTCTATTTCTGTGGGTAAGGAATTAAGAAGAGCTATAACCCTCCCCACTGGTCTTGTCTACAAAAATATTTGTACGATGGTAATAGATGCGATCTCCTCGCTGTGTAATTTACCGGTACGTACAATTCAAGTCGGTAAGTACAAGTCATGATTCTTTCGGTTCTGATTCTACAGATATAGAACTATCAAATCATGGCGAAGGTTTTACTTAAATGCAATCTAAAAAGCGAAGAAAGAATAATAAAATAAATAAAGAATGAATTTGTATTTATTTCCATTCCAAGTATATTAAATGAATCCTAAATTATCTAATAAAATTAACAAATAGTGAAATACAGTAAATTACTACAACATTAATGTAATTAACAAAAACGACTATAATATAACAAGACATAGAAAGACAGTATATTAAATTACATAATTAAGTTGTTTTCAAGTATTATAAGATACACGTCGATTTTAAGCCGATAAACCCGGATGGATCTCTTGAAAATATCAATGTTTTTATACGCCTTTAATTTATTAGGCAATTTATCAAAATATTCAAGTACTATGTAGAGACTAGTCGATTGGAACTTGGCCGTACGTGGTATGATCAGTTGGAGGTTTTATTCCTGGTGTCCTGGTTTTATTCCGTTGACCAATACCTACTATCGCACTAATGGCCTTTTTTCTGCAGAGTGAATACACTGCTGATGTGCGCTGCAGTAGCCCATAGGACAATACTATAGCGCAGATGTGAGGTGCGTTATAAGACAGCTTGGTGAAGGGTCATTTCAAAAGGAAGGTGCGAATGAATGAAATCCTATATTCAAATGAATGTATATTAGTGTATTAGAAAGGATGTATATCAGTTAATAAGTATAATGAAATAGGTATATAGAGTTTAAAAATATTATTGAATTATCCTTCAATTGGGTTATTCTCCATTGTTCGTTTTTGGTACTTAGGTATACTATTTTTTACACGACTGCCCAACTAAAAAGGAGTGTAATGTGTTGAGGGTTCATAGATGTATGTTTTCCGTTTCTATATTTTACCATACCTTCTAAATGCTTGGAACAATTTAGAAGTGTTTGATATTGTTAGAATCTTTATGTCATCCTGAGCGTCATAGAGTACCTTAACTGTCAACATATTAAGTAAGGAGTCGTCTACATATCCAAATGTCCAAATGCCAATAAATTAACATAAATATATCCTGTTTAGTATCAAATGGAAGGTATGATTAAATAAATTCCGGAAATATACATCTATCTATATTGATAAATACATAAACCACAAATATAAAATCGAAGACTATCGCGGTTGTTTGACATTATAAATAGGATAGAAAACGAATTTACCGCGTGAAATTTGTAGCACCCGACGTTTCGGTGACGTTGCAGCCGCCGTTGTCCAGGGTAGACATGTCTAGTCTACCCTAAACAACGGCGGCTGCAACGTCACCGAAACGTCGGGTGCTATAAATTTCACTCGGTAAATTCGTTTTCTATCCTATTTATAAACCACAAATATTTCATAAAAAACCATAACAAAAACGTTTCCAGAGACGTAACAAACACGTAAATACAATAGTTCAATTTCTGTAATGACAGTCGTGTTTTTTATTCTGTTTAATATATTTACCTGTTATTTCTAGTATCCATATGTATATAAGTACATTCTCATTTAGGTGTAGGTATACATAGAAAAAAATATGAATCGTCCTAATAGTAAGTATACTATCTTCATGGTTTCTATTTAGTAGGCATATCAATGGCCTCAGTCTATCTTATAATATAACTCATTATGATAATGACCCAACCACTTCGACATTATAAGTATAATTTACATTGTAATTACATGCTTAATTTGTACATAAATATGGCTCCTCAGCCAGATGTTAATTTGTATTTTGTGGTATCGTTTCTATTGTGACGTTTACAATCTAGTTGTATATCCCACGATGACTCAATCATTATTATCGTATTGGTCACCACCACTAAATTGTGGTCAGTTCAGTCATATAATAAGGAAATAAGGCCCGTTTCAGAGTTAGTCGGTTGATAGATTGCGTGTGCGTCGCGCGTTCTAGGAGGCGGGCAACAAACCCTGTTTGTACTCGGTTGTACAACAAACCCTGTTTGTTGTACAACCGAGTACAAACAGACCCTGTTTGTACAACAAACCCTGTGTGTATTTAACTCGGTTTGCCTCGGGTAGGCTCCCCGAGGGCCAATTTAAGAGGCGCAAAATTCTTGTATTAACCCCTTCAGTACTCGTTATAAAAATAAAAATGGAAATAAAAACACATTTTTTATGAATGTTTCTTTACTGAACATCGGCCATTACACGTGAAACCGAACAGTTATTTTTATTGATAGCTCCGATATTTTTTTAATTTTGCAGACGCATTCTACACTTAAAATAATAGAGGTCGTGTTTCGCTAAAAAAAATCGTTTTTTTATAGAAGATATGCACGGTTGTATGACGCACGAATTTTCGAAAAATGTCGCTCTTGCGAACATTCAAACTGCTGTATCCTCGAACCCATTGGTCGTACAAAAAGATGAAACACGACGATTTTGAAGATATTGAGTCATTCTATGTTCTATGTTCTATGTAGTGGAGTTTTCACAATTTGCGTTAGATATTATTTAATTATTAACAGTTTGAACAAAAAAATCATTTAAATTTTTTGACATGTACTGCAATTTTAAAATTTTTGAAGTTACTATAATCGTGTTTCCACTTAATTTCTAAAGAAACAGTGAAAAATTAAGGATGGAGTACGAACGGGATCTATATTTAGAACATTATTTAAGAGAGTTTGACAGCGCAGCGCGAGGAGGCTTAGTATGTCGCATACACGCAGAGCACGTTTGCAGGGACGAAAAATGCATAACACATAGATTAATGATAATTTTTTTATTTATTTACTATTTAGGAAATATACAGCTGTCAATACATTATAGAAAAAAAATATTTCAAAGACAAATGTACATCGAAAAACGCAAATTAATGTATATTTTTTTATTTTATTGTTGTTTAGGAAATATACCGCTGTTTCAATACATTAAATTCAAAATTATTTAATTTTAAAGACAAACGTAAAACAAAAAATGCGTATCACATAAATTATATGTTACTTCAGAGTTTAGAATATGCTTATCTAATAGAGGAGCAGGGTATTTTCTTTCAAGAAGAGATTGCTTTAGATTATTGAATTATTTATCTTAAATATTATTTATAATAATTATTAGTTTTTATTATACATTAATCGCCTATAATTTTCCAGCACTGATTCTCATCTTTCGCATTGTTCTGTTGCCGCTGTAGGAGACAGTATGAAGCCGGTTTGGTCAGGTTCTAATACCCCAGTAGGAAACACTTAGCAAACACTGAAAGAAGAGAAGACAACAGGTGTGGAGTCGCTCCTGGTCGCTACAGACCAGATAAGTGCCCTTTCATTTATTTTATAATTTCGTTTATTTAGTAATAATACATTATTTTAATTTGAAAATATAGAAAATCATCAAAATTTTCCTTTGGTGTGGTAAATTCTAAAACGAGCGTTCAAAACAGACAACCTCACTGCTCAAAACACTGGGCAGTACTAACATCGCCTGATGTCACCCGATTTGCAAGACAACATGTGGCAAGACAGCTATCCTAAACCTACCACAGCCGGTCGGTAGCCCAAAATCGACTGCTCACCCCCCAGAAGTAAAAATAGTATTATTATGGGACTTCGGTTGGTGAATTCCATGGCAGCTCCGTTTGTACTTTATTTTTTATTTTTATTTATATTGGATAATAGCCATTCCAGTACCACGGAAATACTGCAAAAATACTACAAATATACTATATTTGTTATCATGACTTGACCCAATCACTATTGGGCGTTAGGTGGGGGGGGGGGAGGGGTTTGGGGAGAAGGGTTTAAGGGAAGGAGGTTGGGGAGGGGTTGGGGTGGGGGAAGAGATTTACGGGGGGAGGGGGGAGGTTAGGGGGCAGGGCAAAGGGGGTAAGTGGGTTGGGAGAAGGGAAGTTTATGGGGGGGGGGGGGGGGTAGGTTTGAGTTGTTTGGCGCGTGGGGGGGGGGGGGGGGTTGTCTGCTTACCGAGAAAATCTTGGGGTGACACAACCGATTTGTTGGTATTGTTTATGGCAGATCGTTGATATAGGAAATAAAAAAATATCTAAAATTGATCACTGCGGGACACCTGTTTTTACCTGCCATGCCGACGACTGTACTCCATTTATATAAATTCCTTGTATCCAATTATCTAAGTATGATACTATTGACTCCTTTCGTATTTCTTCGCTTATAAATATCGTAGCCAAATTATTATTATATTATTATTATTATTAGAAGAGTTTCGTGATACATTCAAATGTTTCGCGCCACATTCAAATGTTTTAAAGATATTACATAAAATACCAGTAGCGTCCTGTAATCTCTCCCATGCGTCAATTATATTCTAAACATATTGCTGAACAAATCGTAGTAAAGATAGCCGGAATTGAAGTGTTTGGGATCTCCCACGTTGGGGAATCATATCACGTTGAACGCCAAACTAAAAACCATGTTTAGCCCAGTGGTCCGCGGCGGACACCTTGTGACTGCCAGTATATCAGGTCCAGGGGACCGCGTCGGACACCATGTGTCCGACGCGATCACAACCCTTGATCACTTCAAAGCCTTTTACTAAGGCAAGTGACCCGCGCGGCCCCACAGTACAACCTGACCACTTGCATGGCACAAAAAAGGAAAGACGGTTGGACATTCTCACAGGCCGAGACGGACACTGGTGTCTGC
The DNA here is from genome assembly GCA_944548615.1 of Micropterix aruncella. Taxonomy (NCBI): domain Eukaryota; kingdom Metazoa; phylum Arthropoda; class Insecta; order Lepidoptera; family Micropterigidae; genus Micropterix; species Micropterix aruncella. Next base: position 29,981,887 of record OX155958.1, read on the forward strand.
CATTTGACATCTCGGAAAATAATGAGTAAATCGCTGTTTCCATAAGTAACCCATTAGTTTTGAGTTATTTACTGATTTTTTTTTGTGGACGATTCTAGATTTATTGGGTCGGCCCCGGGGGAAAGTATGCTGTCGGACACATGGTGTCCGTCATGGCGTTTAACGTGTTAATCAGCTTAATCAGCTACTATTGTAGATCAGCCCTTGATGAATCTATATTACTGGATGTCCATGAGAGTGTAAAATGAGAGAGCATCTGAATGATTTTTATTGTTTTTTTTTGTTTTCATTATTTTTACTACGTTCTGGTAATACTGAGACTGCTCTAATATTTCCTAATATTTCCACGCAGCTTGGGTGGTGTTAGCCATTTTTTATGTCACCTTGGCTTGCCCAATTCACGGTTTAACTCGCATTCGGTAGCCTCCTCGTAGAGAGACTTAACCTGTCAGGGCCGCTGTGAGCTTCTGCCTCGGATGTAAACTGCAGTCGGAGTCGGTTGGGATCAGAAGTTCGCGAATACTGGGGAACACCACGGGCGGAACTGAGCGGTTGGTGCGCTGTCCAGTTTGCTTGGGTAGTGAGTGGTTTCGTGCAGCTTGGGCCATAAGATTCATTCTGTTCTCGGATCGGTCCAACTTACGATTGAACTCCTATTCAGAAGCCTTCTCGTGTGGAAGGCTTACCTCGGGTAAGACTCTCGCTTCTCAGGCCTTACGACTAGTGGAGCGGTTACTCTTGGGGGATTGCTTTCCAGCGCTACTGGACGGTTGTGCACTCTGACTAATTGCTGAAGGAGTCTGGAGACTATGGCAATATATTGCCTCCTAAGCAGCGGGGGTGGACATTAACCTGTCGTCAACCACTCTTCAAATGACCATTAGGCCCTGATCCTGAATTTAGAGCCGGCAAAAGATGCTTTTGGTCCGCGATAGATTCAAACTGCATCACCGCTAAATTACGGCAGGTAGAGGCCGCGTAAGCGACTTAGGTTCCGTAACCAGTCGGGAGGAAGGAGGTTAAATCCAGACGGAGATACCCTAACAAAGCTGGTAGCCAGGGGGCGAGGTGGCCCCACTGGTTTACCTTCCTAGTGCCTCGCCGTAAGGCGTTAAACTCTGGCGGGGTCGTGGCTTTGCTGGACGGCAGGTTTGTGCAGGCTCATCCCACGGTGATCACATATCGTTATACCAGCCTGGGGTGACGGGTTCGCCCGTTGTAGTCGACACCGCTCAACTGTCCGGTTTGCTAGACACGCTGCCCTTTGGGCGAATAACCGGGGGTGTCTGGAGATGCATGTTTCCTAGAAAGCGGGAAATAGTTGTCAACCTGACGTCATCTATCGTGTAAACGATCCTTTGACCACCTGATCCCGAGTGACCATGACGGGCAAATCGCGCCTCGGTCCGCGATATATTCAGACTGAATAATGATATATATTTGTATTAGTTTATTTTAAAATTTAACTTTATTGCTTCTGTGTGTATATTGTACGGTGACAATTAAGAATTTTCTGGAATAAATCTGGAATCCTTATTTTGCCAAGGACATCAACCTGCTTGAAAGTATACAACGTAGAGCGACAAAACTGCCAAAAACCCTAAGAAAAACACCCTATGAACATAGATTAAAAATCCTCAAACTGACAACTCTGGAGCAACGGAGGCACAGAGGAGATCTCATAGAGACATACAAAATACTGGGGCAACACTACGACTGCCCAGAGTTAGAAAGCATGTTTGTGTTCAATTAAAACCATTACTTAAGAGGTCACAGCCTGAAACTCAACGTTACAAGCTTTTCAACTGAAGCAAGAAAGCACTTCCTGACAAACGGAATCGTGAACAGCTGGAATAAACTGCCCGAGGAAGTTATTGAAGCACCAACCACAAACGCATTCAAAAATAGGCTTGATATATATTTAAAAAATGATATATAAAAGAAAAAAAAGGAAACAGCAACACCAGTGAATTTCATAGATATGAACACATCAGTGTTAAGCTGCTAGTTCATCAACAAATAATAATAAATCTAGCAGTAAGAACGCGAAGTTAGCCCGTTGTTCTCTCTTCCCAGTGTCTCGCGTTAAGGCGTTGGACTCTTACGAGGATGCTGGCTTAGTTTGACTGTAGATTGTGCTGTCCACTAAGTCTTTTACATTCACTCCATGGTTAGACAGAATGTCGATTATAACTCCTTGGGGTGACAGGTTCGCCCGTTGTAATTAACATCCCTCAATGATCTAAAATTTGTTGGGCTTTCTTGATGGGTCATCTATCATGAAGAAGCTTCAGTATCAGAGCTGCTCTCAGGAAAACCAGTAAGAAAAAGAGAAATCGGAAGAAAGCATATTGACGAAACGTCTCAATTCTTCTTTTCGCACAGCAGGAAATAATGGATTTTTCACATTGTGGTTCGGATACGCCGATAAGATTAATCGAAAGGAAAGCAACAATCGTAAATTCAGAATGTTTTTTTTGTGGTAATTAGAAATAATTACAATACAAACGGAATTATTTTGAAAACAATGTACATAAATTGATGATTTTTTCGAAGTAATTCACGTATTTGTACAGGTCGTACTAAGTTGGGTTTATATGGCAATTTAGAATTTTAAACCAATTGTTCTCAATTTATTTATATTGGTAATAAAGCATCTTCATCTTATTTAGGTGTCATTTAAAAACTTTAATATTATTAGTGAAATTATGCTCTATAATAATAATAATTATTATTATTAATGCAAATCGACGAGCTTATTGAGATGAAGCAATAAATATTATAGCTAATAACCTAATAGGGAACATATTTTGCGATAACAATAAGATAAGACTATTGGTAAGATTATTTGCAAAAATAATTTGAGAAACAAGTGCGTTTCTCTCGGAAAACAAGAGAAACAATATTAATTTCTTAAAAACTTCTCTCAGTGTGTCTCTTGAAGCTAGTCTGTATATTAACCGAATAGCCATATTTTGCATACCACAGGTAGATTCCACGTCAGCAGCCCTTCCCCATAGTATTATATCCTAAGACGTAATGATAAGTAAATAACGAAATAAGTAGATCAGTCGCGCCGTTTCCATGTCAGTCAGCTGTCTGTTTTTCCCAACAGCAAACGCTGCAGAGCCTACCATCTAACTGATATATGTGGACCTTATTGCATGGTCTATGGTCATGTGTATAGTTATCGCTAAACATTATTTTATCTACCAGTTCCAGTCTATCTTTTTACACTACTGCCCAACAAAAAGGAGTGTAATGTTTTCATGGTTCATATATGTATGTGTTCCGTTTCTTTATTCTACCATAACTTCTAAACGCCGTAACCGATTTAGAAGTGTGTGTGGTATTGTTAGAATTATTACGTTATCCCGGGTGTCATAGGGTTTGAATTTGGTTTCAACAAATATTTTTTGAATGAAGAATATTATTTTCTAAAAATGTGCTTTCTGCACAAACAAATTGTTTCTGATATTTATATTATAAACCAACTATACTCGGCCATGCATTGATGTGGCTTAGTCTAGTTATATGAAAAAGAAAGGAAAGAGACAGCAGACAATTCTAATATGTATATTACATTTTTAAATGCTTGTGGATATAGAATATTTTTGTTTTTCCATTGTCTGTGCATATATAGAGATTGTCTGGTTTGCTGACTCTAGAACCCGCAACATATACAGTTCCATGTGAGAAGCAAACCGTGTCTAGATTTAAATGTACAATTCTAAAGATTGGCCCTGAGCTTTGTTAATGGTTATTGCAAACGCTTAAATTGAAATGGCATATCCGTTATTTATTTATTTATTTATTTATTTATTTATTTATTTATTTGTAACGAAACAGATAGTAGGTGGTACATTTCATTAATAACATAGTGCCTTACATAATATGCTCTAACCTACTATCCTATAATATTGTTACAATGCATCCGTTAATAAGGCTCTAATCTAGATATTATATGTATATATACATATACATATACATGCATATACATATACATATATACATACACATATACACATACATATACACATACATACATAAATATATACACACATATCCACATATACATATACATACACACACATACACATATACATATACACACACATACATATCTACATATATTTTTATTTTTCCATATTATACATATTTTTATTTTTACATTACACTAATGTTTTAGAGTGTATGGATTTTTTGATGTTCGCAAAGGTATCATTGAATATGTCGTTTCCTTGGCAGTTCATATCGAACGCGCGACACATCCTACTTATAGGTTTATTATAGGATAAATTATTTGCATGTAATAGGTTGGCAAATGTGTTATTATTTCTGGAATGCCTCTGGGGAACGCGGATTGGAATTTTAGCTAAGCTGGCCGGACTGTCTAGTTTGTTATTAATAAGTTTGTAGAGACACGAGATGTCTGCACTTATTCTACGTTCCTTTAATGACAGCATTTCAAAATAAGACAACCGATCCTCATAACTGTTTAGCTTATTCCCAAGGCCACATTTGTACGACAGCATGCGGGTGAATTTCCTTTGGACTTTCTCGATTCTATCGCCGTGTACTTTGTAAAGAGGATTCCATATTACTGTACCGAATTCTAGTATAGATCTAACTACAGAGTTGTAGACCAATAACATAGATTTCGGATTACGAAACGGCTGCATAATCCTGCAGATAAACCCTAGCATTTTATTGGCCTTTTTAATCATCTCGTTGAAATGAATTTGAAAAACATATCTTTCATCGATTAGGTTCATTTCATCGGTTAGTCATAGAAATGCGAGGAATGAGAACATCTTCACCTTTGAATGGTCCTGTCAAGATTGTTGCTTCTACGACGTTGCTATTCACTATTTTTTCCCCACTGTAAGCTTCGTGCCGTTGCAAAGCTTTGGCTGATTGATATTTCGCAAAATGGTATTGAGATTATAGAAATTTAAAAAATTTGGCTGCGTTCTAAATGTTATTTGGAAATGGAACATATTTACTCTCGCGTTTTTCGCATACTTACTTCCAATGCAATGCCACGCGAAATAATTGAAAATTGATTTTTATTAATTATTAATTATTTTTATCAATAATTCTACAATACGCATCTACTCGAATGCAACGTTTTGTCAAAATTTCAAACCAATCAGTGAAGAACTTTCTGAGATTGGAGACTTAATACAAATGAACAAGTAGAGCTGTCAGCTACAACGGGCGAACCCGTCAACTCAGGAAGTTTTAACGAAATGTATCGTTTAGTCTCCCGTGAGGTGAGCGCAGAAGACTTAGAACAAAACAAATCACCGTCAAGCTCCACCACCTGCCCGTCAGAGGCCAACTACCAGTTTTGGCAGGATATCCCCGTCTGGAATTAACCTTCCGGATACCTCCGTCCTTCCGACTGGTTACGGGTCCGAAGTCGCTTACGCGACCTCTACCTGTTGTATTACAGCGGTAATTAAGTACGAATTTATCGCGAACCTGGGCGTTCTTTGCCCGTAGTGCCACACGGGATGGAGTGGCCCAAGGTCATTTCAAGAGTGGCATGACAACAGGTGAACATTCACCCCTGCTGCTTAGGAAACAGTGTATTTCCATAGTCTCCAGACCCCTTCAGCAATTAGTCAGAATGCACAACCGATTGGCATCGCCGACCGGTACGCAAACCGTTCAGTGGCGCCGGGATACAATCCCGCCGGGAGAAACCGGTCCACCAGCTCTAAGGCCTGAGACACGGGAGTCTTACCCGGGGTAGCCTTCCACTCGAGGGGGCTTCTGAACAAATGAACAGTTACATTTTTATTTATATAGATACAATAGTTCATTTTTCGTTCCGACAGTGTTTTTGATTTTTTTCGGTAATATTTCTTGTCCTAATATCTAGTTGGTGTTTAACATTTGGGAGGATATATATATTTGTAATTTTTTATTGTTTAGAATTTAGTACGAGATTATTTGAGGTAAACCAATTTAATACAATAGACAGGGCTGTATTTGCTTCGTATACATTTTATTTCTTATGTCAATTCTAAATATATGAGATGTGTCTTCCGTAAATAGAACTATGGCTGATATGTTTGTGCCGTGTAAGACAGGTCATTAATGTATATAAGGAATATACAAGTTAATATATCAATAAGAATAAAAAGCCCGAATGCCGTTACAGAACGTGAACTATTTTATTTTTATTATTTTTATTACGTTTTTTTAATAAAATATTCGTGGTTTATGTATTTACCCATATAAGTAGATTTATATTTCCATTTGGATATTTGGATATTTAGACAAGTATTTTTGACATTTAGACAGTTTAGGTACCTACCCTATGACACTCGGGAGGCTAAAACGATTCTAACAATACGACACTCTTCTAAATCGGTGCAAGCGTTTAGATGTTATGGTGGAATAAAAAAAAACGAAAACATATGTATATAGATGAATCCTGAACACATAACACTCCTTTTGGGCAGTCGTGTAAAAGGTAGTTTTTTGTATGCTTGTGGAAGCGCCAGTGGGACAGTCTGTCCCTTTCTCTCCGTCAGTGACAAAACGAGACCGTGATAGAGGCTTCATTCAGAAAGAGAAAGAAAGCAGTCGCTGTTAGGTATATACAGGTGTTCGGCAGACGGTTGTACATACGATTATGACGGACAAGTGAGGCCCTCACCTATATGCTTGGCCCCAAAAATTTTACCTAGGCCTCACGATTTTTTAAAAATGTTTTTTTTGTAATATGGCGAAATTTTTCACTTCCATGGCTTTAAACTCTATTAACTTCATTTAAAACTGACAAAACAGTCAACATTTTTTTTATTCGTATCTAAATTTCTAGCAGATTAATAAAAAAAAATATTTGGTTCAGACAATCACCATTAAAAAAAAATTGCCCTAAAGTACAAAAACACTTTAAAAATAATCTTAAATGTCAATTTCGCATTGCATTTAAAAATAAAAAAAAGAGGTAGAGCGCTTAAAATTTAAGCAAAACATCTCTAGGTTATGCCCTTTCTATTGGTATGCAATTTACGTATTTTATTTCAAAATAACAGGAGGTATTGATCATTTCACCAAAACTGGCATTTCATGGACATGCTGCAAAAGTAGGTACCTATATAATAAAACAAATAAATAACTCAGAACGTCTGCTTTATAGAAAAAAAACACTACATTGTCGACACAAAATAATAAAACATTCGTAATCAAGAGACAAGAATAAAATAAAAAAAAGTTAAAATAAAAAAGACGGATAAATAAAACGCACACGGACACACTGGGGTGATAAACATGAAATTAATATCAAATACAATCATTAAAAGAATAAAATGAGATTTGTATTTCAGTCGTTTATAATAATGCTACAGTGATGGACGAGTTCACCAAACCCAAACCGGTTTCAGTGGTTCGAAGTCCCACAAGTCGGGGTGGCCTTTGTGGGGGGTGCTGGCGAACTGGCTCGCGGACCATTTGAATGGCATGATTTTTGTGGTTGTGGACAGTTGCTTCTCATTGTTTGCGCACTGGACGGTCGGTGAAAGGGCGTTCTCGATGGCGTCGAACAGCTCCTCCTCTAGTTCCTCTTCGTCTTCTTCTTTTAGCGCCGTAGTCGCCAAGTTTCCTTTGTTTAGCTGGATGGCTTCCCTCTTGAGTTTCGTGAGCAGGGTCTTGTATTGATTGGAGAAGGTGGGGCCGGAGATTGCTTGGAAGCTGTCGATTTTTTCGGCTGTTCCTGAAAAGAAAAGAAAAATTGCTTATAGGAGCTCACTGGAGGCACAAACTATCTAAACAGGACTTTGAAGTTGTTAACTACTACAGGCGAACCGGCCACTCCAGGAAGGTATAAAGATATATAATCCTTCTTTCAACCGTGCGGTGAACGCAGAGACTTAGGCGTAGTTAGATGGCGGACTGTTTTGACAGTGGATGCCGTGGTCCGCGATAGATTCGGTATACACCGTTTCACCGCTTCGTAAGGGAGAGGACCGCGCAAGCGACCTCGAACTCGTAACCAATCGAAAGACTGGAGTAATCTGGTCGCAATTGGAAGTAAGGGCGTGAGTGTAAGCCCGCTGGGTAGCACTCCTGGCTATCTCGCGGTTAAGGCGTTGGCCTCTTACGGGCTTGTGGCGGAGCTTGATGGTGGACTGTTTTTGTCCAAGTCTTCTGCGCTCACTTCAGGGAGACAGAACGACTAATCGTTAAAACTTCTGACGGGCCCGTCCGCTGTAGTTGACAACTCTAGTTGTCTTGACAGTCTACCTGTCTTGGATTGTCTTGACAGTCCAGGAGCTAATGGGTCGGCCAAACTCACGGGTCAACACCCATCTGGCGGCCTCCACGCAGAAGTGCGAGCCCGGGTAGGACTCTGGTCTGCGGGCCAGTTTCCGCTACACTATAGGGAGAGGATCGCGCAAGCAACTTCGAACCTATAACCAGTCGGGAGGTTGGAGGTATCCTGATGGCTAATTCCAGACGGTGATATCCTTCCAAAACTGGTAGTTAGGGGGCGAGGCTACCAGCTGGTTGCCTTTCCCGTTTCTTCGCCGTAAGGCGTTGGCCTCTGACGGGCATGTTGGCATAGCTAGACAGTAGATTTGTATTGTCTTTAATTATTCTACGCTCATCCCTCGGCCTAAAAAACGATCACATATCTTTATACCAGCCTGGGATGACGCATTCGCCCGTTGTAGTCCACACCTGTCACTGTCGTGACAGTCCACCAACTAACTACGCTAATATGCCCGTGAGAGACCAACGCCTTACTGCGAGGCGCTGGGGAGTGAAAAAAGCGGACTGCCTCGTGCCCTCACCTTATAGACATTTTACCATACTCATGGGAATCATTATATATTGTATATGATATATTTTACTGACAATTATAAACTAATTTACAGTTTCGTGTTTTATTTTCGAAATGAAGAAAATCGAGAAAAAAAATATGTAAACATCCGATTGCCCTCGCCCATCGCGTTTGGGTGAGTATAATAGTGAATGATAATAGAGATGATTATATAGAATCAAAAAATTGTATATTTGCTTCGATATTTGAGTGATTCCGAAAAGACAGAAAGCTAGATATTTCGGAGTTTAAAAAAGTCTTCTATTCCCGGTTGAAACATGACACCCGGCAAAATATAAACAAACTAATATACCTAGACAGTTTCCAACATTACATGTTATATTTTTTAAATTAATTAATTAATTAATTTATACTAACTATTGATGAAAACTAGTAGTGGAGGAGACTTAATTAATCATTAATAAAAAAGGTACAAGCCCATGGGGATTATACTGCTTCACTAGGATTAGGCTTGTGTCGAGGCAATAGTCTAGTAAAATATGTCCAATAGCAGCCGTGTCTTAAAAAATATATAATAATGTAGATAATATAATAGTAATATATGTGTAATATTATTAATATATATTTGTAATATTAATATACTATTATTATTAATATTAATATTATTGTTAATATTTAATATGTTATTATTAATATTTAATATTATTAATATTATTAATACATATTTTTAACGTAATGATAATTATAACATAAATATATAGGTAATATAGATGTGATATTAAATAGCATTACACTATCGTATTTTTGCATATATAGTTATAATATATCTAATAAATTTATAAATTCAGTCAAAGCAAATACCAAAAATAACAACGACAATAATAATGATTATAAATACGTAAGGGGTGACATGTCAATAGGTTAATCATGACAAAACAAAAATTAAAATTGTATAATATTGACAGCAATAATAATTCCTATCATCATCATCTATAATTGACAATTCTTATTATTTTCGTTGACTTTCTTTATTAGGTACTATTACTTATTCATTAATTTTGGTTACTAGTTTTTAATATTATTTGTCATTTTATTTAACACGATTATTTATTTTCTGTATTCTATTTTAAATATTTACTATTGTGATAATTAGTTATAATTTGTAATGGTGACGGTAATATATATTTCATTTCTTCTTTTTCAAATTGTCGACTATCGGTGAATATAATACAAGAGAGCTCGCTGCCTTGGAACGAGTCCTAGCACTTAGTTGAGCAGCAGCTTTTCATACATGTTAATGCTTATATCGGCAGTGTTCAATTTTAATTTTAATAATACAAATAATTGTTTATTGATATAAATAGTACTGATACATATGCATTGTTAATACGTTGTTAAATTAATTAATTAATTTCAATTGATTCATTGATGAAACTGATTCAAATTGCATAATATCAATATCTACATAAAATATTCTTAGTTACCCTTTGAAAACGCACTAGCTTAGTGGAGAAATATTTTTTGTAATCGTTAAGCTTATCAATAAGAGAATGAAAAAAAAGTTCCACTGTTGACCAGGTTACTGTACTAAAAAGAAACACCAGAACGAAGACATTCATAACAATCCCAAATCGAGGACTCAGATAAAGATAATTAATAGGCTTTATGTCCTTTATGAAAGTTCTTAGGATTAAATAAAAAATAGTCAATTTCTAAGGACTTTCCACCATCACCAGCTTTTGAAAAATGTAACAATCACTAGCGATAAAATTTTCATATTCTGCGAGTTTGGGTACTCACCACTCAATATCTTTGTATCTATTACGCCGACCGGAATGCTGTCTTCGTGAATGGTTCCGGCAATATCACCACGCACCCCGACCCCATGCCAGGAGCATTTATTAACCAGTGTATCGATCATAGCCAGTTTCTCATTGTTTGTGCCATTTGAAGCTGTGTAAGTATCCGTCGCTTCTCCGTTGGTTAGTCCCACAGTAGCATTGATGTCTTTATTGGAGAAGATTTCTGATGTGAAGTGGTTGCTACGCATCAATCTAATCAGCGAATCCACGGAAGTTGCTTTTTTCGATCCGTAATTGAAGAGTAGAGCCTTAGGGGACGCCTGCACCGAGAATCTCTGGCCGAATTTCTTTTCCATCTCATAGGTTGCTGTTAATTCTGCTATGTCCTAAAATATACAATATAAGGCTTTATTTCTGTACTTGATAAAATACCAATACTGTTTAATTGGATTTTACAAAATAAAATACAATAACTATCATGCGAAAAACATGAAATATCCATGCCTCACCTGAATATAAGGTATACCAAAGCTGGCCCAGTATCCTCTGGAGTAAAGAGACCTAGTTTCATCAACAGCGTGGGTTAACCCAGGAATTTGCTCAATAACCCACAACAGACCAGTAGCGTTATTAGTTTCCTTTTCATCGTGTACAAATGTGTGAACGACTGTGTGGTTGACATCTCTGCAGCAAAAAAAAAAGGAATTAGCAGCAAGCAACATTAAATAAAATTAAACATCAATTCATCCATTAAAGATCCCTCACTTTTCTTCGGAATCCAGCTCAGAAGTGACGATCTTGATGACATTATCTTGAGTGCTAGTTTTGGGTTTTGGCTTGCTAATTGGTAAGGTTTCCCGCGATAGCTTGGTGAAGTCTGCTACTACCCATTGCTTGAGGGCGGTTCCGGAATTGCTGTGTGCTAGAATTTGCGCCCAGGTTCGTCCGTCTGTTGCCAGGCGGTTTGCTGCTGAGACACGAGGACCTATTGGAACCTGAAAATAAGAAAAAATATAGAAGAAAGCAGATACATTCGAAGAAGAGATCACGAAGAAGATCTCAAAAGAACATTAGCACCCGTCACCTACTTTAGCAGCCCAGTTGAGCTCAGTGTAAAGATAAAGTTGTTGAGTCACCTACCTTAGCGGCCAAGTCGAGTTCGCTGTAAAGATCGTCGTTGAAATTGTTGAAGTTGGTGCCGGTGACAGCTAGCTTGTGGTTGCTATCATCAGATCCGGTGATGATGTACATTTCATCGTGGCTTGAGACTGCGGCAGGATATCCAGTGAAGACTGAAGAAATGCCTGGCACTAATGGAGAGTTGGGATCGGACGTCAAATGGTAGTTTAGGTTGTAGCGTTTGACGAGACGTAGCATGCTGTTGTAGCTGGAAAGATAAATTGAACAAATTCAAGTACCATCAATATAAGCAATCTAAAGCTCTCTTAAAGCCATTAAATTACTACTCAAATTGAGAAAAACTCTAATAAAAACAATGTATCATTGCTTTCAGCAAACTCTTCACAACAATAAAATGATAAAGAACTGATTCGTTCTGCAGGAAGCGCAGAGAGAAAGTTTGGGGAGAATCTAAAGTCAAAATGATTAGCAGATCCTTATACAAATCTAAGTAACTTTCAGGTTCTAATCCCACTAATCCATCATCAGAAGGAGCTACCAGAACCCTGACTGCCTGTGTCTTTCATCATCTATTGACTCTAATGCTGGTGTCCAGAAAATCCGAAATGATGACATACAAAACAAAAATGAAGCCAATAGGACAATGAGTCCCGGGCGATAGCGGAATACCTAACAAAAATCAAGCAACTAGTCTTTACTATCAAGCAACTAAAGTGAAGTTTGACATGCATTCGTTGGCTGCTTTATAATGAATTCCTTGGAAACCTGGCCATGTGCAAGTATAGACGAGAATTTATCCTGGCATCCTCAGGTAAAGGAAATTGGTGGAAAACTCTTCGCAAGTATTCGTTCCTTTAAGAGCGCGGAAAAAAATCCTGCCTATATTTAACGCCCTACATATTTATTTAATAGCAGCGTCCTCTTTTCATTGGGTATCACAAGCTTTAGTGGCGTAACTAAAAAAAATGGGTTCCGGTGCAAAACTGATCATTAGACCCCTCCCCCTACTTCTTTACATTCATTATGGCATATAGAGTGTAGTTTCTGCATACCTAGCTACATTACATATTTATATTGTAGATAAATTCAAAATCGGCCCATTCATTTGGTGGTATTGTCTCAAACATGTTGCGGAATGAGTTCCCAAGAACTTCAGCGGGATCACATAGAAACATTTTAGCGGGAGAATGTCCGAAATATTCGTTTCTATGTTAATACGAAGCTTTACTGTTAATTTAATTACTGAATTATATTTCTCTACCTAATATTGTCGGCTTTTATTACTTTATTTTAAATACAACTACCAAGTGCAAAACTGTTAAAAAAATTCCACATAAAATTATTACAAATACTTATACTAATTTTTGTATATCGATATACTTAGATTAAATATTTAATGTTTTAGACAAAAATATGAACGATATACAATGGTTTTTGTCTTGATTTGCACTTTGTTAATCATCGATCAGTTTCGATCAGCTTCCTTCGTTTTCTGTCAGTTTGATGAAACATCGATCGTAAACAGAAGTTTTAGGCCCCTGAACTACTGTTAGTCCTGGTGCGCCGCACCGGCTGCACCGGCTTAGTTACGCCACTGACAATGATGCAGCTTATTGATAAGCCTTTGTGATTTTATATAATAATTCACATAAAAATATAATTAGCAGCTCATATATTTTAGTGACTGAGTACTTAGTCCTGTCGTCCGTCCGTTTGGTCTGTCGTTAAAAATAAAAAAATATAAAGAAACGAAAAATTTTAATTTTTCAATTTACTTGACTCAACTGACTTCAACTGACTTGACTCAACTATTATAACAATAATTATTAAATATTTTTTTTGAGCTACGGGGCAAATATTAGTGACGCAAAATATAGACGTGGTATAATTAATCAATCTTCTTGTGTGTTGCAGATGGATAGATTGGATTAGAAAAAGGTAGGATCTCTGTGAAATCGATCGTTGTGCACACATGAAATTATCATTTAACCTTGTCACGTGGGTTGTAACAACCAATTCCAAGGATCCTCCTTTTCCTACCTATTCACCCTACTGCATCCATGGTCCTAAACTTAATCACTTTATCACAGCATATACAAAGCATTTACCTTCCAGCAGAGTTATGTGCCATATATATCTTCTGCTGCTTCTTCCCGTCCAATTCCCTCTGGACCAGTCGCACGAAGGCCGACGCCATTCCTGGTTTGTCGCTTACCAGCATGCTGTCCAATGTGATGTTCAAAGATCTGGCTATGTGTGGTATTTCGGAGACTGAATTCATCCAGATGAAATCGACCATGTCTATCTCGTGCTCGTTTCTACTTCTTTCCACTCCGTAGTTCCAGCCCGTTGATATTCCGTCTATGTGGGTGTAGAATAGGTGCACCTGTAAGATTTAAAAGTAAGGTTTATTTATTCATTGATTTATGTACTGGTTTCGCAATACAAAGAATATTTAAATAATTCAGTTAAATAATGGGAATTAGTCAAACACCATAGTCAAACATCTATGCCTGTGAACCATCTGCAATCTAAACTGGCAAGATAACTGTTTCAGCGTCTACAGTTTTTTCCACGTAGATCTTATTCAATATCTTTGATATCTTCAATTCTAAAAATGTTTAGGCAATAATGCCTTAACATTTTCAATTGGATTCCCATCTGGGGATCGTGATGGCCACTCCAGCGTTTCGATGTTATTTTCTTCTTTCCATTCGGTGCTAAGACGACTGCAGTGTTTTGGAGACTGTGTTGTCTTCTCGAAGACATTCAATTCAATTTTAGTTTTCGCTTCTAAATTACTTTTCAGCAGACGATATTATCCCTTTTTGGTAAAGTTCGACCATCTATTTGGCATTTAAATTCTTAGTGAAAAAACATAAACTTGGAGCTTTGCCAGGTGTTTTACTGATACAGGCTGATGAAATCTATTCTTCGTTCAAAGTTCGATTGGTAGTACTTCGTGACCAGAAAGAAGATTCATCAGAAAAAAATAATATTCTCCGAATCACGATTAATATTCTTCAGTGCGGTCTTTTTGCGACAAGTTTTTCTGCGAAGAGCGGTTTTTGAGTGTACCTACTCCGGTATTTGATGCTAGCGGCTTGTAAGCGAGTTTTAATAGTCTCAAGTGATAAAATAATACCTTTCTTCTTCAATCTGGCTTGTACCTGGCGCAGCGTTATCAGAGGATTTGAAGAAAATAACTGCATTATAATAATAATAATAATAATAATAATAAAACTCTTTATTCCTGATCTTGCTTTCCTGAGGTCTTCTTTGTTTTACCACGATTCGGCAGGTCATCCACAGTCTTCGTTGTGTTATACCGCTCGATCAACTTGTTCACAGACGCCTTTGATTTATTTATATACTTTGCTTCCGATTCCCGTGTCATTTTTGGTCATTTTAAACGCTTACAAAGGAATATGCCTTCAATAATCACTAATACGTCCGTTTCTAGCGCCATCGCTAGACAACAACTGTAATGTTGCGTCGTAGTGAAAGGGTGTCCATTTATCTTATTCTTTAAAGATTTTTTATGTAACGCTTTTCAAACAAAATTTCTCTCAGTGACGCTATTGTTATGCAGACCGTAACTCTGATTTGCAGGTAATTTGAAAATAATGATTCTAAAAGAAGAATTAAGCATCATAACAAACACTAACGAAAAAAATCAACCCTGTCAATAACACCATGAAACATTCTTGCAAATTTTGAAGAGTCACTATAGCGAAAATGTAGATCATCTAATCCGTAAGTGCGAAACAATCCGATCTGCCGTTTAGCGAAGGTGGTGTTAACACCTGTGGAAATAAGCATCTTTACTACTATTATAAATGTGACTTACGTGGTGCCAAAACGAGTCCCTCTTATCCAGCTTCGTGGCCTTCTTCCGGACAGTTGCGATTGATTCATCCAGGGTCTTCCTCAGAAGGGCGCAGCTTTCTGGAGCCTTGTTGCATTGGTATTCGATGGTATTAGTCCAGTGCCAGTGGATTAGCTGCCATGTGAGGGCACCTTCCAGTAGTCCTGCAGCGTATGCTTGAACCCAGTCTGGATTGGAAGGATCCGTTTCGATTTCGAGCTGGGACCAACTGGAAATAAGCAAGAGTTTTAGATTTTTTTTACAATTACATCATGTTTTGAAGTTAATGGAGCAAGATCAATCGACGGAAGGAGGATATGAAGGCCAATGAATTCTTTGGTTGTTTGAAACCCTGCCGAAACTTTGCGCGGAATTATTGATGAGATTATCTGTCTGGTGATCTATTCTTTTGAGACTGATAGGTTCTGTTGCTCTGCTCCTTAGTTGCTATTCTGCTGTTCTGCGTGATCGTATTTTGTTTATATGCCCGTCTTTGCTACGCGACATAAGCGTTGTCAGAAATGTTTGACGGAATGCTTTGCCGGCGTGTTTTGTTTATATATACACGTCTATTCTACACTATATCGTTGTCAGACTGTTTGACAGGGGGGGGGGGGGGGGGTTCAAAAGGGGGCCCCGAGATTTCTACGGTATAAGGGTTAATCCGGCACTGTGTGATCTAGTCGCTGAATATGACGCTGTTAAGCTGATGATGTAGAAACAGAAACAAAAAAAGTCTTGGAAATTGAGCTGATTAAGGTTGTTCCAGGAGCTTTTTTCGTCGTCGGCTAGGTTGGTCGGAATGGGATTTTCTGAGCTTTCCACGGCAAAGATAGTAAACTGTAGGTTTGCTGTGCGGGTTTCAACAGTTTAGAATGCTTAATATACATACCCTGTAGATGCCATATCCGCTCTGTAGTAAGCCCTGGCTGCGCCCTTTGGAATATCTTCGAGATTGTTACCCTGGCCCCAGAATTCTATTTTAAAGCCGCTTTTCTTCGTCCAGTAAACCGTAGCGGCATAGTTTCCATCGTCTTCGGCCCTGCAATGAGATTGGAGGTTAGATTTAGGTTTACTGCTGATAGAATAGGATTTGCAGCCTAGAGTGAGCGCCAGATAGACTATAGTCTAGGAGTTTGCAGCCTAGAGTGAGCGCCAGACCACTGCTATACATATACCATGAAAGGAAACAATGATGACAATCAGGAGATTACGGTAGGCGAATTCTTTATAATCATAGATTGTGCCAGTAAGAAATAGGTCTTGGTAAAAATGACTCAGTTTTAAGGAATATTCTCAAGCAATTGATTTCGGCGGCTTTTCGGTATAGGAACAAAAAGACTGATATTTTGGCGTTAAATCGAAAAGTAAATAAAAAAGTCTACAAAATATTCAGTCATCCAATTAACGCAGTGTTGGTGTATACGCAATGATGGCGTTATTTATAATCGTATAAAAGATAGTGGGATAATAAATTATTAGCTATTAACAACGTGGACGCTATGGTGGCCGTTGATAGAAACCGACAGTCGTGATTCCATCGAGGGGTCATCACGAACACGATCGATAATCATAACTGACTGCAGAGACATTTTGGACGATTACTAGACACTCAGTACATTACTAATTAATATTTAATAATTAACATTATCTAATAAATAAAATAAAGATTACTCACCGTTCCATCTCAGCTAAGAAAAGAGCCATAATTGACAGCACACATATCACGCCCAGGATGTAGGAGCTGATCCTGGTCTGGAACCAGCTCGCGCCCACGACTTTCAGCATTTTAGACTTTGTTAAGATTCTCTAATTATTTATTTAACTATCTAATCTTGAGAGGATTATAAAATATAAAATATATTGAGGAACTTGATGATATTGAAGTGATAATAAGAGAAGGTGACGTTACCGAGGATAGTTGGGATCATCGAAGAGGGATCGGAGATTACATCGGTGGGGTCGGAGGGTGTGAATATAAGGTTTTCCGTGACCATAAAGGTCTGAAGGACCTCGACTATTTAGGGACTTGTCTCTTGTGTGTTTGATGAGTTTATGCAAGCAGACGTCATCGGCGTATGGTTTTCAGCGATGGTTCTTCGCGACGATGGCGAATCGTGTGTGCTGCACAGTTTAGCTATTTACCCTGGAACAATTAGAAATGACGACCTCAAAAATAGTCACAGAGCATGCTTTTAGTCTAGAGCATAGAATAATAATGTATTCTCTTCAAATACTCATGTATAGCTTTCCCAAAGATATGTCGACTTGTTATTCTTACTGTTATTATCGAAACGTCGATTATTTAAACCGAGAGGGAAGTCATTTACAGATACATACTTTATACCGTTTCTACTGCAGATTCTTTACGGAGAACATTATAGACTTAAGGAATTGTATCACCCTAAACATAACATATCATAATCAAAATAAAATATATAATAGCAAATATTTTGACTACAAATATACGAATAGTTAATAAGGTCTAAAGTTTTATGCGACTTATTATACCTTAACATTTTTCTATTTTTTATTAGATATGCGTCCACTTTAATTACACAATTGGAGATGTCGACTACAATGGGCAAACCCGTCACCCCAGGAAGTTTTAACGATAATGACCTTTCTGTCTACCGTGAGGTGAGCATAGAAGGCGTTGGGACGATACAAATCTACCGTCCAGCAAAGCCACGAACCCGCCAGAGTCCAACACCTTACGGCGAAGCACTAGGAAGGAAGGTACCTCGCCCCCTGCCTACCAGTTTTGCCAGGATATCTTCGTCTGGAATTAGTCTTCCGGATACCTCTGTGCTCCCGATTGGTTACGGGACCAAAGTCGCTTGCGCGGCCTCTACCTGCCGTATATTCAGCGGTGATTCAGTTCGAATCTATCGCGGACCATTGGCATCTTTTGCCCAGCTCTGAATTCAGGATCAGGTAGCCAATTAGTCATTTCAAGAGTGGTTGACGACAGGTCAACATCCCGCTGCTTAGGAGACAGTATATTTCCAAAGTCTCCACACTCCTTCAGTAATTATTCAGAGTGCACAACCGATTGGCTGACGCCTCACGGTGCGCAGACTGTCTAGTAGCGCCAGAGGGCAACCCCCAAGAGAAACCAATACACCAGCCGCACAAGGAGGCTACTGAATAGGAGCTGAATCGTCAGTTGGGCCGACCCGAGAACACATTAGATTTTTTAACCCAAGCTGCACAAAACCATTCGCTACCGAACTTTTATTTCACAGTTATGGTTGAATTTACGAACCTATTATGACGATCATAATAAATACATGACATAAAACAATAACAAGAAAATCAATGCTGGACGAGCGATTGAAATGTATTAAATATTATCTTTATTATGTGATGGACAGGTCTAACGTTATTCTTCATGTCACATATTATTCTGCATACTTTATTGCGGGCAATTTCCACTAGATTCGTTGCGTGAAGCGACTTTAAAATGGCGTTACTTAAAAAAAAATTTTTTTGGTTTTGTCACTGCCCATGAAAATAGCCTACGAGAAGGTTTCATTGCAGAAAAACTTATTTCAAGAAGGTTTTTAGGGCGTTATGATACGTCCGCGGACGATTGCATTCACTGGGCGAATAGTCACACACACTCAGCATGCATTCTGATTGACCAAAAAATTGTGTATCTACCGCCCCTGAAAGACGCACACTCCGTGTCCACACACTCTAGGGGCGTGTGGACTCTGAGTGGACCTAACAACGCATTCTGCGTTTGTTTTGGGGCATCAGAAGTGTCCAGCCCACTCGATGGGCATGCTTGAGGTTGACTCTACTGGCTGTAGTGCGGTTTTCGGTGTGGGGATTTGTGGTGTGAGGGTACGAAGATCGGCTGGCCAGCGACGGAGGCTGCCGGGGGACGAGGCCGGGAGCGCTGGACCCGTCGTTACCAATTCGACAATTAAAAGGACCAATAAAAAGCGGCTATCCCCTCCAACTACCCCTTAGTACTTTGTCGACTCTGCGAATAGACTATAAGTATAGAGCGTGCCATTATTGCACGATCAAAAACAGTAGAAGATGTATGGGCCGGTTAACCATTTCTAAAACATGGACATTGCTAAGTATGAAATGTGCAGATTTTGCTGAAACAGCAGAACATCTACTATGCATATACAAACCAATCGCATATCAGAGATTCTGTCATCTAGAAAAGGTGATAATAACACATGAGGAGGTCTGCAACATCACACCCAGAATTATTTTGAGGTTGTTTCTAATCTTTTATTATGAAATTTTACAATGGGCGGGTTCACGACAATTTCACGACAGTTTCTTAAACCAACCCTAATATGAAGAGTTTATATGTATGTGTGGGTGTAACATGTCTGTAAGTATGTGTCTTGTTATTGCATTCGCTCGACGGAATTAAAAGCAATTCCATTAATTTATTCCAAACGAAAATGGTGACCAGGCCAGGAATCAAACCCGGAATATTAAAATGTAAGATCTGACCACTTGACCACTATGCCCGGACCGTATTTCAAGATTAATAAGAATTATCGGGTTGGAATGGGTAAATTAAGGTGCAGGGTATCCTAAAATACCAGAACTAGTCGCAATGATGAGAGGCATCACAGCCTGCAAAGCCCCTTCATTACCATCCACCATTGGCCGGTTACATCAGAGCGTCAAGCGGGGCGGGCGATATTAGAGTTGACGCACGCCTGTCCATACATACTTTGTTTGTTTGTTTGAAAACTTTATTGCAAACACAATATAGTAGGTACAACAAGGAGGACCTATTGCCAATTGGCAATATCTTTCGACCTTCCCGCAAGGGCTATTTTGACTAAATATTTATGTAGGCATATTATTATATAAGAAGTGCATTTTTTGTAAAGTAGTGGTAAAATTACATAACAAATATAATAATAACATGAATTTCGGTTTTTTTATGTTTTTTCAGTAATTAGAATTTTTAATAGACTTTTTTTATAATTTTATGTGTAATTGGAAATGTAATTTTATTTGCAATAATATTATTGGAAATGTAATTTCTATACCCAGATCGGGTATTTCAAAATAAATACTTGTTTACCTAATTAGGTACTTACTTACGTTTACCTAATTAGGTACTTAGGTACGTACTTAATAAAGTAAGACATACATTATTAACATAATAACATATTATGTCAACTCAATATTCACACTCTTTTATTTTTATGTTATTGGTGAATTATTTTATTTATTTTTTCTACTGTTAGTGTTACTTATTTAATGCGGTCTGTTTCAATTATTTCATGTTATATCTTTTTTTAAATGTAAATACAGGTCATTAAATGAATATTAGGATTGTTTAATATCGAAAGATTATTATTATTATTATTAATAATAGGCTAGCAGCTTTAGCTGATGCGCCTATATCACAACACTTATTTTTTAGTAACAGTTTTTGTTATTGTTTTTGTTTTATGTTTTATATGATCGTCCAGTTTGTTCTTGAAAGCATTTACGGAGACAGCATTTACAACTTCACTGGGTAGATTGTTCCAAGATTCTACCACTCTATTGGTGAGAAAGTGCCGGCGAGGGTTCTGCTTGAACTTATTGTGGTACAGCTTTTTAGAGTGTCCTCTCAGGTTTGTAGTATTAGCAAGGGAGAACATATCTTGCAGCCTGGGAACGCTGTAGAAGGCGTTCAGAATCTTAAAAGTCTCAATGAGATCTCCCCGTTCCCTTCGCTCTTGTAGAGTGCTCAGGCCAAGCTCATCCAGCCGGGTTTCGTAGCTTTTATTTCTCAGCGCATTTGGCATTTTTGTAGCTCTACGTTGTACTCGTTCCGCAGGTCAATATCCTTCTTGAAGTAGGGATTCCAGATCTGGTATGCATACTCCAGCATAGGTCGGACATATGTTTTATAAATCTTTAGGAAAAGCTCAGGGGTTATATGTGAGAAAGCTTTATTTATTGTATACAGCAATGAGTTCGCTCTCTTCACCATAGTTATGATGTGTGCCTCCCATTTTAAAGATTGTTAGTATTTTGTTTTTTAATCATTTAATTTTATTGTAATTAATTTTATTTGCTGGATATTTTGGGTAGAACAATGAATAATGCTATTAATTAATTGGTTATTACTAAACTTAGAAAATAAGTAAAATTGTCAATCTGTTGCGATAACAGGGAATTATGAGAAACACAATCTGCTGCATTATCACCATAAATGTATCACCATAATTCAGACAATAAATATATTTAATTTTATTTCATTTCATTTTATTTCACCATTGAAGCGAGGAGTGATATATAAGGATAAACTAGGGGACAAGTAAATGTTTCTTAATAGATTTTTTAAACCCGATCAAGTTTTCAAGTTTTCTCAGTTGCGAAGGCATAGAGTTCCATATCCGGGCCGCCTGCACTGCAAATAACTTGAACATGGAAGTTGATGAATGCTGATGTATAGAGTAATATATTTTCAGTCAGTAATATATTTTCCTGAGAGCTTAATGGAAGGCCATGGGATGAGAGCGGAGAGAATAGATCATACAAATAATAAGGCATGTTTGAATGAAGTACACGAAAGAGTATCGTCTCATGGGAAGCCACTCCATTTGCCTACGAAAGATCGATATGTGATCGAACTTCCTTAGGGAATATACAAATCGAATACACGCGTTCTGAATCCTTCCCAGTTTATTGATTATCTCTACATTCGCGTTTTAGTAAGCCACATTAGCGTAGTAAATATTTGGTAAAACAAGATATTGTTCCATTTCATGTTTAATACAAAGAGGTAGGAAATTCTGCACTAGTTTAAAAGAATGGATGACTTGCAAAGGCTTTATGACTGACTTTACTTACTTAAGGATTTCAAGATAAGTTTTACTCAATCAGCAAACCCATGTCTTTTACATTACTGCTGTAAGGGACAATGACGTCGTCATAGTCAGCTGTTTATTAAATTATCGATCGAGCGCACGACAATCGCGCGCTCTACGTTTGACACGGCCTAGGCATAGACGGACTTATTACATTTATGATATTTTTGAATGTAATAAGTTTCCTGCCACAGTTTCGATTCTAATTACTCGGGTTATTGCCAAGAAGCCCTAAAGGTACTCCTGAAACGGCTTGTTCGGAGAGCTAAAGATATTAGACATCAGGCAGGTATATGCAAAAGCAGACCTTCTTAACTACCTAAAAAGTGAAGATATTCACTTTAAAACTGAGTATAAAATTGTAACGAGGAGCGCCACAACCTGTAAGCACATTGTACGGAAAACCCGAACATCCTTTGCCTAAAGACACTTTGGCTTTATAGGGCCCAAAATCTATAACAATCTAAAAGAATCCATAAAAAACATGCCGATATATCCAATTAAAATTCAACTTAGGAGAAATGAGGTGGAAAAGGTAATAAGTCATATTTTAAGTAAAAGTCTTTGCATTATTATTATTGTCATACATTTTATATTTTTATATTATTTATTTATTTGTTCCATAAACTTCATATTACGACATTTTATATTAATTTTTATTTCCATGATCATGCTATATCGATATATTTAAATAAAAATATAAGTTTAATTTGAATCCACTTATCTGTTTTATATTTTATCATATTTTGTATGTTTCATTTTATTACTATTTGCATATGAATAAGTCATTGCCATACTCAGAGTCTTCCTTAGTATAGGCTATGGCCGATTTAGGCAGATTCTGCAATGAATACGATGTAAATGAATATTTTTGAATGATAAATTATTTGAATTTGAATTTGAACTACGCGTAGATATCCATCGTATGTCTTCATTCAATTATCTTCTATATTTGACGTTAAAATGATTTTATCTGTTATCTCGACGAACGGTAGTATCGCTGTATATATATAGCATTATATTGACAATGACATTATAACTAATGTCATATCATAATCTCGACAAGAAAGATTAAAACTGGGAATATATACGAGTGTGTAATTATAATAAACAAAATATGCTATTTAGAGACTTCTCATACTCTCTCTGCAAATATTGATTCTGACATTTTACAAGTATGGGAAGAAATATTCCATTATCTCGACCACAAGGACAGATATTAAGATGCTTCCTCGGTTCATTGATTAAAGTAGTTGGGCGATTTAATTCGTTCAACTGTACCATATTTTTTTAAATACATATTGATATTAGCAGTGATGGTTAGCACACTAACCGCTCAAGAAACTCATCGCTCAATCGAAAGCGGAAATAAATCAAAGGCGGAAGTGGTAAGGAGTTGACGTTGTAAAATAATATTTTATAGTGTAGATTCAAAAGGTAACAGATAAATAAGTATTGTTATTTCAAAAACTTCTGGCCTAAAAATTTTAAAATTATTCTATATTATTTTATACTAATACAAAATATATAATAAAATCAATAGACAATATAATATAAACAATGATGCAATTACCTAGTCAATAAAATTCATCAAGAAGAAAATCTCAATTAAATTAATGATAAAATAAAAAGAGAAATATTAAATCAATGACGAAAGTCATCTAAATATTAATAAAATAAAAATTCTAAATAATAAAATAATTTTTTAGAGACACCAAATTACAATATTATCTAGAAACAAAGAAAATTATAATGATCAAATCAAGGAAAAATAATTATATCATTAACTAATTAGTCATCATAATAAGGTTATGAAAATAGATAATTACAATGTTATACAGGACACAAATTAATCTAAAGCAAAAAAAGGAATAAGAAAAGGAAAAAGAAAAACCAGATTGGATAGATGATCACACAGTGTGTATAATTAAAATTAGAGTTAAAACTCACTCAAATTACATAAACAAATGTGCAACTGTCAACTACCACGGGCGACCCCGTCACCTCAGGAAGTTTTAACGATATTAGATCGTCCTGTCTCCTGTGAGGTGAGCGCAGAAGACTTGGGACGAAAAACAATCCACTGTCTAGTTACGCCACCTGCCCGTCAAAGGCCAATGCCTCTGTGGGAATGCACAATCGATTGGCTGACGTTGCACGGTGCGAAAACCGTCCAGGAGCGCCCGAAGGTTGACTCCTAGTGGAGACTGGCCCGCAAGCCAGCGTCCTACCCTGGCTCTCACATCCGCCGGATGTGTGTTGACCCGTGCGTTTGACCGACCCTATATAACTGGGTCTTAGTGGCCAAACTGCAACAGGGCCCATTATGAGCTCCCCAATATGCAACAAATATGCAATAATAATAGGCAAAATGACAATGAATACATAATATAGGTATGTAATATAGGTATGTAATTTGATAGGCAAACAGTGCTAGATTTTTTGGTCCATCGCCCACATGCTTAGATCACAGGTATTGCATTTATTAAACATCAATTGAATAGAAATCCATCAAAATGGAATAGAAATCCTAATCATTTAAAGGACTTCTATCCCTTTTTGGTTTTAGTGCATTGGTGTACGAGGGACCGAGAAATTTGGCACAGAGATACGGTGTACACTATTTGCAATCCAAAGGATATAGAAAAAACGTGTAACATTCCAAGATTTCGATTCGTCGCATCCGTAGAAGTGGGATTGCAAGTTTACCTGAAGCACGAGACAGGAATTATTTTTTCTAGCTGCTCTCTGATACCTGGTTGGTTTACTTTTTTCCTTACTTCCGTAGTCGATGGCCATTAGCCAGTAGAGTCCGACCGAAAACCCCTTTATTATTTTGGTCGAGCCGAAAACGAAAATATATATTTTCAGACGTAAACTAAAATCAAAAGTTTTTTATATCTCAAAAAAATAAAACGCATTTTTACGTTAGAAACTCGCATATGTTAACTGACATAACTTTTTTAAATTTAAGTTCAATTATATGACTATTATTTTGATTATTTTTATTGCTGTTATTCTGGCTTGACCGAGAGCACGGACTGCTGAATATGTGGCGAAGAACCAGAAGACAGCATACACATTGTTGTAGCTGCCAAGGCCTCGCCGTAAATAGTTCGGACAGTTTACTGGGACAAGCCTTTCTCGAACCCAACGATCTGCCTAACTTGAAGGTCATGGTCATGGTCATGTGTATAGACTGGTAAGCAGTACCGGGCTACTAGCAGACCACTGACCCAACCACAAAGTGGGTAGTTACAAAAGATCTTATAGATCCAGGTGACATCAAGGACTGGAAACATGCCACCACTCCGTTTACTCTTTACTATGACTTTCCTGTTTAATTATAATTTTGACCTATTTTTTCCATTAAATTAAATTTATGACATTTTATTATTTTTAGTATTATTTTAGTGATCATTAGTATCGCTCTCATTACTCGTACTAGTTTTGTTTTATACTAATTAGTTTAAAAGGATTAAGTAGTTTTGACTTGATCAATGTAGTGTTAATTTTCAAGTTTATTCTATTTGTGTGTGTATGTGTGTTCAATTGAATAGAGATAAACTCTCTTAAGAATGTTGAATATATTGCCTGGCCCGGTGGCATAAGGGTTAGGTTGCCTGATATTGTATGTAAGGTTCAGTATGTCGGTTCGGTATATTCGGTATACAGTCCTGATATTTTGTGACATCTTTCTACTTAATTTACCGATTCATACCCGAGACCATCGATATATGTATGACATCTAATCAATCATGGCCTAAATCACGGCCCATTGGCATAGTGGTTAGGTGGCCTGATCTTACACTGTAAGATTCCGGTTTCGATTCCCGGATGGGTTACCATTTTCCGTTGGGGTAAAATTAACGGAATTGAATTCAGTCGATTGAATGCAATAACAAGAGACAGACTTACACACATAGGTATTACAGGCACACATGCATAATAAAACTTCATAGTGGTTGATTGTAAGAGATCGTCTATTGATAATAAACCAGCCCATCGTGAAATTTCACAATAAGGAGTAGAAACTAACAAACAAACAATTATCAAATAATCTAGTTTTATGTTATCCTTTTTACTATTCTTTTATTGTTAGTATTTTATTGCCTAAGTTTATATATTAAAAAAAGGAATTCTACATTAGATATTCCATTTATGGTTTGGTTTAACTTTATTTTTTATATATAGAATACGTAGGGAGACCACAATTAAGACAGCTGAACGACATAAGGAAAGCTGCAGGAACCAACTGTCTGAGGGCAGCAGCTGACAAAGACACATTTAAAGATAAAGAAGAGGCCTAGTCTAGGAATGGACCAAACCAGTCTGAGGAAGAAGACTAGAATAAGAAGATATAGAATACTAAAAAAATGTCTACCCCGGAACGGGTTACTCCCAGTTGGCTGATATTTACCAATACAGCTCTTGCAGGTTTGTTTCGCCGTCATTTTATAAGTCAATGAATGTTGAACCATTGTAATTGTAATTGATAAGATAGATAGGAAATGAATATAATATAACTATAGCAAGCAAAGAATAAATTATGATTAATCAACGAAGTTAAGTTATCTTATATTGTAATATAGGATAAGAAGCTTTACTTCATCATACTGTTAGGCCTGTCTGTTGTGTCTACACATAATTATATTAGTTGCGTACAGCGGTGAACATAAATTTAATATGTGATATCAGCTGGTCGCAATTGGAAAGGGCTGCTGTTCCATTAAATTAGGCATAAACATCTGCGTCATGGTGTAGGCGAGCGAGATTCGCTTATATAATGTCCATTGCCGCTTCGTAAATATTTGGCCCGATAGCGTTTCTTTGTGAACTAAAGCTAAAATTAGTCCAAGTGAACGAGACAGAGCAATACGTTAGAGCGGAATATGAAACGAACGATCGTCGATAAATACTACCTGCCGAACTTATACGCGCCCGAATAAATTCCAGCATATTTCGTGCGGTGTAAGATTTGACATTGACGGGCAGTTTTAATGCGAAAAAGTGACAACAAGTCATCTCACACTCCGCTCTAGCGTATTGCCCTGTCTCGTTCACACGGACTAATTTCCGATTTTAGTTCACGAAGAAACGCAATCGAGCCCATTGTCTTCACTAGAAGACCCTTCACGATCTGGATACTCATCATCATATATATATATATATATATATATATATATATATATATATATATATATATATATATATATATATATATATATATATATATATATATATATATATATATATATATATATAATGGTTCAGAATATCCGAAAGAGCGGACGCCAGGGTCGATAAATCTTCCCTAAAAGTGAGACCCTCTTACAAAGGGTAGGAAACATAATTAGTCACGGACGCCGAGGATATGAGATTCCTTGAAAAATAGCTGATAACTCAAAGGAAAGGACAGAAAGGGGCTATAAAATATAAAATAAACGAGCGGTCGACCCTGAAACACGAGAATCCAGGGACCGACAACGTTCCCATTCAAAATAAATCGTGAAAAGGACCCCTTAGTAACACATGGTAACGATAAATTCCCTGGCGAGGCGACTGGCAAAAGATTACGATTTATATCTTATTTCATGGGAACGAGCAAATGAAGTATTTTATTTTTATTTTCATTTAATAGCTGGCTGATAGCGAGCCCAGCAATCTTATATCGTCCTTTAAAAGAGTGGATATATTCGAATTTCAAATCGAATTTTCGAAATGTCATTCCGCATTTAAGAGACGATTGATTGTGATTTTTTTCATTGTTTTTGTTTAAATTTGTCTTTAATAAAGACATTTTATTTTGGTTTGCAAAAGGATACGCTTTGTTTTTGAGATGTGGATGAAGGGTGATCGTTCGCTAGCGATAAAGGGATCCCATTAAACCTACAGTGTACCGTCGAAAGTGGTACTCATCCAAAAATACATCTCGTTTAAACAATAAGCATTTCCCAGTCCAGTCCGGGAAAACCTTCCAGCTATGTAAGTGGCTTTTATTATTTTTATTTTTTCATCAAAGTGTCATCCTTTAAACGAATTCTTTAAAAAAAGATTTTACAAAAAACCAATCAAATATATATATATATATATATATATATATATATATATATATATATATATATATATATATATATATATATATATATATATATATATATATATATATATATATATATATATATATATATATATATATATATATATATATATATATATATATATATATATATATATATATATATATATATATATATATATATATATATATATATATATATATATATATATATATATATATATATATATATATATATATATATATATATAATTTTTTTACTCCCACATCTCCCTTCACTCCCACATCTCCGTTCACTCTCACATCTCCCTTCCTTCCCCCGCCTGGCAGATTAACATAGTTAAATATTTTTTTTCTCTTCTCTTTCTTTAATTACAAAATTTATAAATTTATATATAAAACTTTTGTTGACTTGTTTAACTTTCGGAAACATGATTTTGGTTATTGTCACATGCTTTATAAGAAATTTAGTATAAGTACCTATTGTAACTGTTTGTTTCCTAAATAAAATAAAATAAAAAAATAAAAATAAAAAAATTAAAAATCAGCATTCTATAACATAAGAATGTATGCAACTGGAAGATTGCTCGAGGCGATTATACATTACTTTCAATTCTGCGTTGCTTGGATAGTTGGATATTTCGTAGAATATAATATTTTTTTTAGTTTTCGGTTTAATACCGAAAAAGTCGCCAAAATATTATTTTAATGAAATAGTTCCGAAAATCGAGAAGGAAACCGGACTCGGTCGGGCTCTAACGGTCAGATATGAAAGGTGGTCTCAGGTAGAAGCTAAGTCTGTATTCTCTAACCGCGTTAATGTTCAATTTGAATAGGCACGACTACCTGTCGACTACAACGCGTGAACCCGTCACCTCAGGAAGTTTTAACGATATTGATCGTTCTGTCTCTCGTGAGGTGAGCGCAGAAGATTTGGACGAATCAGTCTAACACCTTACCGCGAGATAACCAGGTTAATCACCCAGCGGGCCGACACTCGCGCCCTTAATACCAGTTGCAACCAGATTACTCCGGTCTCCCGACTGGTTACGGGTTAGAGGTTGCTTGCGCGGTCCAGTCCCTTACGTAGCGGTGAAACCGTGTTTAGCGAATCTATCGCGGACCACGGCGTCGTTTATCTCGCAGTAAGGTGAACAACTACATCTGCTCTATAGGAGACAGTACTGTTTTCAGACTCCCCCGACTGTCAGTCAGAATGCACCATCGATTAGCTGACGCCGCACGGTGCGCACACCGTCCAGGAGCGCAAGAAGTTTCACTCCTGTGGGAAACTGGCCCGCAGGCTAGATTCCTACCCGGGCTAGCACTTCATACGTGGAGGCCGCCGCTTGGGTGTTGACCCGTGGGTTTTTGAACGACCCTGAACATATGAGTCTTAGTGGCCAACGGCAACAGGGCCCATTAGCTCCCAAATAGACACAAATTAGGTACCTCGTGTTCTGGGGGAAATACGCATCGATAGTAGGGAAATCTTTTCTCGAGGTTGTCTGCACACTACGCCTATACTGGCCCATATTCCGTTACTTGCAAAAATAATCTTCGTCAGTTAAAAAAATATGAACCTATTCCGTTTCATTATACAACACTTTGGAGTTAATCACTACTTCGGGCAAACTCGTCACCCCAGGAAGTTATAACGATATTAGATCATTATTTCGACCATGGTGTGAACGCAGAGACTTAGGGACAACACAGTCCGCCGTCTAACTACGTCATCAGGGGACCCAATGGTTCGACCTCGCTTCCCTTACTAATAGATCTGGACGGATTTCTCCATTCTCGCTCGTTTGCGCGGCCTCACCTGATGTTAGGGGTACCTACTTCAGTTCGAATTAATTGCGACCGTGGCGCCCTTAGCCCGTCAAGCTCATACCGGATCGGATGTCTAATGGATCGTTTCAAGGTAGCTGTCATCAGGTCAACAGCCTCCCCCGCTATTCGCCGGATTGCACAAGCTAAGTTGACACAGCCGGGTTGGCAAACCGCCCAGTTTCTCCCGAGGTGTTCCCCTGGATCCGCACTTCTGATCCCAACTGTCGGCCCTTCCAGGTTATTATTTACAGCGCCCTTCCAGGTTAAGTCCTTCTTCGAGGAGACTACCAACTAAACCATGAGTTGATCCGTCCCAAGAAGATACAGACAGGCCATCAGGCCCAAGAAGCACGGAACCATTAGGAACCAAATATTAAAGAACGGGTCTATATTTCTAAAGTTTCTGATTTTGATTATGGTCGTTCTTAACCGATGCTAAATTTGACAGCTCCGTGCGCCATCTGCTTTACCATGCGCGTTTGGAATATCCTGGTGCGTTTCTTTATTTTATTGTAAATTGCAGAAAAGTGCTTCTAAAATGCACAAGTAATAATAGCTTATGGACTCTAATTACGCAATAATGTTGACTGTTATGCAGTTTTACCTATGTTATCGTCATTTCATTAGAAGAAAGGGAATACGGGGGCTAACGTTATGAGAATAAAAAGTAATAATTTATAATTTAGTGATTATTTATTCGAGTATTTTATTGATTTCAATTGAATAACTTAGAATAAAGATACATTTCAGAAAAAAATGTATTAAAACCTTCGGATTACATGCTTGTCAGTTTGACTTTTTACTTTTTAAATTCAGCAAGCTGAATTTTAGCCTCATCCGCCTTAACCATGCAGAAACCCCAAACTGTACAATAACACTATTTTGCGGTGGTACCTGTGCCATCGTCATTTCCGCGCCAGTGCTGATTTAGACCCCGATAAGCCCCATTTAGGTGCTTAGGAAAAACGGAATACGGGGACTAATATTACATATGTGAATAGATAGCAATAATTTAATGATTATTTATTCGAGTGTACTATTAATTGCATTTGAATATCTTAGAATAAATATAAACGGCAGCATAGGTATATTAAAACTTCCGGGTTACACGCTTGTCAGATCCGCCATGACTAAATAAACCCAAACTGTGTTTCTGCAGTCAGACCTGATAAGTTCTGTATAAGGAATTCAAATATATTAAGCTCTGTTTTAGTGCGTATTTAGACTCTGATTTATACCCCCTCTACAGGTTGGCCAACGCTTTGGGCAGCACGCTGGCACACGCATTGGCCAGGAATGTGTGGCTAAATCCACACATTATAGAAGGTCGTTTAGTTCGTGTCGGTGGAGACTAGTGTGCGGACATCAAAATGAGCATCAAGGATGGATGACGAGCTGGCGGCGGCCGCCGCGGTGTATATATTGTAATAGGGCACAGTGACCAGGTTATGAAAAAGAAGTTAAACAAAAGCTGATGGTGGATGCCGGGTCTCGTCGCGTACTAAACGCGTGGCCTACGTGTGGACGCGATAAACAATTTGCGCTAACGCCTTTGATTTGTGTTAAAAAACCAACTCCCGACAATGTATGGGCCAACTCTACAATACCTACCAAGGCGACCAATAACCCCCCCTCTGCACGTTGGTCATAAGTATTGGCCAGAGCTATTGGCATATATATCGGCCAACGTGAAGTGGGGCCTTTGACACCAAAGAGAAACGGAATATGGGCCACTATTCTTACACATCAGAACTACAAAAGGCATACTTACGATGACTCCAAAACTGTAACACCAAATATTTCTTATTATATTCACATGTGACACTTTAAAAAATCTTTTCACCACAGCAATTCATTGTAATATAGATAAGTTGCATAGTAATTTGCATAGCAATATAGTTAAGTATCCCGATTAAGTTAGAATAGTAATTATCGTTGTTTAAGAGATCGCGGTCATATCTGCTCCGAAATCAAAACAAGACTGAAACGGTGCGCAAATTCGCTAATACCTCGTGAAGAGGGCACCGTACTATCTACAAGTGTAATTAATATTGTAATGACATAGGCATTTCAGGAGTTTTTGATGATAAAGATAAGTAGTATCTCTCTGCTTCCTCGTACTAGTGAAAACACAACATTGGATCTTCCATATTTTGTCTCTTGTGTCGTAACGAAACAGAATTTAAATAAATAAAATAGCTAAGTATCCATGTAGGTAAGTGTTTGCAGTCATAATCACGTTTTTTCGTCACGAATGTTGTTATATGCGAAAGTATATAAATATATACAGTATACGTATAGATAAAGGTATTAAAATTTTATATAGATTTCAAATAGATTGAGTACATGCCTTCCAAATTGTACGACTGCAGACATTAAACATCTTATTAGATAATTAAATATTCAAAATACAAACATAGGAATAACTAGGTATACCTACATAGAGATAATATTTTTAAATAAGTACAATTTTAAATACACTGGAATGATGTAATGACATTATATTATAATATACAGTCATTAATAGTAATATTATAATATACATGTACCTATATTATAATGTATATTATAATATTATCTCTGTTTGCATTTTTTTTTATTATTACTATTACATTGTCGTATTGTCGTTCATCACTTTGATTATATTCTCGAATATTTTTGACTACTTTTTAAATAATAATTTAATTTTTGTAAGTTTTTTGACTGTTTTTGATGATTTTTAAAAATTTGAAATATATTTCAAATTTAAATAAGTTTATCGAATTTTATGTTGTTAATTAAGACGATTAATACGATAATGTTTAATAGATTTCTCAAGATGATAATGATTAAAATAAATTGTCTATCTTAGAAGAGGCGGCAGCCTAGTTAGGTTTTGACTATTGTAAATCGTAGCTACTGTAATTTTGAAAACGAATAAATTTATTGAAATTCGAATTTATCAAATTACCTACTCAAACCTACTCCCGTCGAAAAGCTTTATCCGAGCATCAGCATCGCTCCCCTGTAATACACCGTGATGTCCTGGCTGATTCAGAACGTCTAAAGGTGATAGATGATGACCCAAGACACCTATTGCACGTACAAGAACCACACCAAGAATCGCCTCAAATCGAGAAATTCGTTCATGAGCCGTACACAACCGCTCGATGGAGGGCATCACTTGCCGAGGATGTTATGCACAGATAGCACCCGCGTCCCATCTCCCCTATACCATCTAATTCTGGCGTATTCTCAACAGACTGAGGGTGGGTGTCACAAGATCCGAGATAATCTCGTTCGCTGGGGCTACACAGAGAGCCCAATATGTACCAGTGGAACGATACAGCATGAAGACCACATTTGATCCTGCCCGCAACTGTCAATCTCCATCACACACCAGGACCTACAAGAGGCAAACGATATTCAGGCCGCATATTCTTAGAGAGACGTGTCCTAACCTGGTCCAGATACGTTAACGAATGAACGAATTTGAATACCTGAATTTTACATGTTTGTGCAAAAGAAATCTTTTTCCATTTCAATTTTATTTTATTAGTCAAACAAACAACCTTACGTACTAAAAATCCTACTCTTATATTAAATCTAAACAATTACAAAATGAATCCCCCAAGAAGAGTCTATTTGTCTGCCTGTCAGTCTGTTTTATTTTATTTTATTTTATACGGTTAACAAACAGCGTTTATATATAACAAATACAAAATATGACAATAAAAATATGAATAATTATATGTTAACACTATTTACCGTTAACACTACGTGTACAGTGCATATCTCCGTTATTATACCTTAATGATACTTACATTTCTTTGCAGTGATTTATTGCAGTAGAAAGAACAAAAAACAAAAAAAACGAAAAAGAACAAAAAAGAAATGAAAATGAAAATTTAAATTAAGATTATAAACATAGTTAACTATTTTGTAACAAAAATATATGTTTTAAAATATTACAAAAAAACTATTCATGTAAACCGTTTAAGGGATTAATAGTCATTAGATGAAATAGGGGGGTCATAAGACTTTTTAATGGTTTCCTTAAAGTGACTTTTACCTGATGAAAAAATATCAATGTACCCGAACCTATCGTCATATGTTTGATTGCGCTAATTTAAGAACCACTAATGGATTTCATTGGATGCGGTTTTTTACTGTTCGTACATTTTCGAGTAAGGTGTCCTCGTAATACTATATATTTTTTTATCTCATAAAATATTAGTTTAAAAAACCAAAAAAACACGCTTTTATAAGTACTGCACTAAAGGCACTAAAAGGCACGAAACATAATTAACCACTCTGTTCTCACTATTCACCTCGTAAGGGACTTAGTGTAAGCTATGTCGTAAAAGTAAGAAGCGCTTTTTCTTCGAATCAAATCATCGTAATGTTTCTCGCTGAAGTGTTTCGTAATGTTTCTCGTTTCTCGCAAAAAACCATTTGTTAGGTAGCCGACCATCCGTTGGCTATCCGATCGTATAGCCGATCCCGTGTGAAACTCTTTGGAGTGACGGATTCGCCCGTTGTGTTCGACACACCTAGTTTATCATAAAACGTATTATATGTATATCTTCTTACAACTTTGGAGTACTCGTAGATAGGCTGCCCAGATACGAAACCCTAAATAAAAATAATTTCTTTATCGCGCCTAGCGACGCTACGAACTACATATGTATATATGTACGTCTACGATTTCCGACACAGAAACAATAAATCGCATAGTAACAGAGTTTTAGCGTATGTTTTTAACCTTGACAACAGCTCCGTCTAGACGACAGGTGACTGTAACTCTACACTAATTTTCAGAGTCGCGAAATAAGATATGGTTTAAAAGTTGCTTTTATTAGGTTAACTTATGCAGAATTGTCACCATTAGCAGTTAATTCGTAAGGAATTGCAACACGGGTAGATCTTCATCTTAGGATTTTCGTAACTTTGGTTTTAGAGTTTTCTATTGGATCGCATCCAATCTTGCAGTATTTCATATCGATGATAGAAATAGAAAATAAATAAACAAAATCCAACTAATGAAAATAGTCGATCAATGAAACTAATGATCAGTCACATCTTGTTTATCACATTAACGCAACTTAATAAGTTGTTAGGAGATAAATCAATCAAACGTCTTTACTTAATTACTCGTTTAAAATCGAATTAACCTGGTATACTTCGATTGACGCCTGTTGAACACTAGAATGTGGCGAATGCGTCCTTCGTCATAGCTGCTAGCTATGTCGATTTCCAGTTATTCCAGTTATTGTAATTAGTAGATCAGATAAGTTCGAGTGTAATATAAGTATTTTTAAATCAATTGTAAATGAAGCACGTGTTATGATTATTGTTGTTTCTAAAGGTGGTTCCATTCCATCACATTTAAAGTTTTATAGTTTAAAGTTCACTTTATTATCCTAAAATTGTTGGGGTACGTTCAAGTATTACGTAACGCAATTTGGAGGAAGGAGGGGTCTTGTAAAACGTTAAGATGCATTACAGGGGCGGGAGGGGGGTTCGAACAACGCGTTATGTAACCTTATTTTTTTTATTTAAATAAAAAACTAGGGAATTAAAATCTCCCAAGTTGGCAACCCTTTTCGTTTATGTTTAATAAGACCATTTTAACGGTTATTACATTATGTGTGATTGTTTATTAAATAACAATATGAATAAATAAAATAAACAATACGCGCATGTATTGCGAGTTATAAATCTCTTGTTTTATTTATTATTACCGGTAACGCGATTAAAACAATAACAAAGGTATTTTAGCGACTTTCCGGTTTTGCGCAACATAATTGACTTTTAGGTAAATACTGTCACGTGGGTGTTACGTAACGTTTAGGGAGGGGGAGAAGGGGTACAGAAAAAAAGTTACGGCGCGATACATGGCGGGGAGGGAGGGTCGAAAATCTTCAAATATTGCGTTACGTAATACTTGAACGCCCCCTTGCCGTATCTTGGTAAATTAACACGAGTTAACGAAACATTGATTTGCGAAACGAATCAAAATTAATGTTAACGTGGTTTCAGCTTCTTTTACTATCATCAGCTTATAATCTGATGCGACCTTGTCTGTTTGGTGCGTTGGAAACCGTAATCGCAAATGTAGTTTCCTAGAATATAGGCCTGGGTATAACGAGTGTTTGCTGAACATAGAAGCAGGATTTTAGTTTAGGTTTATTGGCCGATCCCAAATAGAAAAAAATGCTCGACACGGTATTATATAAGTAACATTTATGATGGGAAAGTTCCCAGATTTCGTTTTGATGAAACGACATAAAATGAGTCGCTGTTTTATGCAGTAGTGGCCTTATAATAAGTGCGATAATGCAATTTTTCAACTCTGTTGTTTTCTTCTCTTTGATTTAACTGTTTTTTTACCTCATTATCCTATAATTTTTAAATTCAATTATTAAACTCGTAAGCTACTAAATATATTAGGACATGACTCACGACAAAGTTAAAGGCATCATTCTCAAGATTTTAGGATACTTTTTTTCCCATTCTAGCATTATTAATCTTTTAATCATTAATAATAAGATCTCAGAAAACGTTAGAAGCATTCGGGATGTGGGCATACAGACACGTGATGTCGATATCTTGGACTCAGAAAGTCACCAATGAGGAAGTTCTACGGCGTGTCGGCCAAAAACGCAAGCGATGGCAGACTGTCAAACAGCGCAAAGCTGCATACCTGGGTCCCGTGCTTAGGCACGACAGGTGCGAACTCTTGCAACTCATTATGACTGGAAAAGTTGCAGGAAAGAGGAGACCTGGCCGAAGACGGAAATCTTGGTTGCGGAACATTCGAGAACGGACCGGGATTACGAGTGTCGCCGAATTGTTTTGCCTGGTGAAAGACCAAAAGAAGTATGCAGAGCTGACTGCCAACTATCACTAGTTGGAGAGCACCCTAAGAAGAAGAAAGCATTAATAATGACCGAGTAATTTTAAGTTAAAACAGTTTTTAATTCAATACTCGTCGAATATCTAAAGTGACGTAAATAATAGTTGTCGGTAGGCAATGTCCTCAAAATTCTAAGTCGTATATTTTTTGAACTAGTATTAACGGATTTAAGTTTTTTTTAAACTTTAAAAAGGCGAGCGTTTTAAAACATTGAAATGAAATATTTTTTGACGTAATTTGGTCCTAAATAGTCGTTTAGTTTCTGAAAAAATTATCAAAATTATATTATTTTAAAGTAAATATTTACTTGAATAAAGACGTGGCTCACGCTAATTATATTGAATGTTAAATTAGTGGAAATTTATTTTTATATATTTATTTAATAAAATTAATATTGTGGAGATCAAAAAGTACTGCAGTTTAAAAGCTTAAAAATATTGAAAAACCAAGTAGTGAAATTGCATATCGGCTATATATGTATGTGATGGCCACCCACTGTAGAGTGTTGTTTTTTGACTCTATTTGAATCTTAAATGATAAATGACAGAATTTTTAATGTATACCTCTAGCGATTATTATGATACATAAATTTATAGGTACATAGAATATAATGTGGCATTAATATTTGTTTACCTTATACCGTGTGGATATAGCGTTTTCTACTTCGAAGTCAGCGGTCTGCTTCTAATAATGGTTAGCTATTAAACGGTAAGTAATCTCTCTGTAAAACCAGGAAATAAAAAAAAATGTGTGAAAATATCGAGGTCTTGAAAAAGTAGTGAATCGTCGTGATCCCTGTGACCCCCGTGACCTCTGGAATAGACTGGAATCCCCCTATGGACCATGAGCAGCCAGTGACGTCAGTGCTCACGACCATAATAATGCATGACCTTTAAAATGTGTGCAGAGCACAAAGTGCAACACCAATTGAGCGATGTCGACGAACTAAGGTCGTCGTCTCGGACGGCTTTTTATTGAAAGGGGTTGCTCACAAACTGGTTTATAGGACTTGGATGGGCGATCGTGGGAGAATGTCTCTGCTGCCGAAACAGGGTTACCCACTATTGCTCAAAAGTTTCGGGACTACAGCGCCGCAGACGAAATATGTAAGGCTTGTTTATTATTATTATTATTTCTTCTGGACAGGCAGCCTTGCCGATACGTCCAGATCAGATCGTGTACGTTCAATCGAGCCATACACAATATTATTAAGCCAAAATCAATCGAGCCATACACAATATTAACAAGTTTTTGGTACAAATCCACATGTCTACCGCTTAGTTTATTCCACGGGTAGTTCTATTTTATAGTATATTGTTAAGGGGGGTTATTTTAGTCTAATTTAAACATTTTACAATCCATATTTTTACAAAATGTTCATTGTCGTTTCAAGAATACAAAAAAAAAACACCAACAAAAAAAGAGTTAAATGCTAGTGAAGTGGGGGCTAAAAAAAGGTGCGTCCTGGTTGACATGTTTCCAACCCTTGTAGTGTTAAGAAATAAAGAAAAACAACGGAATCTTGATTAGTATGGCCCGGACCTTGGAAATAAAGATATTACTTTTTCCAAAAAATGGCGACGATTTGAAAAAAAAAATCTTTTTGCCACTGTTTTTTCATTTTTCCATTTTTTTGAAAAATTGTATTTTTTTTCAAAATCCGCGGTTTTGAATATAGAGGGATAAGCAAAGATGATTTTCACCAAATTTCAAATAAATCGTTTAAGTAGAACTTGAGATATCCTTTCAACTAGTTCGAAAAAAGTAGTATCGAGAGAAAAGCGTTTAAAGTTCGAGACAATGTTTCGGGAGCATAACTCAGATAATGGTAATTAATTCTCACATTTGTTTCTACTTCAAAATTAACATTATCTGAAGTTCTTACAGCTAAACGAGCTGTTCTATCTTCATAATCATGAAGTCGGGGATTACATTATAGTACGGGGGTCTATTGATCGATTCGTTCCGGCACGATCGGTTAAGTTGCTACGTCACAAAAGTCGCTGTAACTCCGAAAATAATTCGAATTTTTTAAAATCTCAAATTTTGCACCTTTGGGATTTTTGCTATTCTTTTTACTTATATTTTATGGGCGCCATTAGCTATAGAATCAAACAGATCACATTATTTAGGACTTTTTCGATGGCGGCTTTCTCCCGCCTTGATATTTGCAGCTTCTATGATATACTTGAATAAATACATTTTCCATCCTATCTATTCGAAAAGGACGACTTGGTTCGCCTTTAAGTGAGCCCAAAAGTGGTGTTTTCTATAAGAAACTTTATAAGTGCGCCGCAATTATCTTTGCGGCTCACTTTTTGAATTTGGAACATCTTAGTCTTCAGCGCCGAAGAAATCGAACGCAAATATTGTTTGAATAAAGACTGGCTGGTACGACGGCCCCTAGTCGCGCCGCCCGGCTGAATAAAAAAAACAAATGAAATTAAAAACACGCGAACGTCAATTGTTTCTGTCGCCCGCGTTTTCGACAATTTTCACGGATTGTAAGAAATTCATCGTTTTGTTTTGAAAAATGAGTTCTTCAAGTGACAGTGAAAGTATAGATTTAACTCCTGAAAGCATTAGAACTGAGGCAAGAAATGTGATTGATTATCTATTGCCTGCAAAATCCCGGGAGAAATATATGAAAGCCTATAGAAATTTTATTGAACGGAGAAATGCAAGAGGCGCCAAGAATTTTTCAGAATCTGTGATTTAGCCTACTTCCAGTACTTAGCCACAACTAAACAACCATCCACTCTTTGGAGTACCTACTCAATATTAAAATCAACAGTCAGTTGTACTAACGACGTAAAACACGCAGAATATGAAACCTACAACAATCTCAATTCCTAATAAAACTGTAACAATAAATATTCATAATTGCGAAAATGTCTCAAATTTAAATATAAGTGATAAGTTGTTTTATTATTAGATAGTATTTAATTTCAATTTAGTTGATACTCTATGTTTTATTAAATAATAATATTACAATAAAATATGAGGCGCCTTTTATTTTCTCATAGAGGGTGATGAAAAGTAGAGTGTATCACTCGGGCGCAAAATATTTTTGGCTCGGGCCCTTTTTTGAATCTCTCGCTACATTCAGGCATCCAATGAAGAATCCCTCGCTACGCTCGGGATTATACTCTATAATCCCTCACTTCGCTCTGGATTCAAAAAAGCGCCCTCGCCGTAAAAATATTATTTTGCTCCCTTGTGATACAATCTACTATTAACGCCCTGCAGATTCTTACTATAGCTTGGGCCAAATTTCGTGATTCTATGTTTAACGATAACAGTCTAGAATTTGTAATATCTAAAGAAAAGTTCAGACGGTTGAATGTTACCCTTTCCCACTCCTCCAAATATTGTTGATTTTCATGGTTGCATGAATTT
This sequence comes from Micropterix aruncella, assembly GCA_944548615.1. NCBI lineage: Eukaryota > Metazoa > Arthropoda > Insecta > Lepidoptera > Micropterigidae > Micropterix > Micropterix aruncella. Next base: position 30,022,566 of record OX155958.1, read on the forward strand.
ATGGGAGAAATAGTCCAAGATATTATTTTCTGATTCCGAATCTAAAATACAGCTGACTTTTTGATGATTCGTGGGACCCTATACTTTTGAATTATCCGAAGTCATAAATTTCAAAGTATTTGATAATTAATAATGTATGACTCACTGCCCCCCTTACTAATCTGCTTATTCGCCGCTTTTTAAGGGGCTCTCTAGACGATCAAGCATGCTTGTCAAGCATTGCGTCGCGAACTGGGCAGGGATAGTAATCCGCAAGAAACATGCAAATATTTAAAATATATATATACTAAAAATGCCTAATTTTGTAGTTTTATACCAGAGAGTCACGTCATCCATCAATCAATTACGTCTAATTAACATGACTCCCTGGTATAAACTACAAAATTAGGCATTTTGGTAAACATTTGAAAAAATATTTGCATTATTCCTGCGGTTTACTATCCGCTCCCAGCCCATGACGCGATGCTTGACAACCATGCTTGATTGTCTAGAGAGCCCCTAAGAGTTTATAAAATGCTTCTCGATTTGTTTCTTTACCGCATATTTTTCGAGTTCAATAAAGCGGATACCTGTCACCTTATGATAATTGCTCGAATGAAACATGACACTCGGCTATACATTTATTAGAAATAATACTTCGGAGAATTTTAAAAATTATTTTTTAACTTGTTTATTTCTTAATCGTTATCCCAAGTGTCGTTAATGTTATCTTAAGTGTATTTCATTTAACACGATTATTTTCCAGTATTCTTTTATGATTATTAGCTACTCCTTATCATGATTATGCTTCTTTATAGATTATTAATAATGGCATTTAAATTATTTTTTGAATGACAGAATATAGACTTGTAGAATACTAGAGAAGTCGCTGACAGTAAGTTGGGCGGCAGCAACTATTGTTGGTTGGGCAACAAAAGAATACTTGTTGATCACGCGCATCACAAAATTGCCTTTTGATCATTTTCGCTATTTTCGTTATATCGCTAATTTTGATCATTATTCATTAAAAATACATATTTTCAAGGTTATTTCGTGATATCCTAAATGAAAGCCACCTGCTTGTGAAATGTAGATATGCAACCAAATGTAGATATGCAACAGTTCTCTTTATTATAAAAAACAAAAAAAATATGGAGGTTAATGAAAAAAGTGCTTAAGAGAGAAACATCGTATGCGACCCTGGAGATTATAAAAATAACTTTGTTAAATGAAATTTTATATATAAATATAAGTACGTTGTTTATATTTTTTTAAATGCAAAATCGTTTTTTTTAATAAAAAAATACGTGTGGCACTCGGGGACTGCCGCGGTAAAGCTATTGCATAGCATTTTTAACAACTTATGCAATTATAATTATTTATTTATTTTATTTATTTTATTTTTCCTGATATCAGATAACTGCGCTCTATCGTAAAACGTTGAAATTATTCCGAATCACTTGCGGCTGCGAAAGCAAATGATTTGGAATAATTTAAACGTCTTCCGATAGAGCGCCGCGCACGATTTTTTTTTCGATAAAGCAAAAAAAACGGATTTTTCGAAAAAAATCGTAGATAAAAAGATAGATAATTAAATTATCTTTAAAATGGTGCAGGTTTCATAATAATACGCCTAATAGTATTTGCGTAGTAGTCGTTTTTGTGTTCGGTTAGACCTAATTTCACAAATTAATTACACTATGTAATATGAACAAAATCTAAAATATTCAAAGCTAAGAATATTAGGAAAATGTTCTTGTTTAACATATATTTTTTTCGAATCGTAAGCAGTACTCGTTTAGACGTAATTATCAGTTTAAAATCATTAATTTTCGTTAAGAAATTTCTTCATTCGGTCGCCGCGCTGGCCTAGGCCCGCGATAAAAGCTATGCAATAGCTTAAAAATATGCAAAAATTTTGCTTATCATTTATAAAACTTTTATTACTTTCAAAATGCATACAAATTAATTTAGACAGGTATAGGATATACTTTTGGCTATTCACTCCATGCACTATATTACACTGTGTGCTGAATTAGGGTATACAGTATTCATATAAGCTGTCGTTTTCAAGGAAGGACGGTTGACAACCCTGCGTATAAGGGTAGCCAGACGTCTTGTAGACGCCGCTCAATATAGTAGTGGACAGTCCACTGCACAATAATAGAAGAAACCCTGTTTATTTACATTCATCGTCTGTAATAGGAAATTATTTTGATCAGCTCGCTGGTTACAGTAATATAATGAAATAAGAGATATGTCATGACACTAAGTTCAGAACTTAAATTATCGAAACCTCTGCCTTGTCTGATTTAACAGTGAGTATGTATAGATTACGAACTCCCTATGATAGGAAAATTTGCAGGGAAGAGGAGACCTGGCCGTGGACGACAGTCTTGGTTGCGGAACATTCGAGAATGGACCGGGATTACGAGTGTCGCCGAATTGATTTGCCTGGCGAAGGACTAAAAGAAGTATGCAGAGCTGACTACCACTCTTTACTAGTTGGAGAGGCACCCTAAGAAGAAGAAGATGTATAGATTCCTACTGTTGGAGACTGAGCTAAATGTAAGCTTTGGCTGAGGTGCGGGGACCGGCGTTGGTAGAACACGCCTTCTTTCGTTAGCGTACATATTACTGTCGAGTAGCATCGGGCGAGTGATGTCACAGCACTAACGTCTGTGGTGGGGATAGCGAACGTCGGTCCCCGCACCTCAGCCACCGCTTATATTTAGCTCAGTCCCCAACTGTACTTTTTTCTGCTGCAATTTTTTTTCTGACAAGGCGTATAATTAAAGTGCTATAATTACCTATAAACACACCGATTAAAACGACCGAATATAAACGCCTGGCCGATTTACCATTACATTTTTATATTGTTTTATATCCGTTAATTCAAATAAATTTACTGTCACTCACGTCGTAAAGAATGCCTTGTTATATTTTTCTAATGTGCTAAGTAAAGTGCAACCGAGCCCGCCTTGCTAGATAATCCTGTGTTAAGACGAGCTCACTTCCTAAGTCATATTGAAGTGGCACGGTTATGTTAGAAAAAATACGTGTGGCACTCGGGGACTGCCGCGGTAAAGCTATTCCATAGCCTTTTTTAACAACTTATGCAATTATAATTATTTATTTATTTTATTTTTTCTGATATCAGATAACTGCGCTCTATCGGAAAACGTTGAAATTATTCCGAATCATTTGCGGCTGCAGTAGCAAATGATTCGGAATAATTGAAACGTCTTCCGATAGAGCGCCGCGCACAAATTTTTTTATTCGATAAAGCAAAAAAAACGTATTATTCGAAAAAAATCGTAGATAAAAAGATAGATAATTAAATTATCTTTAAAATGGTGCAGGTTTCATAATAATACGCCAGATAGTATTAGCGTAGTAGTCGTTTTTGTGTTCGGTTAGACCTAATTTCACAAATTAATTACACTATGTAATATAAACAAAATCTAAAATATTCAAAGCTAAGAATATTAGGAAAATGTTGTTGTTTAACATATATTTTTTTCAAATCGTAAGCAGTGATCGTTTAGACGTAATTATCAGTTTAAAATCATTAATTTTCGTTAAGAAATTTCTTCATTCGGTCGCCGCGCTGGCCTAGGCCCGCGATAAAAGCTATGCAATAGCTTAATAAAGAAAAGTAAATTATATTATATATCATAACTATTTTTTTTTACCGCAGATTACGTCATACAAATATGGGTACAGCCCTTTTGCCGCATTAGCGGCTGCTGCGTCGCGTTCATACGAACTTCATTCTCACTCTCATGTATAGTATAGCAGTTGATTTGCTGCAGCACCCTCTGGTAGCGAGTTACAATAAAGTTATTAGCGCGTAAATATTACAGCGCCATCTAACAATAAGTTACAACAAAGCGGATATCATAAAAGCCTTCTCCATGAAAATATACATATATGTGCCAACTTTCATGGTGATCGGTCAAACGGTGTCGGAGTCTATGACAGAGCTTGAGCAGACAGACATGTCGGAGCTTGGACAGACAGACAGTCATACAGATATAACAACATCCATTTTTATATATACATAGATATAGATCGAAGAATATCAAAATTACAAAAGATTAAACAAGTACTAATTTAACAAATAAAATTTCAAATATTTACTGGAATAATAACATGGCTCACGCTATTGGATATCTATTGGTAATATTATCGGATATAATATTGACTGTTAAATTCAAGAAAAACAAAAATTTATATATATTTATTAAAATAAATAATGTTGGCAACCGAAAGCATTTACAGTTTATAAAGGTTTTGGAACATTACATAAATGTTTACGAACAATAAAATATGCCAATTAATACTGAAATTGGGTGGCCGTTCCAATGTAAAGGTGGGTATCCGTTAGGTTCGTGCATCAACTATGCTCCGCGCATTTGCAACTGCTCCAGTAATGGATACCTTCGCGCTCCTGGAGCATGCGGCGAGCGCTCCACGCGGTGGCGGTAAATGCTGCGAACACAAGAGAGCGCAAAGTGTTCATGGACGCGAGCAAATTGAGGCGTTGATGGTACGTCTCGCGCATCACGTTCGTCGTTCAGTAAACGCAAATCCATCGCTATGGAGTGGGCCGAAGAGGAATGTCTAGCTCTAATCACGGAGTACCGAAATTATACAGTGCTGTGGGATCAGTAGGATGAGAAATTTATAAATAAACTCTGGAGACGACATGTTCGCTCAAAGTTCAAATGAAAACTGCGGAGCGCTCGTTGTTCTTGAGTTGATGCGCTCACCGTCTCCATTTGAGCAGTGGCAGATGCGCGGAGCAGAAATGATGTGCGAACCTAGTGGATACCCACCTTAATATCCACCACTGTATTTGTCGTCTCGATATTGCATGATGATAATTATCACTTTCGTCGCCATCTGTACAACCATTTTAGAGAGAGTGTCTACGTCGCGTCGTTCGAGCCGAGCGACGCCCTTTACTACCAATGTGCTACTAGCATAATCGTATCTATAAATAATCTGCCACGTTGGTCGTGAGATGACAATGGTTTAAAATAGTTCGGATTCTTTGATGTATGCTAGGTACCTGTTACCCTCTTGGCTAAACGAATGGAAGCATGGACGCTCACGAAATAGATAGCAGATTAAAGTTTTCTGTTGAGCAATCAATCACGAACTTCTATGCTTATAAAGACGAAAGTCTGCTCAACATAATTATGACAAAACATTGTAATCAATCGTTTGAATTGTGGATATTAACACTTTTCACTCGAGGCCATTTTCGCACCTAAGAAATACTACATCACAATGTAAAAATACAATTTTAATACCATAAAAATACTTAAAACATAGTATAAAAATACTATTAAAAAACTAAAATATACTACCAAAATACTACTAAAATACCATAAAAATCTTAGAATGGGGATGACTCAAATGATTTTTTCTAAACATCATGTTGATAAATAACATTTTAAACAACAGAAAATAATACCAAAAAAGAACAAAAAATACTACTTAAATACTACGAAAATACTAGTGGACGCAATAAAGTTCCCGGGCGCTGTAGCGGCGCAGCTCGTGCAAAGGGTTAAATTGTATAAAAGTGAAAGTCAAAAAATATTATTATACTATAACTTCTAAAGTAGGCGACAACAGTATTTTACAAATACTTTATTGTCTTATAAGTCAATTTCTTTAGAACTGCTTTAACATGTTATACCTCCGCCTCTTTTAGATTTAGAGTATTCGATTTCGAATATAACGATTTCATATTAGCGAAACTCACACGGAGCGCATTTAATTGGAGCTTGGGTGGTGCGTCCCATAGATAGGACACTATAATAGGCACTATTTATAGAAATACAGAGAAGATGGAACAGTGAACTGGGACAGTGAAGTGGAGATCAAGACTCGCATCGAAATTGCATGCAGCGCCTTTGGAAAAATGAAAAAGGTCATTTGCAATCGTAGCCTGAAAATCCCACTTCGAATACGTCTTCTCAAGTGCTAGATCTGACCCATACTTCAATACTGATGTGAGGCCTGGACTATTAAGGAAGATCTCAGGAAACGTATAGAAGCATTCGAGATGTGGGCATACAGACGCATGATGTCGATATCTTGGACTCAGAAAGTCACCAATGAGGAAGTTCTACGGCGTGACGGCCAAATATGCAAGCTAAGGCAGACCATCCAACAGCGCAAAGCTGCATACCTGGGTCACGTGCTTAAGCACGACAGGTACGAACTCCTGCAACTCATTACGATGGAAAAGTTTCAAGGAAGTGGACACCAGGTCCTGAAGAAGAAGTATGCAGAGCTGTCTGTCTGCTTCACTGTCAATCTTCTGTCAATCTTCACTAGTTGGAGAGGCACCTAAGAAGAAGAATAGAAATACACACATTTCATTTCTCCTAGTATTTTGATTTATTGTAATAAATGGCTCGTTACGTATGACAGTTTAGATTTTTGCAGTCATGGTTTCAGCTCCAGTAACGACATTTCCACAACTAAATATTTCCTTTAAGCTTTGCCAATCCTTCATATTATAATAAAAACGATGTAAGGCTAATAATAAAAACGATGTAAGACTACTCACGTCAGTGGGGTGACCACGTAACAGCAAGTATTAGCGCGTCTCAACCCATCAGGATAGTAGGCGATGGCACCGAGTGATGTCAGTGTACGCGCAGCTTTACGGGAATCCTCTGAAATAGAAAGAAAAACAGAAAGATTAATTAATTATCACATTTTTCTTTGGCGTCCTTTAGACATGTTTCGGCAAAGCATAAAATAAAATCATTATACAACCCAGTTCTGGAAAACCTTTCACCTAAAAGGCGACTCTTTCCCATGAAAAAATCCCTTTGAGAGGAGTATTCAGTTGAAATTTAAAAAAAATATCACGACTAGAAATATTTAATGAAAGTTGAAAGATAACGCTTCCTGATGCCTGATAAATAGCTGTAATTTTATTTACATTTCTGACAAATGGAGCAAGTTTATCGTGCACAGTGATAGGTTAGTTAGATAATGCTTTAAATACAATATTCAGACTCAGGTGGCTTGCGTGGAAAAACTAACCTGAACATATATTTTTTTTTATTACCTAAATGTATACAGCATATTCACTTTATAAAAGAACATTTTATAAATTAACATTAATATAGCCATTAATACATTTCAAATTAGCAAATAATTTAAAGCACCTATTTAATACCTTTTTTTAAGAAAAAAAGAAAAAGAAGTATTTCTACATTTAAATGTATAAGTACAATAGGGGAATGGAAATGGAAGGGAGGGATTGTTATAACGCTATATTATGTAATATACGTTCATAAATGGCCATTTATACGTATACTATCGACATATATATATATATACATATATATATATATATATATATATATATATATATATATATATATATATATATATATATATATATATATATATATATATAAATATATATATATATATATATATATATATATATATATATATATATATATATATATATATATATATATATATATATATATATATATATATATATATATATATATATATATATATATATATATATATATATATATATATATATATATATATATATATATATATATATATATATATATATATATATATATATATATATATATATATATATATATATATATATATATATATATTTATATATATATATATATATATATATATATATATATATATATATATATATATATATATATATATATATATATATATATATATATATATATATATATATATATATATATATATATATATATATATATATATATATATATATATATATATATATAACAATAATTGATTAATAATTTTAGGTTTAGAAGTTGTTTTCATGACATTCGCTCGACAACATCTGTAATAGTACCTATTCAATTTTAAAATATATTTCATAATTGCATTGACCTCTATTCTCTGTGACTTCGATATCGCGTTATTGAGTATAAGTATATATATACGTGGTACGAAACGATATATGTAAGCAGAAGATGACCTGAAATCAATATCACAAACATTGACAACTATGATGACTGATTTTTCACGATAGATGTAATCATTTTTAAAAGGATGATAACGCGAAAATTTTCCATGCCGATTATAACAGCTAGGTCGCAGAAATTATCCCCACATGAGATAAAATATCTTTACTGAAAATCTTATCAGCGCACTATTTAATTCTATTAAAATTCTGCGGGATTTTAGGTTAGGCGATATCTCATATCAGTGTTATTCTTAACATATTCAAGAAAACTACGACTGTTTATTTTGTCAATTATATAGCATGAATAATTTTTGTAATTCTTTTAACGCCAAGCTTAGTAAACCATTAAGGCTCACTATGAGTTTCTTTAGATACAATTATTGATTGTTTTCTGTCCGGTTGTTTACGTATAGTTTGAACAAATTCGTTTGTAGTAATATTTTTTTCTCAAGAGAAAAACAACTTATAGGTTCATTATGTTCGTTATACTAATATCGAACTTTTCTTAGTTTTCTAGATTTTCGGAGAGACGTTCATCGGGATAACAATGGGCCACTATTAGATTTGGAAACTTAGGGGATTAGGGTTTGGGCGGCGGCGACCGTCCATCTTAATTCGGCGTAATATATTTTACTTATAAACTAGAAAATGCAAGTGATAGAAAAAGCGCGTCACAGAGGAATGTGGAGCACTCACTACAGAGTGGTAGAGCTCGTCTAAAGGATGCTGCAATCGGCGATATGAACTGATTAATTCCATAACACGCTAGCTGTTCTATGCCCCTATTTCTTCTCAAGTTTCCTCATTGACAAATGCCGCCCTGCTGTGGCATCTAGATAAACCCCTGGTTACTTTAGTGGCCAATATGTTTAGGGAATTCGGAATCCTTGACATAAGATAAACGTACGCAAAAACTAAGACACTGTACTGTCACAAGTTCAGTTCTCTGATAAAAGTAGTTTCACGTGACATCCCAACAAGAAGCTCTATAAACATCCACATGTATATGTATATACTACATAATGCGTGCACAAAGAGTAATTAAACATCTGGTCTTAATTAAACCTTTGAGACGTCGCGTTCTTGGTTGTGTGTTTCTAATTAGTGAATCGGCGGTAATGATAATGAGAACAAGACAGTTTCAATTACGTAGGCAATGATAATGAGATTCTTTAATATGTTGGGTAACCACTGTTTCGGCTACTCCGTACTGGTTATTTTATGAATGGTTATTTTATATTAGGCATAATATATTATATTTTTTCATTTCTTTTATTTGTTGAATAGCTTCTGTTATTATCCACAAATGCAAATGGTTTTATATTTAGAATATTTGTTAAACATGTATTTAAAATATGCCGTAAAGGTTTCATTTGATATGAAAGCAACGCATTTTTCTCGGTTACGGAAATTATGATTTGAGCTCCTTCAACGGTGAAACGATTACTGATATATCTAACTATAAACAGGTCTTGTTATTACACAGGATTATTACACGGTCGTGAAATCCTGATAGGAATATGCACATCGAGAGTCTTCCGCTAGACGCGAATGAGCGAGTTACTCTAAAATGTAATATAATTAGCGAGAAATTTATTAGGCATTGGAAAGCATTGTAAGCAGTTTATATTTTTGAATAATTGAACGGCCTTGAATAGTTTTTTAAATAATCAGTTCATAACGAAAACGTTTAGTGAAAGTTTGTGACATATACCTTCTGTCTAAAAAGTTCCGGGAATTTAGAATTAAAAAAAAATCTGTTAATGATTTAAAAAAAATAAAATGTTAAATTGGTAGAAATGTCTTTATTTACACTATGCCTAGAAAGCGCGCAAACTGTCAGCCATTTTGATTAGAACAGCAATTGAATTGTACTTCTTAGTAGTGCGTCACGATTTTCACAATGAACCAAAGTATTGAACAAAGAGTTTGCCTTAAATTTTGTGTTGCGAACGGATTTTCTTATGCCAATTTCCTAAAAATGTTAGAAAAGGCTTATGGTGAATCAGTTCTATCCAAAACACGGATCTACGAGTGGTACAAAGCATTCAAGGAGGGCCGAGAGATCGTCGAAGACAACCCTCGTTCCGGGCGACCTTCGACCTCTTCAAAAGACGAAAATATCAAAAAGTCAAGGAAATTGTCCTCCGTAATCGCCATTCCAGCTTAAGAGAGATAGCACGTGACCTGAACCTGAAGTCTCATGAGTCCATTCGCTCGATTTTGGTAGATAAATTGGGCATGAGACGCATCGCCGCTCGGCTCGTTCCAAAGGAGTTGAATTTTCTACAACAACAGTACCGCAAACAAACTTCTTTAGACATGCTGGATCGCGTCGATTCTGATCCCACATTCATAGAACGCATTATAACTGGCGATGAGACATGGGTCTATGAATTTGATATGCAAACAATTCAACAGGCATCAGAGTGGAGGACAAAAAACGAGACAAAACCGAAATAACCACGACAAAGTCGTTCAAAAGTCAAAGTAATGCTCATTGTTTTCTTTGATATTCGTGGTTTAGCCCATCACGAATTCGTTCCAGAAAGACTAACGGTCAATAAGAAATATTATTTGGCCTTTTTAAAGCGTTTACGTGAGAAAATCCTTTAAAAACGGCCTGAATTGTGGATCAACAATTCGTGGATTTTCCACGACGATAATGCACCGTCGCATAGAGCAGCATTTGTGACCGAATTTAAGGCCAAAAACGCGACAAATACAATTGATCAACCACCGAATTCACCAGATTTGGCCCCGTCAGACTTCTTTCTGTTCCCAAAACTAAAATTGCCTCTTCGTGGTACCCGTTTTGAGTCCATAGAGTCCATTAAAGAAAATTCGTGGAAGGAATTGAAGGCTATACCGAAAAACGCCTACAAAAAGTGTTTTGAAGATTGGAAAAAACGCTGGCGAACGTGTGTTGTGTATCAAATGGGGACTACTTTGAAGGTGATAAAATAAACATTGACGATTAAACGAAAATTGTGTGTTTTATTTAATAATTACCGGTACTTTTTAGATAGAGTAGTATGTGACTCGCAAGTGTCTTTGAGCTTTTTACTGCCCGTGTCATACTGACCCGTCTGTATCTGAAGCCGGGTCTCCTGCGCGTGTTTTTTCAAAACAATACACGAAAACATCGAACAAAGGGGTGTGCCCATAAAATATTTTTGTTTTCCGAGGACTTTGGTAAGAAGGTAATCAATTTATGAATATTTTGCTTTGTTGAGGTTTGAAACGAAATTCACCAAATCGAAATCGAATTCAAAATTAGTTACTGTAAGTATTATTACATTGTTGTTTTATTTACCTTGGCTCAAGATTGAATTATAAGACGTGGAAATCCATTTTTGATTTTGAATGATGCAGTCTTACGGTAAACATAAAAAAAATACTTTTACCGGAAACGTGATTCAAATATGACTTTTGAGGTAAGTCTTACAGTTAGAGCTGTGTAGAAAATGAAATTGTTATTACACGACTGCCCAACAAAAAAAAGGAGTGTAATGTGTTCAGGGTTCATCTATGTATGTTTTCCGTTTCATTGTTCCACTATAACTTCTAAACCCTTGAACCGATTTAGGAGTGTGTGGTATTGTTAGAATTTTTATCTCATCCCGAGTATCATAGGGTACCGCAACCCAATGCTCGTATATAAGGAGAAAGCAGCGTCTTTGATGTAAGTCGCCGTGTATAGCGGTGCGTGTTGATATTCATCATTTGACAATTTAGTTTTTTTTCGTTCTTCCTCTTCGCAGCCTTCAGGAATATATCCAGTAGGCCTAGTAACGAAGAGAAATATTTGGAATATAAATTTAGGAAAATAAATTATACAAAGTGTTTAATTATTACACTGCACAAAATATTACCGATTTTTAAATAATCGTTTTTGGTTCTTACGAATAAATTCCGATCCAACATTTTGGAAAATTATAAAACTACGCAATTGTACTCGGAAAAAATCCGGTATGTATTAATGATGAAACCCTGATTTTTTATTTCACCATAACTTCTAAACGCTTGAACCGATTTAGAAGTGTGTGGTAACGTTAGAATCGCTATGTCAACCCGTGTCATAACGTACGTGATTGCTCTCTTATAAGGAGAAAGCAGCGTCTTCAATACATAAATCGCCGTGTTACGCAAAGCGTGTTGATAGTCTTCATTGTTATCTCCAGAGTGTCATAGGGTACTTTATTAACTGTCCAAATATCAAGTAAGTAGTTGTCTAAATGTCCAAATGTCAATTAATTAAAATAAATATATCGTGTTTAGGGTCAAATTAAAGATCTGATTAAGTACTTTTCGGAAATAGACATCCAACTATATGAATAAATACATCAGCCACAAATATTTCCTTAAAAAACCGTAATAAAAATAATTACAAATACAATTTAGATCTCTTTTTGTAACGGCAGTCGTGTTTTTTTAATTCTTTTTACTACAGTTACTTGTTTTACTTACTTATTATTCATTAATTAGGAGATCGCATCTCTTGTTTAATCTGCTGTACTATCATACAAATATTTTTGTAGACAGGCCAGTGGGGAGGGTTATAGCTCTTCTTAATTTCTTACCCACAGAAATAGACATCTTTTGTATATCCCTTTGGCAGCTAAAAAGGTAACTCTCTGCTATCTCATGTTTATCATAATCTGTCTTTTATTGGGTTTTATATTTTTATGTTTTTTTCTTGTTCAATGTTAGCATTAATTTAGTTATGTAATTCATTTATTTTTAGACTTATACTCTAGCTTTAATAATTAAGGGCGAATTGGATTCGTCTGTAATGCTCTTGAATAATATTTGAAACTAATAAATAAATAAATAAAGACTGAAATACCTGGAGGCTGAAATAAGCTGCAAAAACGTCAAGGTTTTAAAAAAACCTTTCGTTTGAAAAGGTTTGAAAAGGTCCTGCAGGGATGCTGATACAAAAACCGCCCCTTTTTGCGATCCTTGTGTGATATGGCACGCAAGAACAATTTAAGAAGAAACACAGTTCGACAAGATGACAAACGTTTGCTTTATGAAGGTAGCGATTCATTTACAAACTTTGTAAATAATTATTGAAAATGTTGACTCAAAGTCAACTCTTTTAGGACGAGGTGTATCTTTTAGGTGTATTTTAGTACGAATATTCAACGAAAGGAATATTATTATTGTTAAATCTAGCAAATCGTTACATCTAATATATTGTATGTTTATTGATTTATTCTGTTCTCGGATTGCGTGTCCTGGTCGAGGCGGATAATTGGCTTAAGTCGGTATACTTGATTGATTGATGTTAGACATAATTAATTCCGCTTCCGGAAATATCCAAGTGGTAGAGGTTTATTTATTCCGATCACAGAGAAAGCGGCCGTAAAATAATTGCTGTAAATACGAAGATTATGGAACAATATCCTATTTCGCTAATAAAGAATTTTATATTATATAATTGGCCTGTCTTAGAAGTAGAATAAGATTAGGTAATTAACGTCAATATTGTATTTAATGCTAAAGAGAGAGGTTTTATATAAAGAGCTTCTAGTTTATGAGATATATTTTTTTTAAAGATAGAGCTTCTAAAGATGGGAGTGTTAGTTTATTTTTTCTATTTCTTTTTTACTCAGGTGCCTTTTCCGCTTCATAAGTTAAATATCGTCGTATTAAAGCTATTTTTCTTAATTCTTAAATGAAGTAAATCTAAACCATACTTTGCTATGAGGATTTTGTCATAGGCCAAGAATTCTTGTCTGAAGAAAAACTGCGTCATTATAGGTTTATTGTTTGTTTTTTTCTTAAATTTATTGTTTTTTTAATGCTGAATTTATATGTTTGAATTGTCTTTATAAATTTAATTTATTAGTTTATCTTATTTTTACCGAATAACATTTTGTCCCACTAGGTTAAGGTTAGCTGTAAGATATTGCTTTTATTCAATAAGTTCTCCTTTTTTATTAAGCAAATAAAGCGTTTTTATTATTATTATTTGCCGGCAAAGTTGTGGGGTGACAGCCGATTTAGTTTTTTTTGTAAATCTATAAACGCTATAATATGTTTAAAGAGGCGTTCCTAAAATGCCCATGTTATTATGCGATATACTCGTATAATATGAAATGAATGAAAATATAAAAACTAAACATGATTTCTGCTGATGTAATTCTGAATAATTTCTGATCATCCCTTTTATGCCACTTTACATTTACCACAATAAAGCATTTGATTATTGCAATAAGACAGGCGCATGAAGCGAAAGTGCATATCTATTACAAGAGACATGAGATATTTTTATTGAATGTCGCGACATCAAATCAACGACATGGCTATATGTTTGTACGAGTATTTATCATGTATCAGTAAGGCGAGTAAAACCATGTGAATCATTTTGCGTTAGTAGTATTTAAAAGGTTAAACGTTACTTGGCCCTAATTTCTACTGGGACAATTCCGAGTATTGTTGTGGCTGCTCGTGCAACAGACAAAACATTTATATTAGCACATCCAACTGACCGGATTGCAGACCAGCGGTTTCCCAATTGGGTTCCGCGAGATCTTCGTAAGGGTACCACAAATTTCCTCTCGACAACTTTTATCATGACAGTATGTCATTACATACGTTAGGGTATATAGTCAGTTACATGAATCATGTTGAAGCTATATTATACCTTTTTTTTGTATTACTCGTACGGAGCATGGTGAACCATATAATCGAGTAATGGAGTTTCAACAAAATCCCTTGTAATTCAACAAAATTACGATTGGAACATCATTAGTCTGTATAAAACCATAATAACAAAACGGTAATATAAGAAAAAATCCAATATTTTTTCTGAGTTTGTAAGTATCACAATAACAAGTGTGATTGTGAGCATATCACAAGTGTGATATAAGCAATCACAAGTGTGATTGCTTTGAACTTTATTCCAATAACCGAACGTCATACCTACCTGTCAGATCGCGGAAAAGCAATATTCTAAGTAAAATATCAGCATGCCTAGATACGGGCGTTTTTGCAAGAGATAGGTATGTGATGAGCCAATGGCTATGGGTATAACTTGTTTTTCCTGCAAGATTCAATATAATGTATACCGAATGGCATATTTGTCTGTATAAAACCATACTTGCGAACCATACTTTCTTAAGTACAAAATACTGACTTTTACGTCTGAATATATTTTTAAATGTCTGCTATATGCTAAATCAAATATTAACGAACAAGGGGTAAACGGGAATATGCACTCCCACAATACACGCAGACGTGATGACGTTATCCTGCCTAAAGTACGCCTTACGCAGACACAAAAGTCCTTTGGATATTTGAGCTATAAGCTCTTTAACCAGATACCACTCGCCACAAGAAAGATAGAAACAAAGGCGTTTAAAAGATTTATTAAACAAAAGCTGCAATCCACACATGCTTTCTATAAGCTGGGTGATTTTTTTGAGCATGCCAATTCTTTCAAATGGGAATAACATTAATATGTAACTTTCAGGTACCTTATTTTAGTTCTTATTATTTAATAATAATATTATGAATAATATTATATATGTAGATTACAATGTGTAACGTAACATACCTGATCATATACATACGTTGTTTTTTTTCAATTTGGTTTTATACTTTCTATGGTGTGATTATTTTTTGAATAAAGTGCCTAAGATGACTATTATTATTCTTATAATAATTACCCTTTTTATATGTATACTCAAGTACATGGATTCAGGTCTATTTGTTTTTTAAATTTTATTTGTCTGCCGTGTAAAGCCGACTTTAGTCAACGCTATTGTCGAATTAATGTTTATGCTTTAATAGTTTTATATCTACATATAATTATATATTACTAGCAACTGACGAATTCTAATATGCGATTATTAGCTTTAATTCATAATTCATGCTTTTATTGTATATTCTGAATGAATAAATTGAATACTGAATACTGAATACTGAATTGCGGACATCTTTCTTTTGGTATGAGTCGAAGCGGGACCATCCTCAAACCATCGCTATATCGTGGTAATTGGCAGTAAGCTAGGTACGTGATTTGCGCTCTCATCAAGGATTTGCGAACAGGACGATTCGTGGCCATCAACACGGTCACTGGTGGCCGCCTGACATTTTCAGATCGAGCGATATTTGCGCAGTCGAGTGCCTCGTGAGTATCCGAGGCCACGAGGCCGACGCGTCATGTGACCTCTTCGGTCAGAGCCTCGCGGCGCGGGCGTCCACGTCGCACAGTGGTCCTCGGTCGAACAAAAATAAACTGAATCGTTTTAAATCCTTATTAAATTGTCTTCCTACCTATCGAAGGTTGACGATGATTAGTGTTCAACCTTAGATGCGGTAGCTCGATGCAATTTATTTAGACTATTTTATGTATATGATTACTACATAACATAAGTCGAAACATGGAAACATAGACAATACAATCAATAATTATGATAAGAAAATATTGGAGAAAAATCAACACCATCCAACTAGATGTGGGGAGTAGTTTATTTTTATATTTATCTAACTTAAAGTCAAAACTATTCAGCAAAGGACAATGGGCAATAATGTACGGGCCCTGGGCCTACCTCTCCAATAACAATAATATATTTACCATTGGAAAGATCTATTTATCTAGAATATTTATGAGTACGGCAATTTACCCCAATTTTGAACCGTTTCGGAATTTTGAAGCTCGTAATCTTCGTAAATAATAACTAATTACACGAAAATCTCAATGCCAATTATTTATTTAAAATATATTATTTGCATGGAAGATCCATAAAAGACAGTATATGATATTGGACGGTAACTGGGCATACCATGTTGGACAGTCGACCTTAGCATATAACATACGTCAGTAAACAGAGCGGCTTTGAAAACATGACACAGATTACAGAGTTCAAGAAACACATCCCAGTATATCTCCTCCATATACTGCTGACAAACTTGAGCATTTTTAGGAATATATAGTTTGTACTCACACAGCGTATGTACTACATCGTTTTGGGTATTTCGCGAAGGTTTTAGTTTAAACAGTTATAAAAAATACAATGCCTCGATGCGTTAGATGTCCTAAGGGATACCAGGTAATTAGCCATATTTAATAGGATATAACTCAGAAACGGCTCCTAATTGAGATCAGTCGTTTTAGAAATAAATGTTCTATATAAAGAGATATATCCATTGGTATATGATTTACAGTAATTAGAAAAGAGGGCCTAAAATGCCCATTTCCTTTTATTCAATTTTTGATTTCCTATTTTATATCTTCTCATGCGCCGCAGATGAATGAAACCAAATTTCTAAATATCCACTATTCTCTCGTACTATTTAGCTACGATAGAATAATTAGCCCAAATATTCTGCTTTGGGCTAATTATTCAGATATAAAAGATGTCCTTACATCACAAAAAAAGAGGAATAAGTTCAATCAGAGGAATACGCTTAAGGGAACCTTGCAAACCCTTGCTACGGAACAAAAAAAAACTCACTGCATATGGTATCCTCGAATATGAAATGCTTTGTGAATTTTATAAAAACAAAGGAAATTACTTCTTCTTCATCAGCGCGCATTCGCCCACCGTTGGGCATACGCCTCTCCAATCACTCTCCATCCGGATCGGTTGTCCGTTTCCATCATCCAGACAGGTCCAGCTGTCTCCTTGATGTCATAAGGTTGTACTGTTCATCATGATTGGAGGTATTTAGCCCGATACCCGCCACGTCGGCCACACGTCGTGGCGAGCTCCACACTTTCAGGAAAATATTTCCATTTCCTAGGCTTGTGGCAACCTGGTCGGGTTACCTAACCGCCGAATTACACTATATTCACTAAATTTATTATTTAATTATTATTTATTGTTGAGAAAATTTCAAAATATATGTTGACACTTAGAATTTAAATTTCGAATATAATTACAAGGAAATTACTAACACACAAATAAACAGAATAAATTACTCTATGTCTCCATCACACAACCCAAAGTTCACAATATAAACTAACGGCTCAATACTGAAGCACACTATTTTACAACAAATTAACAGAGCATATTAAAAATATAGAAAAATATGACTACTTTCGGAAATATACAAAAGACTATTTGCTGGAAAATTGGTTTTACAGTTAAGAGGAATTTAGAATATATTTAGATATTTTATTTTAGTCCAAAAAGTGTTTTTAATATTTTTTGATTCAAATTTAGTCCTAATACGTATTCATTTTAATTTTAATTGAGTTTAGTGTATCTTTTTGCTATTGTATTAACACAGACATTACGTGACTTACTTAGAATAGATTTGAATAGAAGTTGTTGTCGTCTATATCTTATAATTTTACTTATCTGATCTTTTGATTAGATTATCTAATTAGGTAGCTTTTGAGTATTCGCTTCTAAGGCTGCTTCTGCTTTATGATTTAATTGGAGATTCCCCAAAAAAATATTCTTTAATGACTACTTTTATTTAAACTGTTATTTTTACACTACTTTTGATTGTTCTTTATTATCACGTTACTTTTATGTATATTAAAAATTGGGTCATAATGGAATATTGTTTGATAATGCATTTATATTTTTTTCATACTAAACGGGTTTTTTGAGAAAAAAAATAACTTAAAACATGAGTTTTAGTTTGTTGCTTAAGCAGTCACGCGGAATCTACATAGAATGTTGCCTCGTTTTTATTCTCTCCGCTTTCATTTATTTTTTCCATGGAGAATCAGTCGCAGAACAGAATATTATTCATTTGATCATAAGATCAAGGTTTATTTTCCTTTTTTAATGTTTTTCCCCGATTAATGTATATTATAATGTCCCACAAATTATTCCTTATTGATATATTGTCTAATAACTCGTAGAGAATTTCCAATTAAAGGAAATTGTGAAAATATTTGGTACTCCAAAGGCCAAAAAGGACCAAAATATCGATGGAAGACCAAAGGCCAAAAATAGTGACTTTGTGGCGGAAGTAAATCGAATATTTAACGAAGTGAAACTTGTTCAAAAGATCGCCCGAAAGACGACCCAGGGGAACTGGCCCGCAGTCACAAAGTCCTACCCGGGCTCGCACTTCTGCGGGGAGGCTACCGTGGTGGGTGCCGACCTGTGAATTGGACCGACCCTAACACATGGGTCATAATAACCTAACTGCACGGGCCCATTCGCTCCCAATGCGAGACCACAATTGGAGCTGTCAACTACAACTGGACCACAGTGCGCTGCCGCAACCGCAACACGTCAACCGCGCCTTTGACGTCACATACGGACGTATACGGACGTTTCGGTAGCTTTCTCCTTGGGCGTCGCGGACGCAAATCATGTTGGGCGGATATGGTCTGATATCTCTTCGTGATTCTTTTTTAGTTTTATCGTAAAAGGTCCATGTTTTTTTTAAAGTAATTTGGAATGATAAATTATTTATTACGCGGAGTCGAGTTTGATTAATGAAATATTTTTAGAATTAGATTGCGTATAAGAAATATTCATTAAAAAGAGGGGAGAGGCGGGGGTGGGGGGAGGGGAGTTAACCTTGTCTGAGCTTGTTTGTTCAGAACTCAAACTTGACAAATTATATATATTTTACAATTGTAAATTACATATGGTGAATGTCACCCAGTGTTTCCCGGATTCGGACCCTTCCCCCGTCCCCTCTCAACCGCCCAGTCCCAAAACCTTCTGGAGCGTTATAGAATATTCTGCAACATTCTAGAATATTATGGAACTTTCCGGCACACTCCGCCACTCAGTTAAGGAGTCCATTCTGAAACATTCTGAAACATTTTTCGTCTTCTAATAAGAAAACAATATTTTCACATTTTCACCACCCAGCACTAACCACGCACGGCCACTCCTATCAATGTCTCTTATTATCGACAGGAGACCTATGTCCAAGAACTACGCACGACAAGCGCGAATGGGCGGCAGTGAGTTGTTTTGGAGAAAAATTAGTGCTCGAACACAGACTTTACTGTATATTGATTGTATAATTTTTACTTATATTTCGTGCGTGCGTATTAGTGCGAGTACATTATATAGGTATGCAATAAATATGTAAAACTGTAGTATTACAAATAAATATTATTAATTGCACAAACTATAAAATTCCTCTACGGAATATAAAGCAATTTTAGTGAAAAGGTTCTCAATTTGGCTTTCGTTTTAACTAGGTACGTCTTAAACCATTATACTTCATACATTATCATAAGCATGCCGTGATTGTGTATTTGTTTGTGTGTTAGCGAAATTGTGTATTTGTTTGTTTGTTAGTATCAGTTAGGGAGATCGTTCTTGTTTGAAGATCGATACATATTATCCTCTCAGTATAAGTTCTCCAATTGCAAGGAAACAAACCGGTATTATCCTTAAATTTATCTCATTAATAATAGATGTTCAATCTTCGATAGGCAGAAATAAAGATTATACAGGCAGTAATTCGAGTATGATCATCATCAGGCGATAGGTGTCCACTGCTGGATATATGCCTCTTCCATAGCAAGCCATGACAAACGATCTAGAGCCGTCTTCATCCTACTTCCTGCGACCGTGGCAATGTCATCGATCCATCTTGTGGGGGACGGTCCTACACTGCGTCTGCCGGTTCGTGATCGCCATTCAAAAACCTCTTTTCCCCACGGTTGTCGGTTCTGCGAGCTATGAGTATGGCCTGCCCATTGCCATTTCAAGTTGCTGATTTTACGAGCTATGCCAGTGACCTTGTTTCTTCAGCGGATTTCCTCGTTTAAATTCCAATCTCGCAGTTGAAACTCGTGAAACTCCAAGCATAGCTCTCTCTATCGCTCTTTGCGCGAGTATGATATGATACACAGGTGATGTGATACATACAGTATGATATGATACAAGAATGACACCCACAAATAAATAAAAACGGCAAGAATCTCATGGATTCCAATATCCCCAAAAAGCCCGTAGTTATACCTCCAAATAGTAATTCAAGCTAATGGAAAATATTATATGAAACAATATAATAAATAATATGGTCATGTTAGTTAGATAGGTTTTAATAGCCAATAAACGAATTTTTGTTTTTTTTTTGCATTTGTTGACATTAATTAGGCCACACTACAAGGCTTTTCCGGGTGCGGGCACACAGTCAGGAAACAATAAAACATTCTTGTTCAATAGGAGATTAATGTAGTGTAAAGTACCTACCTAGATAAAAGTATGAATAGTATTCGTTTTATCTTCCAAGTTGTCATCCGTAGAATTCCATATATAATTTTAGCAGATTGGTTCTAGGATCAGTTACGCTTGTGAATTCCACAAAAATAATATATTCGTTGGAGCGTAGCCAATTTATCAACATGCATCGTGTTTCAGTACAGTCAGCGCGGCTGCGTATTCAGAAATTTTAACGGTATTTTTGCAAACAAAATGCAGAATACAAAACATTGAACGCCTGAATGGAATGCATCACTCGGACATTCGACCGGTATACACGCATAATGGATAATATATTACAAAAACTACGACACAATCACATTGTAAAGGAGAGAGTGTGTATTCAGCTTGGTCTGACATCGTATTTCTAAAATGACAATGGTTTTTTGCAATTTGCAGCCTACCTATATCCAGGGTTGCCAACCGCATCTCGGGACAGTTGCGGCCCCGTACATTTGCGGCCCCGATACAATTGCGGCTCTCTCTTAATTTTTCGAATAATGATAAAATTAAAGTGAGCCATTTGCGGCCCTGACTCTATTAATGGGATACCTGCTTTTTTGTTTCCGGCGACCACCTGGGATGTTTGTCGCTTACTATTTCAAACAATCTACTGTAGGTATCTTCTGCCTATTTCTGCAGTAGCGCAAACATTACATGCGCGTCATCTTTGGTTACGTTTGGTTATCGATATCGATGAATTTTAAGCAGGCTATTTTAAATGTGATAATTAAAATTTTTATTTCGATTAAATTACTTATAGAAAGTATATTCCTACTAAACAATATTTTACAGTAGGTAATTTAAAAATACAATCATTAAAGTTATTAATTAGATACAAAATAATATTAGCAGGTATCCCATTAATAGGGTCAGGGTCGCAAATGTCTCACTTTAATTTTATCATTATTCGAAAAATGAAGAGAGGGCCGCAAATGTATCGGGGCCGTAAATGTACGGAGCCGCAATTGTCCCGGATTCGCCGTCCCAACCGTCCTGTTTTGGGAAAGGGCAGTCCTTTTTTTACAGTTTGTACCCTTCCATATTCCTGTATGTCCAAAAGGACGCTGATGGTGATCATTATATGCTGATTATTTTGATTTTAAATTTGATTTTAATTTTAATAATTTGATAATGACAAAGATGTATTACAGCTAGTTACGTAAACCACTATACTTTTTTTTATATTAAGCCTACCTTAGTACAGGCGAGGCCTAGTTAGGATGGCTTTGAATTTTAAAAAATGATGTAATATTATTGATAAATAAAGAATTTTGAATTTGAATTTGAATTTGATAATTTTATTTTAATATCTTCAAATAGTGGTACCAATAATGTGGGGCCTGGAACCCAGGTTAAGAGATATTCTGAGGATATACGTAATTTGCATCGTTTGTAGTTTTATTACATAGTCTTTCCTATTTTCAGTTTCAATTAATAATTGTGTGTTTTTTCTATTTGGGGGGAGAAGAGGGAGGGGTGTTAGGGGGGGGGGGGGCAGGGAGGGGGGGGATTAAAAAAAAAGTTGCGAGAATTCCTCCTAATCAGTACTCAGCAGTTTTATTAGATCGATGAAAATTTTATTTAGATGCTGTCAACATGTATTCGATACTGGAAGAACGTAGATAAAATAGTATAACGCGCCTGCGGGAGAAGAATTAGAACGTGGCACTTCATATCTGTCAGCGACAGTAAACACAAGTACCTTTACTCATACCTGTACCCACAAATGACAAGCGAAACGCAAATATGACTGACTAAAATGAAATAGAAGATCACTCTAACATAATGTGTTATAAACACTGTTATGGATAACTTTAGAATTTTGCATATTCATTCATATTGCTCGGTTATGCTCTTTAACTAAACTGATTAAGTAAACCAATGCTTTAAATGAGTTGAGTGAGAAGTGCCTGATGAGGAGCAGATATACTTGTAACGCAATAATCTTCCGTTCATTAATTAGGCCACAGATCCACTGGCAAAGTATTTACTTGCTTTATGGATTAATGATCTACAGCAGATATAAAGAGTACTCCATGAGTTGTTTTTTTAAACATACTTACTTACATTTACGTTGAGATATTCTTTTAGTTTTCAGATAATATCATATTAGGTAATATATCGTATAATTATCCGAGCAACTAAGATAGTCAATAGTGGAGTGATTAAATACCCTTTGACATTGACATATAAGCAATGACGTTCAGATTCCTGATACGCAGAAATTTGAAAAGCAGCTTGCAATTATGAATTTTGCAGGAAAGGTGATCATGGTGGGAGAAGACAGTAGATGTCAGAAGTGGTTATTACAATGAGATCGATAAGCCTGTGTGGTGGAGGGGGGGGGGGGGCATGACTGAGAGATGAAACAACCCGAAGAAGCTCCTAGAAATCTGAAATCTGGAGTCAGTTTTAGAAGACAAATATTGAAATCACCAATTATAATATCATGGTGGGTGTTTTCAATTCATGTCAGTGCAGGCTAAGTTGAATATTAAAACTGTCATCTCTCAACGATGTTGGTGAGAGTATATGTAAAATACCTAGGTTTTAAAAAAAATGTGGAAATATTCATACAAAATATTTACAAAATATTCAACGGAAAATATTCCTAAAAAGTGAAAAACATTTTTTAATAGTGGCAGTTTGGTAACGAATGTCAATTTTCCACAAAAAATAATACTCATGGAAAGGCATTGCTTGGTTTCTACAGTGCTCTACGCCCGAGTCGTAGCAGAAATAAGCTAAATCAAAGAAGACATAATCTCAACAATATAAACAAATTATAGTAAACTTCTTTATCGCAGAATATAAATTATGTGTCACTGGAGTTTGCCTGTGGGGTGACACACAATTTCAAAATTATGTGAAATTAGGGAAAAATCCGCACTTATTAAATCAATTATTATATAATAAATACCTGAGCATTTAGCAGTGTCGGCAAATGGTTTAACTGGACAGGATTCGCCAGAAAACGATAGAGGACTACATTTGAAAACAAAATAGTTGCGAGACTTTTCTACCGTTCCGTGTGACAAATCGACGTGACGACACTCGCGCGCGCTGGCTAAACCGCGTGTGAATGGACGAAAATGAATGAAATGAACTTTTAGAAGACGTGGTTCGCGATTCAATGATAAAAATAAAATTTAAACCGTCCGCGCGCTCTGTCGGGATTTTCACCAAGCGGTCGCTTTACTGGGGTTTGCATCTTTGATTGTAAACTAAATTAGGAAATGTTAGTTGCCTCCGATAGATGGCTCTGTTCTTTAAAAAAATATTTTAAAGTACTTATTCGGATATTAGTTTTGACGTTTTATTGAATTTACAAAAATGCAATATTGAACGTTTGGTATATTTTATTTAAAAGAAAAAAAAATACATTAATAATTTTGCACACTAACGTCACATTTGAATATATCATTATTATTAAAAAGATTTAAAATCCTTTAAAATAAGTTTAATAGTACATTTATTTTTACACAGTTTACTAAATTGACTTTTTAAAAAAGTGATGATCTTTCAAACTAATCTACACGGGCGAATCTAAAGCATCGACATGGACATGAAGGGGGGGTCTTTATTACACCTTAGAAACCTATCTTTAATATACAATAGAATGAACAATTAATATTTATAATGACAAATCGTTTATTTGTCTAACAATTTAAATAAATTAAAACATCATTAAAATAAAAATTATTTGTAATAAAGCAAAATCATAGAAATACAGAATTACTTTGTAGCTTTTCTTTATAATATATCATTAGTATTATAAGCGTTTTATTTTTGGGGGCCCCTTTTGCACTTTGCAAATTATATTCTAATAAGTTTTGAACAACAAAATATTTATGAACCAATTTTATTAAACAAAATAAACGTTGATAAAAGATATACTGTAATATTATTAAACAAACATTAAACTTTATAAAACTGCATAACATAATTGGAGATCTCATTTAACAGATATTTGACCTCGTGAATTGTTTTGGGTTTCTAATTCACATTTTCACTGATGACTTTAAAGCTTTCTGAAAGCTGCTGTCGCATCGGCCTTAGCACACCACCTAGTATCACTCTTTTTTCAAAACTAGTGCAGAGTCTTGCAGGCCCTCACCATCATAGTTGTGAAGATATTTGAGCATAGCCTACCAACGCCGAGAAGACAGTTGACGCCGAGAAGAAAGTGTACATTGGGCTCGATTGCGGTTCTTCGTGAACTAAAATCGGAAATTAGTCCGTGTGAACGAGACGGGGCAATACGCTAAAGCGGAGTGTGAGATGACCGGTTGTCACTTTTTCGCATTAAAACTGCCCGCCAAGGTCAAATCATACACCGCACGAAATATGCTCGAATTTATTCGGACGCGTATAAGTTCGACAGCTAGTATTTATCGACGATCGTTCGTTTCATTTCCCGCTCTAACGTATCGCTCTGTCTCGTTCGCTTGGACTAATTTTAGTTTTAGTTCACAAAGAAACGCAATCGGGCCCATTGTTTGCAGAAGTCTCGAACTCGAACTTCTGGCTTGGTTTCATCCAGTAATTGATCTGAGTGCTTGTCATCAGTAATCTGTTCGTCGACTGTCAAGCAACTGTCGATAATTTAAAACAATTACACTATTTATTACAATTATACGATCGAAGAGTTTATTAAACATTTTCTCTTTAGAATTTCAATTGAATTATTTTTTTCTCAAAAAAATACGATTGTAATGATTACTTGTTCGGCGGCCCGGGGGCCCCCTAAACGGTGTGGGCCCATAGGCCAGGTTCTACTTGGCCTTATGGATAATCCGGCATTGGTGGTACCCGATGCAGGGCAAAGGGCGCCTCGGTTCGCCATAAATTTGAACTGAATTACCTCTAACATCAGGGAAAGCCTGCGAAAGCGACCTCGAAACTGTGACAAGCTGGAGGATGGAAAAATCCGTCCAAGTCTGGTAGTAAGGAGAGAAGTTTGCCGGCTGGGTCCTTTGCCGGGAGTTTGCTTCACAGTGCCTTGCGGTAAGGCGTTGGACTGTTGGCGTAGTTAGACAGTGGATTGTCTTTTGTTCGCTCACGGTATATAATCCGTGATATACAGAGTGAGTTTTAATTAACCGGCATCCTTGAAGGGGGTGAATCAGTACGAGCAGGTAAGCAACTTTTGATAAAAAATTGTAAGAAAAATAAAAATATATTCTTTTTTGAAAATTTGTTTATTTTTAAATAGTATAAAAAGCGTTGAGCACGATGCGCCATCTAGCGGTATGCAAAATAACGCTAAAATCGTTTATTAGCGATATTCTACCCACCGATAGATGGCGCAACGCGCTCAAACGCTTGTTAAACTTTTATTTGACAGTCAAGTTCTTCAAATTTATGAATTAAAAAAAAAAAACAAAAATCAAAATTTAAAAGTTTTTTTACCCCCATTTTTTAAAAAATAAAAGTGGTTTAGTTGCTCTTACCGATTAACCCCCTGGAAGGACTCACACGTATAATGCAAATAATACCGAGCCTAAAATATAGGCGATTGAAGGGTCAATAGAAATTCTACAGGGGAGAGGGGGGGGGGGGGGGTAATAGGGTGGTCAATTATGAACCGTTTAAGCTATAGGTATACGAAATCGATATATAAAGTATATAGGCACGAGGAACAAATCGCACTCTCGAAAAGCGTATGGCTGAATAATGTTTCTTCTGGGAACAGAAATAATAATTTTCTAATTAGGTGGTATTCGTTTACTTTTATGTATTGAATTACGTACTCAGATTGATATCGCTCAATTCAGATTTGACCTTTATTGTTGGCGTGCGTCGCCGTTTTAAAAACCAGAGTGCTTTGATGTTAACAGACATTTAAATTGATTTGATAAAGTAAATTTTCATATGATTGTATGATAAGACAATTATGATATATGACATAAAATATTATACCGAATCAGAGCTGTATTCTTTCCAGCAAAAAATATGGTATATATTATTTGACTTTTTACAATATTCTATTGGAAAGCTAAATCTTTGGCAACTTTCAGAATGATTGTGATACACAAAAACATGGATTTTATTAATATAGTTTCCTCACAACCGCTTTAGACATAATATTTAATAATACGCTCCTCGCCTACCAAGCTAATCCGAGTCACGCTGGACAGTTTATTTTGTTATATAGACCTAAATTCCACAGAATTGTGAAATAAATTTGATGAAAAAATATTCCAAGAAAACAATGCGAGTTCAGTGGCTAAATTATGTTCCAAGAAAGTGTTACGAGTTGACGTCATTTATATAAAATATGCACTATTAAAGTAATAGAAATCTGCGAAAACAATTCGTTGACAGGTGAATAAAAAAAAACAGTCGATACAGGTGAATTTGATTGTTTAAAAGAGAACAGTGACACGTGCAGTTCTACTTCGTCTTTTTGTCGTACTTTTGCTTAAGCTTCTATAAAAGTGTTACCAAGGTGACACTATGCCATATTTATTTTATTTATTAATTAACAATAACTTTATACATGCCATATACACACCATTAACATACTATGGTTGAGTTGGAGAGATTGAGCACATCCTATAGTGAAAATGTTTATCCGCATTCCTAACTAGGTCAGAAACCCGTATCTGGATGCTGATTTTTGTTTAATGGTATCGACGAGCTGACTCTTTTGATGTTATGAACTTATGTTGCATTGCATAATACAAATGAGAATATACATATATACATACACATACATACACACATACATACATATATATATATATATATATATATATATATATATATATATATATATATATATATATATATATATATATATATATATATATATATATATATATATATATATATATATATATATATATATATATATATATATATATATATATATATATATATATATATATATATATATATATATATATATATATATATATATATATATATATATATATATATATACATACCTACAGCAAATATACGAAACTCGCCTTCTTTACCATCGTTTAAGACTCACCTTAAAGATTACTACCTTTCTAAGAAGTAACCAGTTCTTCCCTTTCTCTCCTGTTCCTCTCCCAATTTCCTCTCCTCGGGCATTATTAGTCTTAAATTCTTCCACTTGTCTGTATGTTATGTAATAATCTTTATTTTCACAATGCGTGCATGTACCACTATGTTTAGGTTAGCTGTAAGACATTGCCATGTGGCAATAAGCTCGCCTTTTTTGTATATTTATTAAGTGCAAATAAAGGGTTTATTATTATTATTATTATTATTATTACACATATATATATACATAAGCAAATAATAAACGGGATTTGATATTACTTAGTAATACATAATTTAATTAAACAGCTTAAATTATTAGCGAGAGCAATTGAGACTCAGCATACAATGGACCCCTTTCAAGCAGGTACTTCTTTATAAGTATTTTGAATGAATTTAAGTTGTTTGCATTCTTATAACTCTTATTTTAATTATTATAAAATCTCGGCGCAAGGAAGTAAAAATGCCTTTGGGCAAATGAAGACTTTGCAATCGGAATATTATAAGTTGACCTAGTAGCTTGCCTTCTGTGAAACTGAATTAGAAACTGTTTTATGAATAATTGCCTGACATCAATATCACATCACATCACATTCATATTCTGTATAGAGTTTCGCTGAGGGGTATCTAGGGGTTTTTTTATTGATGACCTTCAGAATCAGCTTCTGCGCATTGATCAGAGGAAGGAGCACTTGTGTGGTGCAACCACCCCATGCGATTGTGCCATAGGACAACAGGCTTTGGCACAACGCCATATACAAAGTTTTGAGAAGGGGCTTTGGTAGAATATTTCGAAGCTCTCTAAACAAGTAGGCGAGTTTCTTTGTACTTGTGGCTAGGCTGCTTACATGTTGCTTCCATGTCAATGTTGCATCCATAGTGATACCCAGATACTTATATTCCCTAGTCCTTTCAATGGTTTGAGAATTGCAGACGTCAGATCTAGAGCAAAAAGTTGAGTGCATTATTAGTTGGTTTTCGCTTTCTGAATTATTTATTGTTGCCTTGATGTGAAATTGTATAACTTTTGTCTTAGAAATATTCAAAGTGAGAATATGGTTGTCGAGCCACTGCTTCGTCAGATTTAGTTTCGATTGGGCTTTGCGGTACGCATCTTCCCAATTGTTAGCAGACATAAGTAATACGGTGTCATCCGCGAACGCCACTATTTTTCCTTTTATTGGTAGATCACATAAATCATTTATATATACTAGTTGTCAGCAGAGGTATATATGAAGTTATGGTTCTACAAAAGCAGTTCTACATGAACCAAAAATTTCATATCGTTTTCTTTAATTTAAATAATTGAAATATTAACTGATATTATCCATGCAGTTTTACTGTTTTTTTGTGAGCTGGTTGATGTCTATGATTCAGAATCTCGTGGACATTAATTAATATATGCTTTAAAGACGTTTTTCGCTGCCTCTTCGTACTTAAACATTTTACTAGGTAAAAAAATATATACAAATTCAGAAAAAATGGAAATCTGTTGATGAACGGTCTTGTGACTAGTGATGAACAGTCTCCAGTTCTGCAACTTTCCGACTGTTTGTTGCAAAGCTTGCGGTCCTATGTTGTCTACAGAAGTATCGGCCAAGAGCGATTGAACATGTTTGATTGTTCAATAGCGAGCTTTTCCTTCATATTTATTTATTATTTATTTATTTATTTATATTAATAAGTGATTTACAAATTAAAGAAAGGGATACGCAGATTGTAGCACATACATAATTGTAACAACCAAATATTGATGGTAGCTAAGTGAAAAATATAGGTAGGTATATCCATATAATTACGCTAGCTTACCAACATTGTGGCGAAATTGCACAACCAACTAGACCTTGAATGTCTGTATCTGGCTGTGCTGTATGTTATATGTTATGCTTTATCATACTAACTGACGCATTTGATTTAAATTTTAATCTATTTTTTAATATAACAAAGTGTTTAGTGATTCCCAAATTATTATAAAACTAAAAATTAAATATACTAGGTGAATTCAGATTTTTATTTTTATTACGTAATATTTTTATGATATTTGGATTTATTTTATAATTGTTTTCGACTACTTTTAATTTTTAATGATTGTTTCCTTTTTTAAATTATAATAAAACTATTTCGTAACCATTTGATCTTAGATTATGAAACCAATAGATTAGGACACATATATTTTCATTAAATTACCTATTAAAATTGTTGTTATACAAAATTTGGTGTCTTCCTTAGAACAGGCGCTGCCTAGTTAGGAATGACGCAGAATCATTGTGTTTTGAAATATTTTTTATGTATTTTCTTGAACAAATTTATAAATAAATTATTTGCAGTTTGTGACAATGCGCATTTGCATTAACAGCAATTCCAGGCCGCAAGAAGCTGTAATGGACGTAATATTCAAAACACCGACACAGGACATAACATTACAAAAAAAAAATTTTTTTTAACTTTTCCTCGATTGCAATTAAGAAAATATTCGAGCAATAATAAATGACGGAAAGTCAAATAAATAGCTTATTTTGAAAGAGGGGTAACATTGCTTTGAATTGAAATTTCCAACTCTAAAGTGGCCAGCGTTAACCAAAAGGCCTTAATAAAAAACTTAAAAAACTCTACCTAAAGAACTCTATTTGTGTTTCCATATTACGAGTATCTTCATATTTACCTACCTACCTATATTTGGCAGCTTACGGTTCTCGTGCAGTTGTCACTAAGACCCGCTCGTTAACAAGGATCGGCTCAACTCACCGTTTAGAAAACGAATGTTTCCTGTTTCCCCTCGTAGAAAACGAACCTGGTAAGGACTCCCAATGCAATGGCAGGTGGATCAGTTCTCCCGGCTGATTACCTTCGGGTACTGTTGGGCGGTTTGCGCATCGTTCGGCGTTAGCCAATCGACTGTGCACTCCGGCGAATAACCGGGGAGGGTCTGGAAACGTCATATATACCCTATAAGTATTTTAGACCTATCGTCTACAACGGGCGAACCCAACACGACTAGCTGTTATAACGAAATAGATCGTTTTTTCAGCCGTGAGGTTATTACACAGAGACTTAGGGATAACACAGTCCACAGTCTAGCTCCGTTGACCCGTAAGACGCCGACGTCTTACCGCTAGGCGCTGGAAAGTGAAAAAGCATACCAACCTCACGCCCTTACTACCAGATTTGGCCGGATTTCTCCGTCCCCCGGTCTGGTCACGGGTTCGAGGTCTGTCGGTCTCTACCCTACGCAAGCGGTTATTCAGTTTGAATATTTTGCAGACCGCGACGCCCTTTGCCCGCCACGGTTACTCGGGATCGGAAGGACGACGAATCGATTCAAGGGTTGAAGACGTCAAGTCGACAACTACTCTCCGCTGTCATAGGAAACATACGTCTCCAGACCTTCCTGTTTATTCGCCGGCTGGGGCTTTCTCAGTTTTTTCCGCAAGTGCAGATAGTGCTCCAACCGCCCAGTTCCGCCCGAGGTATTCTCCCGAATCCGCGATCTTCTGATCCCAACCGCATCCGACTGCAGGATTACAAGCGTGGCGGAAGCTCACAGCGGCCCTGACAGGGCCTTCTTCGAGGCCTTCTTCTAGGAGGCTACCAGATAGGAAATGAACCGTGAGTTGGGCACGCCAGATGACAGAAAGAGTTTGGCCAACGCCACCCAAGCTGCACGGAATCTTTAGGAACCCGTATGCATCCTAATCAGCTGGGGTGGTTGTTGACCCAATGTCAGCTACGCTTCAAACGACCCGATGGGCACCCGA
The DNA here is from genome assembly GCA_944548615.1 of Micropterix aruncella. Classification (NCBI taxonomy): domain Eukaryota; kingdom Metazoa; phylum Arthropoda; class Insecta; order Lepidoptera; family Micropterigidae; genus Micropterix; species Micropterix aruncella. The sequence continues at coordinate 30,054,518 of OX155958.1, forward strand.
TCCCGAGGGAAAGACGGACAAAGGACGCCACGGTCCGAGATAAATTCGAACCTAATCACAAATAACACTAGGTAGATGTCGCGAAAGCGACTTTGTACCACTAACCAGACGGGCGGACGGATATATCCGGCAAAATTCGGCAAAATTTGGCAGTCAGGGCGCGAGGCTTCCCGATTTTGTTAACTTTTCAGTGCCTCTTGGTCTCTGACAGGCGAGTTAGCGTAGCTAAACGGTGGACTATTTTGTCGTCCAAGTCTCTACGTTCATCCCAGGTTGAAAGAACGATCAATATAGTTATACCTTCTTGGGTTTACGGGTTCGCGCGCTGTCGGTGACAACTCACCGCTACCTACTTATATAGCACCTGGTTTTTTGTATGTCTATCAACAGTTATGCGTTTCTACATATTCTGATAAGATATCTGAGAACTATCCAAAAAGGTTATCTATACTAATATTATAAAGAGGTAAAGTTGGTGACGTTGTAAGAAGTAATCTCTGGATCTACTGAACCAATTTGGAAAATTCTTTTACCAATAGAAAGCCACGTTATTTGGCTATATATTAATCCGAAAAATGAAAAAACTTTTTGTGGTAGTCGGATTTGCAAAGTCGGAGAATAAGCGGTCGAACTAAAACGTTTCTAACTAACGCTGCCTTAACGATGAAAGATATATGATTAAGTTCTAGGGAAAAGTTGTAGAGCTTGATAATGCCTAAAAAAAGTCAGCTACAGCATATGTCTAACTTTTATATTTAAGTCACAAAAAGTAGTATTTTATATTAAAAAAATAATTTAAATCATTAGGTCATGTTTTTTGGGTCATATTATCAACAATTATGAATTCTTATCAAAATAAGTAAATTTATCGTCTCAAGTGTTTAAAACAAAAGACTTTTCCCTTCTACTGCATATAATTTCCCTTTTACTGCATAAATAGTTAAAGAGATAATACTCTCACAAATAAGGCACTCACAAGAAGACACTCACAAATAACGGCATTATAGTCAAATTGGCATGAAAATACATACATACATATGCAGTAAAAATATAACCCTTCTTTTGGCAGTCAGGAAATAAATCATAGCACTCAGTACTAACTGAACCACACTCATAATTTCATCACAGGTAGAAAGTTTTACCGCCCAACGAAGTGGGCACGGGTCAGCTAGTAAATTATATTATTGAAAAGTAATTGGAAACCACTGATCTACGTAAGTGGAAAAACTTAGTGGGCGGTGAGGTGATTTCGGTGCGTACAAACTTCCATGATGTGATCTTTCGTTTGCGTACTCAATTGAGTTTCAATTTATATGAATCCGCTAATTATTTACAGCTATACTCTAGCTATTTCACACATTTTACAAGCCTAGCAAATGTTATAGAGTGATTACTGCACATAATTGCGTGAGTTCTTTGGGTTTTTTATTACGTGTGTAGGAGTCTCACCACAGATGAAAATATAAAAGATGGAACGCTAAAGTTTATTTCTTAGTCATACCTGAGATTAGGTTACGATCCTATATGGTCTTTCCGAAGATTGTGGAAATCTAAATAAATAATCAAGTGACGCCTTGAAATAAATTGGCCTCGCTTAGCATTAAATACCTTTACTGCCCTGTATTTTATGTAGACTAACGTAATAATTTTTATTTCCACAATGCACGCATGTACAACTGTCATTAGGTTAGTTGTAAGACATTGCCATGTGACAATAAGCTCGCCTTTTTGTTTTGCAACAATATTACGTGCAAATAAAGAGTATATTAATATTATTATTAACTTGCCTATATACATAGATAGTCGGACAAAGAGCAATGGAGATAACTATATAAATATATGTTATTCGTTTATTTATTCTAGGAATAAATCATCTGCGTACAGTTCTGCCATTGATTATATATGGTATTGGATTCCTTAACTCCATAGTAAGATTTGGCAACCCTTCTGAAATAGCGAAATGCAGGTGGCGCTGATAGTATTGACGACCAAAGTAAAAGCAATTTATTAGGCCATCTATATAATAACATTGATAATAAATTTTTCAGTAGAGAATTTTTAATATTTGAATAATTCTCAATTACTAGCAATGTCATAATGATTTTTAAAATACGGATATAAAATGATTGCGAAATCATGACGTGATTAAGCAAATAACCATTAGGAATGGTATTTTATGAGTTACGGTATCAATTACTATCACAAGTTCCATAGAATTAGATCTGGCTGTATCTAGCAGATATGGTTTTATTACTGCTCAGTTTAATCACATCGGATTAAGAAAGGTAATGAGATAGTGAGAAAAGTTCATTCGTATTTTTTTTAATTCACACAATATATTTCAAATACATTTATTCCATTGCAATAATATAATTATTTTTTGATAATTTTTGATTTGAATGATTTGATTATATTTGTACTTTTAGTATTTAAATGTAAGATTTAGCTTTAGTTTGATTTTTTACCACTTTACTTACTACTTTGGATGTTACTATGTACAGTTTTTAATAGGTACGTATATATTCGAATTATTGACTATTTCAATTGTTAGGCTTCTGCTTTGATTATTCAACTTTTTAACTGACTATTTTCATTATTGTGTTCTGTGGATTTTTGTGGGTAGCCATTAGAATTATTAACGATTTTATTAAATAAGCCTTAAATTGTTTTGTAATAAGATTTTACGACGAATAACTTTTAGTAGTTTCCAAAGTTTCTTAGATACTTTCTTAGATACTAAATATATTTTTTTTATCAATCTAATAGCTGAATCATGATAACATATGTATTTTAGGTATAGATTAAAGTAGTAATGATACATACTACGTAACACAAATATTTTCACACGTCCAAGAGCGGTTTTAAGCCGCCAATTGGACACGATATAAATGTAATGTAATTAATATGTAAATATCTAAATTAATATTATATAAATATCAACACATGTTATAAAAAATATCGAGATATATCATTCTGCTGCAATAATATAATGCAATAATATTATTGCAATAAAACATGAAGTACTGGAATAAGGACATTTTCAATCAATAGACATTGTAGGTATTGATTTATAATCATTTATTGAACAGCCTTAAAAAGTACTTATTAAACATAATACAATGATAAATCTATACTAATATTATAAAGAGGTAAAGTTTATGAGTTTGTGAGGTGTAGGGAGTAATCTCTGGATCTACTGAACCGATTTTGAAAAATAGAAAGCCACGTTAGTTGTGAGCGTCATAGGCTATATATTAATCTGAAAAATAAAAAGACTTTTTCGTGGTAGTCGGATTTGCAAAGTAAGTCGGAGAAAAAACGGTCGAATGAAAACGTTTCTTACGGACGCTGCCTTAATGATAAGAGATATATGATTGAGTTCTAGAGCTTGATAATGCCTATAAAAAAGTCAGCGACAGCATATGTCTAACTTTTATATTAAAGTCAAAAGTAGTTTTTTACATTAAAAAAATAATTTAAATCGTTAGGTCATGTTTATTGGTCATATTATCAACAATGAGCTTGGGAACGGTTTTTTTTTATTTTTTTTTTCCTTAAAGTGCTTGTTTCAACTTAAAATACTGTATTTTTATTTTTTTCTAGCAATTCAAATGACTCCAAAATCATTTTTTAAAGATTTGTAAAAATGACCGTGCGCTATTTTTTCCTTGAAAGTCGTTTGCGCGCGGCGTGACGTCATCCCACATGATTCTCTCGCCCGCCTCGCTTGCGAAGGACGCATCGCGCGCGTAAAATCATTTCGTTTGGAAATATTATCAAAATGTCATCACGAAGTACACATTATAAATACTGTATTGTTCCTCGGTGTACGAATACATCGATCAGTACACCAAATAAAATCCAAAAACATGTGATTCCAATACTCATTCCCTTCTCACGGCTGGAGTGTCTTTGATACTGTTTGCTTCAAATACAGATTCCATCAGCGATCCACTTAAAGTTTTGCAGTGGCACTTCCTAGACGATGATTCGACTGTAACGTATTTCATGCCATAATGGACTATCGGCTTGTTCTATTGTTTGTTTGGGATAACGCTGGAAGCACTACTATCCATATTTTCTGAACAGTATTCTAAGAGCAGATTGTCATCTAAATTATTTGTTGCAGTTTTAAAGCTAAGATACAATAAGTGGATCGAAAGTTTAGCGGAAATGGGAGGGTCATTGTAATATTTACTTAACTGTGTTTCTATATCTTTTTCTGTATTCTTCCATTACAGACTTCATGAAACTGTCAAATGTATTGGCATGATTTGCATCTGTTGATGTTTCTCCTATTTCTTTTATCTTTATAAACTTTACAGCTGAGCCCACAGATGATAATTTTGCCTTAGACCAGTAGCTCTTTACTGACGTGGGAGCTGGGTCTTCACTCCTACGATTCACCCATGACAAAAACGCTATAGCGTGTTTGCAACCGCCAGCAGTCGCGGCGCAATCGTGACACTGAACCTTTTTAATGGTGGAATCCTTTTCATCATATATTAGCGTTACGTCTTTCGAACCTTGTGTTCAGGAGTAATACAGGCCTTAAGTGTGCATATATTTTCTTTTTATTATCTATCGTATATATTATATTTATCTATCGTTTTAATGGAACATATCCTATAGCATTGTCTTCATTCGACTCTCGGGCAGCTCTGTAAATGAAATTAATATGATATTGATATGAAATATTGAACCATAAAAAAATTAAACATAAAAACACATTTTCACTCCTATTCGAAAAGAAGTCATTTTTACCCTGCCTGGCGGGAGACGAGTTGCATTTTGCTCCCTACTGTTTTTTTCATAGTTATGATAATGATGATATTATGATGGTATATGGTGATGATATGATGATTGTGTGATGATGATGATCATGATTATGATGATGACAGTGATATAATTGTATAATGATATGATGATTATGATGATGATGACTTTTTTAGGCTCGTTTTAGTTTTTTGTCATAGTCGGAGTGAAAAGCAGAGGTTCACTTGGGAGCAAAAATATATAGGTCTCGGTCTTTACAGCTTGAATCACTCGCTACACTCAGAAATCCAAGTTAGAATCCTTCGTTATGATCTGGATTCAATATTTTGCGCTCATCCTAAATATACGACTTTGCTCCCATGTGTGACTTAATCTACTATTCTATGTCACCGACACTAAGAAGTATTAAAATGTATCGGACTTGGCGGCGAACACGTCGTCAAATTATTACGTGTGTCATATTAAACGGAATTAAAAAGCTCTTTTACTTTACTGTTAATAATGTTATATATTTATTGCGCAACTCATAACAACCACAGTCTAAAGCTTCACTCATGTATAGTACTGTTAGTTAAATATTAAGTGAACATTACTTACCTTGCAGCCTTTGCACCGCGAATTTCAGCGCTTATAAAACTATTGTTTGAGACAAAATAACTCGCCATCGTGATTGAGTCTATTTGAGGCAAGTTATCGGATTGACATCGCTCAAATCCTTCCTCTATAGTAATTTTAAGTCGGTACTCGTGTAGTATTAATAATAAATAAACAACGAATAATTAATCAAAGCACTCGGAAACAATAAAAACACAAGACGAACGTAAGTCCGCTCTGAACCAGTGCGGCGGCAATGAATAGTAGTAGCCGAGCGAAGCGCTAACATGAGCGATGACGTCACGATGTCGTTACTATACCGCCAGCGAACTGCGAGCAGAGATGCAGTTTTTAAGCAAACTTATAAGTCTTATAACTTCGTAAATGCGCATCGTATCGAAGTGAAATAAAAACTAGTGTTATTATAGTAATGACATCTATTATTTTGAAGGGTAAAAAATAACCTTTATTTTATGTTTCCCAAGCTCATTATGAATTCTTATCAAAATAAGTAAATTTATCGTCTCAAGTGTTTAAAACAAAAGACTTTTCCCTTTTACTCCATATAATTTCTTTTTTACTGCATAAATGGTTAAAAAGATAAAACGACATATGTAGGTATGGAACCGCGACCGTATCTCGGGTTGGAACTCCTGAAAGACAATATATTTTGGTACCAAATAATAACATTATATCTAATATAGTATACAGAGAAGTTTTGAACAATTAAAATAAACATAATTTATTCAATCATAATCATTTCATTCACTCATTTGAAACCTGGTAATATAGCTAATTGGCATGCAAATACATACATACATATGCAGTAAAAATATAACCCTCCTTTTGGCAGTCAGGAAATAAATCATAGCACTCAGTACTAACCGAACCACACTCATAATTTCATCAGTCGTCAAAAATGTTTACCGCCCAACGAAGTGGGCACGGTTCAGCTAGTTAAAATAATAAAAAGAAAACTAGGAGTAGAAAGTAAGATATCACTCAATACAAAAAGTTACTGTAGTATAATATGCCGCCTGTTATAACAGGTACTTATGAGAAAAGAAGTGTTATACCTTGTAACCAAAAATATTACACCATAATTTAGATTTTAGACAAAAAATATATTTAATTTCTATTATAACCCAAGAAGAATGAGCGCACATCCATTAGCGTGCTCTCACGGGCAAAATAAAACAAAACGATTAAAAAATAAAACTAGGAACACTCAATATTAAACTAAAAACAAAAAGAAAAACTAAAACGAAAAAGGAAAAATCAAAGTGACCATAAAATCGAAAACCAAAATTTGAATGTAAAAGACCGGTCAAAACAAAAAAAAAAGAGCAGGTGGAATTGCATATAAAATCAAAGTAAAAAGATCGATTTTTTCTCGATCTTTTTACTTATTTTGATTTTTATTCTTTGCTATTATGCATAATTGTTATTTATTATTACCATAATAAATGACAATTATGCACATATAAATAATATTTAAATCATAGAAATTGTTTAAAAATGCAGTGAATTAATGATACCTAATGAGAAAAAATCAAAATTGATTAAAAAAATAAAAATGAGCAATAATTAATGAGTACATAAAGAAGTATTAAAATAACCATAAGAAAGAAAAGAAAGAGTCGCATTTTTAAAAACTGTAATAAAAACTATAATAAAAAATGTATAAATGTAAAAAAATGAGATGAACATTAGTAATAAGTCTTATCATCGTTTTTCTTGCGTCACACCAATTTTTAACAAAGCTAATTCAACGATTCGACCACCGCGACTCATGCTTATAGCTTTTATAACTATACGATTGACCGCTATGGCAATCAGCCAATAAACAAACGCAACAACGTCATGTCAAAATACGTACCAGTCGTAACGACATCTGTTGAGCAGAAATTTCATAGAACAATGGGGTATCTCAAGTTACAGCAATGTTAACGCCGAAGATTGTCAGCATTGTGAATATTAAATCAGCCAATAAATCAGACTGTCTTAAACTGATGGTTATTTTTATTTTTAGTAATACCGTTGATAAGATGTAAGATGTTTTGTGATATTCTGAAATTGATGTGTCTGAAAGTGCGCGGATTGATTTCGAGGCCATGGCTGTAAGTATTATCAAAGAATCACAGATGAATTCCATTGCAAATATGTCATATTGCTAGTATGCCCAACTGCTACAAGGACCTGGTTCAGGGCCTCGGTTCCTAATGGCTCCGCGCAGCTTGGGCCTAATTGGCTGTCTCTGTCTTATTAGGTCGGCTTAACTCACTGTTCAGCTCCAATCCGGTTGCCTCCTCAAAAAGGGGCTAACCTGCGAAGGCCGCTATGATCTCTGCCTGCGGTTGTTACCTAAAGTCGTTGACAGTTGGGGTCACACGTTTCAATCCGGGGAACACCTCGGGCGGAACTGGGCGGTTTGTGCACCCTGCGGCGTCAGCCAATCGTTTGCGCAATCCGGCGAATAAACGAAGAAGCACTGTATAATGTAGGTTCAATATGATTCTTGTAACTGACTATAACCTTACGTCATGGTAAAAGCTAATAACATTCTGTCATGGTAAAAAGAAGATTTAGCTGTAAGCCGTAATGCATGTGCGGTGTATTTACTATGCCCGTGACATGGTAACTATATATACACCGTTACGCGTCATATTGATACATACGTACGGACCACAGGACGTATTATATACGTAATCGCTTTAAAATATGGGTGTGTTACAGCGTTATATTTTTCTCAGTGAGACTGGAAACGTATTTTTTCTAAGAAGCGAGGATAATTGTTGACCTGGCGCTATCTATCCTGATATACGATCAGTTGGCTGCCCGATCCCGCGTGAGCTTGACGGGCAAAGGGCGCCCCAGTTAGCGATAAATTCGAATTTTAATTACCGGCCTCGTCAGGTAGATGCCGCGCAAGCGACCTCGAATCAGTGACCAGACTCGAGGATATAGAAATTCATCCAAATCTGGTAGTAAGGGCGCGAAGATAGCCCGCTGGTTGCGCTTCACAATGCCTCGGCGGCGGGCGTTGGACTCTTACGGGCGGTTGGCGTAGTTTGACTGTGGATTGTGTTGTCTTTAAAGTCTTTACATTCATTCCATGGGAGACAGAATGGCACGATGTTGTTATAACTTCCTGGGGTCGCGTGTTCGCCTGTAGCTTATTGTCTGTGGTAGATTCAGTATCGTTCTTACTACTCGTTACTGCAGACTGATCAAATGGATAGTAAAGGGTGCTCTTTCCCATGCCACATCTCAGAAACCACTCTATATTGGACAAACACACTGCATCGGTAATCACAAAGCATGCCGCAACCGCAACGATATCAGCCACGGGATTCTGAAGTAGCAATACGATACGTCAACGCGACACGACACTGAATTCGATATCGTCATCGACCCGACGACTTGACTAATTCTGTTTCAGAATCGTCAGCTAATTAATTCAGATCGGCCGTTTAGCAGTGAGCGGCGAATGCTCAATTCGGACCGGGCTCTGAGCGTGTTTAGTGCTTTAAGCTAATGGCAATTCAGATGGCGTCCTTTATTTATTAAATGAAATATCCTTATTTCTCGGCACTATATTCAAATTTAAATCGTCTTGGTTAAGGAATAGTCGGTAATTATTACTGATTGGGATTGTTTACTGCCATTACCCAGCTATCTCCTAGAGCAACGACATGCAGACGACACCTCATATGCTTTCGTCTATCCTGACCGAACTTTTAACGATTGAAGGACTGTCATCAGGCATGAAGGCAAATCGCTTCCAGAACCGCAAATATAGTCGAGTGACGACAATCGTGTATCGTATCGTCTCTTCATAATCCGGGGGCAGGACTAGTATACGAGAATATGAAGAGAGGACGTTGGGAGCAGCGAGATGGAGCATACTTGAATCGCAGGGTTCTCGGTGGACAAGGATGGCTGGTAAAAAAATCGAAGAAGTCCATCGCCAACAGTGTGGAAGAAGAAAAAGACAAAAATAGCCATCGACGCCCCAATTCTGTATAGTAAGTACAGAATACAACCGCTCAAAAGTTTTTTTTGCGATTCGTTAATTGGGAACCCGTTAATTAATTTCTACAATCGAATTTTTCAACACAAAATTAACGATTTAAAATTAACGTTCCGGGTAATAAAAATTATGAATAAGCCTGAGCTTACAGGTTTTAATAAGGTTAATTAAAATCTTTAATTACTTATGATATTAAGAAGGCTCGTGCATTTTTTAAATTTGCTTGGATGTTTTGTTTTGTCTTGTTTATGCGTGTTTACTTTCGCAAATCCTAAAAATAAACGGACCTACACGACTAGGACTAACTTTGCCATAAATGGCGAAAACGGAAAACACCAAAAAAACACTAATCAAACTCAAATCACCTTAATTGTATTTGTAAAAAAAGTTGAAGTCCAATTTATAATTCACAAGATGCGACTGCAGCTCAGACTGGGTCAAAAGAGGTGTTGTAAAAATTTTACTGTGTTTATTATTTTTTCTGATGATACATTGCAAAAGAATAAAAAACACAACTGCCATTACAGAAAGAATAGAAAACACAACTGCCATTACAGAAAGAATAGAAAACACAACTGCAACTAGAATATTGAAAAGAATAAAAAACACAACTGCCATTACAGAAAGTGCCGTTACATGCCATGCCTTTAATTATTTATAATTTGTGCTTGAAATAATTATGTGTAAGTTATTATTTAAAAAAAATTAAGGTTGTTCATTGATTAAAAAAAAAACCTTTTCAGGAGGGTATATATTTAAAAATTCCACAGATAATCTTTTATTCTTTTCAATATACCCTCCTGACCTCACAAACTTTATCTCTTTATAATATTAGTATAGATGAAGCGAGGAAAATGCTATTGCGTTTTGCGCAAGTGTTATGCTGTGGCTAATTAAAGACTATGTAAAACTATTACGACACCCTTATCCGAGTCCTAATGAACTACTAACGGCGCTACACTGTTACTTCACGTTACTACGCCGCTTCTGATGGTGAGTCGACTGCCGGACGCGGGTCATGGGCGTCTCACAACCTGCCCCATTCTGAAATGGCGACACGATGCGTCAACGCGACACGACATTGAATTCGATATCGTCCTTGATCTGACGACTTGACTGATTCTTTTCCGGAACTTGATACTTCCCACGTGATTCCCACCCCTACATCATATTCTGATTGGACGGGGTCGGCAGTTTAGCAGTGAGCGAGGCGTAGGTACCTATGCTCAATTCTGACAATTCGGAAAGCGTCCTTTATTTATTAAATCGAATATTCCTATTCCTCGGTGCTATATTCAAATTTCAATGAATGAATGAATGAATGAATGAATGAATGAATGAATGAAAATCTCTTTATTGCACAATAAAATAAGGTACAATGGCGGACTTATTGCTACACTACAGCAATATCTTCCAGTTAACCAACATGCTGGTGTGAAAAGAAGAGTAGGCAACAAATTATAGCCTAAAATTAAATTTGAAATTATAGCATATAATATACATTGTGTGTGTATCTAAAGTAAAATGTAAATATATAAATAAATTTTTGAGTTTGACATATTATATGTATGTATATGTATATACATACATATTTTGATATATTAACAAATAAATAAATAAATAAATAAGTAAATAAATAAACTGCCAAAATAAGGTAAGGAAAGGGAGGGGATAACGGAAAGGTTAGAATTTATGATTAATATTTATTGTGAAAGGAAGTGCTTTTTCAATGATTGCTTAAAGGTGAACAGCGAGCTAGCGCCTCGAATAGTTAAAGGAAGCTGATTCCACAGTCGAGCTGCATGTACGGAGAAGGAGTAGGAAAAAAAAGTGGTATTGTGTTTTGGGATACGTAGGATATTATTCTGACTTGAACGAAGTGGGAGACCATGACTTCCTAATCCGGTAAAAGCCTCGTTGAGGTAGGAGGGAGATGTAGGGTTGTGTAGGACATTATATAGAAGTGAAAGGATATGCAAATTTCTCCGGTCCCGTATACGAAGCCATTGCAATTTTGATCGGTAGGTACTCGGAAACATGGTCATACTTCCTCAGATTGAATATGTACCTTATGCAAACGTTCTGTAGGCGCTCAAGTTTATCCAGTCTGTTTTCGGTGAGATCCAAATATGCGACATCGGCATAGTCTAGTAACGGCAGAAGCAGACTTTGAATTATGGCTTGCTTAGTGCTTACAGGGAGGAATCTCTGCAACCTCCGAAGGCTATGAAAGCCATTATATATTCGCCTGCTTACTTCGTTGACTTGTGCTTGCCAAGAAAATGTCTCGTCCACGAGTATGCCAAAATTCTTTACAACTTTAGAATACCCGATACAAATTTCAATCGTCTTGGGTGGGTAATTTAATCCTGAATGGGGTCCCGTCTGTAGTCGGTAATTATTACTTAATGGGGATTTTTAACTGCCATTTCTCGGCTATCTCCTAGCTAGAGCAACGACATACAGACGACATGTTGCCGTCTATCCTAACCCCACTTCTGACGATTGAAGGACTGCCAATTATCGCTTCCAAAATCGCAAATATCGTCTAGTGACGATAATCGTGCATCGTATCGTCGCTTTAGAATCCGGGGGCTGGACACCCGGGAGATATAAAGAAGAAGAAGAACATGCCGCCTATCCGCAGAACAGCGGACGATAATAATTCTTGATGACAGCGCTTTGGTATAGCCTGAAGAACGGCGGTAGTAGCATCGCCAAAATATCGGGTGCTATAAAATCGCGGTAAAATCCGTTTCTCCTTTTATTTATTAGTAGTTTTTATCTTAACCCAGTCGGCAATACGACAATGGTCCAAATAATATTGGGAACGACATTGTTCCTCTCTTCAAACACTGATAAAGAGGTCTAATACATTTTGGAGGTCTCTCATTATTGGTTTTATTTATTGTTATGTAAATATTATGGCGACGGTGAACGATTAGATTACCAAAAATACGCCTTAATGTTTGTTTGTTTCTTGTATGTTTGTTTAAAATGGGAGGGTTACAATCAACCCTACTATGAAGTGATTATATGTATGTGCGCTTATAACATGTGCCTAAGTGTGTGTTTTGTTATTTGCATTCGATCGACAGAACTGTTATCCCAACTTTAAATGGTGACACAGCCGGGAATCGAACCCGGAGCCTCAAAATGTAAGATCAGGCGACATAACCATGATGCCACCGCTGCGCCGCGCCAGTCGGCCGGTCTGGCGTTTGATGATGTTTGATGATGTGGCGTTGAAATAATGTTTTTTTTAATATCCCTAAGAGATATGAAAAAAGGCCCGGCCCGGTGGCATAGTGGTTAGGTCGCCTGATCTTACATTGTAAGATCCCGGGTTCGATTCCCGGCTGGGTCACCATTTTCCGTTGGGATCAAATTAACGGAATTGCATTTTCAATTCTGTCGATCGAATGAAATAACAAGACAAACACTTACATACATGTTACACGCACACATACATATAACACGTTATAGTAGGGTTGGTTGTGTCATTTTCACAATAAAGAGTATAAACAAACAAACAAACAGATTTCCTCTTGAACATAATACTGCATTTATATTATATACAGGCCCTGACAGGTTAAGTCCCCGTTCGAGGAGGCTACCGGATAGGAGTTAAACTATGAGTTGGGCAGGCCAAGGTGACATAAAAATTGGTCAACACCACCCAAGCTACGCGGAACCATTATGAACCAAAGTAGTATATGTTATGTAGCATATACATAAGTAATTCCTCACCGAAAGTTGTTTAGATAAAAACGACGCTAGACTCTACTGCGATCGGCAAATTATAACCAACAGTATAATTGTGGTAAATCGGCCCAATATAGTACCTATTGATCGATAAAAATGCTGGGTAGACCTATTTATTTGCGCATAACTATACCAACTAAATAACTATTCCACACGCCAACCAAAACTACCATACCATATACGTAACTATACCACATGACAACAGCCTCGACCAGAAAGATAAAATTATGAAGTATCTCGATTTATATACCCCTTTTTTGAACTTACCTTGTTAACAACTTACCTTATTATTACTTTCCTTATCCTTATATTATTATTAACCTTATAACATTTATCCACTATCAACGTGCTAATGTTATTTCTATCATAATTTGTTATGAAAGCGTTGTAAACTGTTCAAATGATGGTTAATTAGTTTTGTTTAATTAGGTTTTGAGCATACTCGTATCCTGTATCAGTAAGTTTACAATACAATAAAATAAATAAATAAATCCCTAATTAGCCAATGAGGTTGCTGACTTGTTAAGAACCCGTTTTACTTCTATAGTACCTATAATGTATATCGCAAACGGCGCTGTCCCTTTAAACATCAACAACATAAAAGCCTCATTAAATACTGGCTGAAAGCAGTAATTACTGGCTGAAGCCAGTATTTACTGAAGGCTTCTGCATTTGTAGCTCTTGACAACTTACAGCCAAATGCCTACAGCTTGATTGCCGACAGGCAATAACGTTTATTGCCATTAGTCACTATTTGTTAAATATAATGACATTTTTATTTGTATTGTTTCTTGAATCGAATTTTATTTCTGAAATGCAACATGGTGAACCATGAAACAATTGTACCTGTTTTACTTTGTAATACCTCTGCAATGTCAGTCAGCATATACACAAAATATACAGTGGGAAATACACACAAACGTAAGGGGCTCTCTAGACGATCAAGCATGCTTGACAAGCTTCGCGTCGCGGGCAGGGAGGGGATCGTAAATCGCAGGAAATATGCAAATATTTTATTGTAATATTTACCAAAAATGCATAATTTTGTCGTTTATACAAGGGAGTCACGTTAATTAGACGCAATTGATTGATGAATGACGTGACTCCCTGGTATAAGACTACAAAATTAGGCATTTTTCGTAAATATAAAAAAAAAATATTTGCCTATTTCCTGGGGTTTACGATCCCCTCCCAGCTCGCGACGCGATGCTTGACAAGCATGCTTGATCGTCTAGAGAGCCCTTAACACCAGGCAAAGATTTGACTTGAAATTGCCCTGGCCATTCTTAAAAATATACAAAGAAAGAATTCCATACATGGGCAAATAAAAGTATAACAAAATATGTTACCTAAGAGTTTTAGAGACATACATTTCATAAAAAAACTAAGAGATATTTTGATTGCCAAAGGCTTTTATGATATTTATGAAATTATAAACTATTTCCAAAACTAAGAATTTTGATATTTGTTATAAATAGGTATAAATATTACGAATTTTCATTTAATAAAATATGTGAATAATTTAATAAACAGTTAAAAATATAATACTAAAAACATAAAGGAGAGTTTTACAAAGGTTATTTACGGAAACTGTATAGCCAGACTGCAAGAAGCTGTAATAGAAAACACCTGCACAGGATCTCATATTTGAAAATAATCCAAATGTTCAACTTACCTTGGTTGCAAAAACGAAAAAATATTTGAGCAGAAACAAAGGACGGAAAGCCAAATAAACTGCTGATTCTTGAAAAGAGAGTCAGCAGACATGGATTTGAATTAAAATTAATTTGAATTCTAAACTCCAACGCAAACCCAATTTATCCAAGTTCAAAGTGGCCATTATGAAAAACCAGCAATTACATAGGTGAGGACCCAATATTGTAACTTTTTCCTATAGTTTTTTAATTATTTCGGTCAGATACAATATTACACTTTAATGTATATCGTATTTCTTTTCGTTTTTGTTGCAAAAAAAAACCGATATTCAAGGATTTCACAACATTAGCTAGGAATATTAAAATACCATAAACCATAAAACGAAGGTTGACCTCCAGAAGCGGACGGCGGCACTGATTAAAAATTACCGACCTTGACAGAAACCTCACCGAAGCAGATAATTTCGTAATAACTGGCTATAAAAATGGCTCGTAACTCACTCTCTTGTGGCTTCACGACTCGAGGAATTCTCAAAGCAGGAGGCGGGAGTGTTCGCAGACAGAAAACTACTATAAATAAACTATTTGTAATCTACAATTAGTACGTTTTAACATACTCACAATAAAGGTCACTCGTTGCCACAGATGTAATGAGTTGTGTTTAAATTGTAGGTCTTATTTGGTTTTACCAGATTTACAGATAAATAGTATATGATATCTTCTTGAAATATATACAAGCGAATCAGGTATATATAGGTTCATCTGCCGAACTGTTTTTTTAAAAATTAATGTATTTATTTAACAAATCAACATTACATTACACACCAATTCTTTGAGATGTACCTAACATAAATATAAATAAATTAATAGTTTTTAAAAAAACACTAAAAACACGCTTTTGGGCTATGATACGATATTCACATACACACGGCTATGATACGATATTCCATCATGGAATGCCAGTACCTATCTTCCGGTTTTATAATCAGACCTTGAAACCTAATCGTGGTCAAAGTTTATTCCAAGACTTTTCTAACAAGTCCAACCAAACACAGCTATGATGTGATGTTCCATCATGAAGTTCCAGTTCATATCTTCCGACTCCATCATCAGATCAGTTCGACAGTGCCATACTATTGAAATGAAATGAAATGAAATGAAATGAAAATCTCTTTATTGCACAATAAAATAAGGTACAATGGCGGACTTATTGCTACACTACAGCAATATCTGCCAGTCAACCAACATGCTGGTGTGAAAAGAAGAGTAGGCAACAAATTATAGCCTAAAATTAAATTTGAAATTATAGCATATAATATATATTGTGTGTGTATCTAAAGTAAAATGTAAATATATAAATAAATTTTTGAGTTTGACATATTATATGTATGTATATGTATATACATACATATTTTGATATATTAACAAATAAATAAATAAATAAGTAAATAAATAAACTGCCAAAATAAGGTAAGGAAAGGGAGGGGATAACGGAAAGGTTAGAATTTATGATTAATATTTATTGTGAAAGGAAGTGCTTTTTCAATGATTGCTTAAAGGTGAACAGCGAGCTAGCGCCTCGAATAGTTAAAGGAAGCTGATTCCACAGTCGAGCTGCATGTACGGAGAAGGAGTAGGAAAAAAAGTGGTATTGTGTTTTGGGATACGTAGGATATTATTCTGACTTGAACGAAGTGGGAGACCATGACTTCCTAATCCGGTAAAAGCCTCGTTGAGGTAGGAGGGAGATGTAGGGTTGTGTAGGACATTATATAGAAGTGAAAGGATATGCAAATTTCTCCGGTCCCGTATACGAAGCCATTGCAATTTTGATCGGTACTCGGAAACATGGTCATACTTCCTCAGATTGAATATGTACCTTATGCAAACGTTCTGTAGGCGCTCAAGTTTATCCAGTCTGTTTTCGGTGAGATCCAAATATGCGACATCGGCATAGTCTAGTAACGGCAGAAGCAGACTTTGAATTATGGTTTGCTTAGTGCTTACAGGGAGGAATCTCTGCAACCTCCGAAGGCTATGAAAGCCATTATATATTCGCCTGCTTACTTCGTTGACTTGTGCTTGCCAAGAAAATATCTCGTCCACGAGTATGCCTAAATTCTTTACAACTTTAGAATACCCAATGACGTTGCCCTCGATTTCTACTTGACGTAAAGATGATGACTATTGTATTGTCATCAGAACTACATACAGCTTCCAATTTTCATAACGCTACGATCCTTGGAAGATGGTTAAATTAGTTACCTTAGGTTCCATTACATAGTTAGTTACATACAGGTCGACCTAATAAAAGCGTGTAAAAAAAATAAATATTTTAAGTACTTACTCATGTTTCAAATAGGCATTAAATATGCGAGTAGAAGCATTACAAATAGTAAAAGTAACAGAATACATAAAAATAAAAAAAATGATCTTATTCTAGTAGCATAAATAGGTACCGCAATGCCCATATCTTGAAATGTAGGCTCGCTGTAAAAATGTCTAGGTTTGACGCTGCCGAACATCGCGCATTTATGTGTCGCAAGGCACGCGTAAGAAGACTCCATCAACTTAAGTTGGTTCGCGAGGACGGCTCCGCAAATAGAGTATGGGACCGAGCTCGATTATAGTTATCCAGAACAAAGAGACAAACCTTCGCTAGCATGCTTGGATTATCAACTTTGCCTCTGGCCAGCTTAAAAACGTAGGCCATGGTGAGAATTTCTCTACGCAATGTAAGGGAATTATAGCCCACCATGCCTAGTAAAAATATAGTAGGGCAAAAGCAGGGATAATAACCGTATTGCTTGAAATATACAAAGCGTAAAAAACATTTTTGTTTTTTTTTCAGCATGCTGATATAAAGATCCTCATGCTCCATATAACTGCATTCGTTTCCAATCTACTTCTTACAAATGAATTATACAACGTGTGCATAACCCGGACACTGTGAAAATGTTTTCGACCACTTATGCCATTTTTGCAGGTAAACAAACAGTCGATGTAGCAGAAATTCGACCTCATACTATCGAAGCAGAAATACGACCTCTTACTATGGAGTTGTCACATATACAATGGGTAAATCGACCGCTCCAGGAAGTTATAACGATATTGATCATTCTCTCAACCGTGGGGTGAACGTAGAGACTTGTGGACGAAATATTCCACCGTCTACCTACGCCAACCTGCCCGTGAGAGTCTAACGCTTTACTTGAGGCACTTAGAAGTGGACCTAGCGGGACACCCTCACACCTTCAATACCATATTTGGCAGGATTTCTCCATCCTCCCTTCTGGTCACGTGTCACAAGTCGCTTTCGCGGCCTCTACCTGATGTTAGCGGTAATTCAGTTCAATGTTATCGCGGATCATGGCGTCTTTTGTCCGTCTTTTGCGCGGGATCGGAAGGCCAATGGATCGTTTCAAGAGTAAGTCACATCAAATAAAAATCCGCCCCGCTGCTTAGAATACTTATAAGATCGATTCCAGCCTCCTCCAGACTCCTCCATTCGTCGGAAAGTACTGCTGATTGGCTGACGCCGCACGATGCATGAATCGCTTATTAGCCCGAACATCCGCCCGAAACATCTGCCCAAAACGACCGCCCGAACGCTATCCCCCAGAGGAACTAGTCCACCTGCCATATCAGGGAAAACAGGTTATTTCCGGGCTCGACCGTTTTCGGGAGGCTACTGGACAGGAGCTAAACTGAGAGTTGGGCTGATCAGAGACAACGAGGAGGTCTTAATGGCCCAACTGTACACGAACCGTTAATTGCCGATTAACGACCTTATAATATAAAAACAGAAATACGACCTCATACTATTGAAGCATAAAAGTCATTTGATCGCATTATATCCCCAGTGTTGCGGGAGAAGTGGACAAAGTGAAAGGCGACGGCGTCAGTCCGTGAACACCCTCGTGTGGTCATTATGCCGTATGCCATTACGTCAGCCAAATTACGTGCGATGGAAGGGAGCATGCTCCTCGCTACTTTGCCCTAGCGTGTACGGAAAAGCAGGAGCATGTCGCCGCTATTATTTAACTCTTAACCAATGTTATGGGTCTCTGGAACCCACGTTGAACCCCTCCGCCGCCTCTCACGCTCCTTACGCCGTTACACCTCGCGCGGCTCAGTACCTCTCTACATTTGAGTATAGGGCCGCACTGAAAGTTTCCGTAATGAATAAGAAAAACGTTAATACACTTTTTCATATGTAAAAACCATTTTCATACAATTTATTCCACTCCTTCGCGGTGACCTCGGAAACATGTTTTTCGTAATCTTCGTCATCATCTTCTGGCGATAAAAATTGTTGGTCGCGTAATTCGTTCTTATATATTTTTTTTTGAACAAAGAAGGAGTCACAAGAGGCCAAGTCTAGACTGTATGGATAGCTCATGAGTTTTACGTGTTTCGCCCTCAAAAATTCGTTTTTCTGCCTGGCTGTATAAAAGCGGGCATTGTCATAGTGCGAGATGATTCAGCCTTAACGGTTGCTTTTATGGTTCGTCAATAACATCCGGTAAGCAAATGTTCGTGTACCAGCAGCGCCGGATTTATACTTCATAAGGTCATAAGCTATTTGAGCTATTGCTGCAGTATATTTAAGTATATATGACAATTGCTGACTCGGATATTTTTTTTGGAGCCCTAAGAAAGTGGGGACCATAAGCTTGTGTAGCTTATACCATTGATTTGATAGTGTAATAAATCAATGCTTATACGTAAATCCTGCACTCAGTACCAGACAGCATTTAGGGTACAGTGATTCTACAAGGTGAGGTAGGTCAACATCTACAACCGTTTTTTAAAACGTACATTTCCAGACTCCCCCGGTTATTCTCCGGTTGCCCATAAGGCTGACAAAACTGCAGCCACAAAAATAGTTTACTCCGGCTCTTACAGGTCAGTCCCTCTTCAGGGGGGCTGCCGATTGGGAGATGAACCGGAGATTGGATCGGGCGTCCCAACGTAATAGACTTTATTTATGCCCAATCTATATGGCCCCGTTCAGCTTCTAAGAAAGTCTTTCAGTTAGAGCTCTGTATAAAATGAAACAATTATATTATTTTATTATTAGTCAAACATATACAGTTTAATGCTCTATGATAGGTAGGTGGTGCTTTCACTATCGCTGCAAAAACGCCATGATTTTTATGAAATCGTCCCATTTCTGCGGGAAAATGTTCCAGCTGCGACTGAATTCTGGGATACTGATGCCGAAATTACCACTTTTGCAGTAGTCTAGTGTAATATTGAAAGAATAGCGTTTTAACCGCCCTTTTTTGGGTTATTATTTAAAAAGTAGGTAAAAAATCGTTGGGTTTTTTCATTAGATTTCGTTTGTTTGTTTGTTTATACTCTTTATTGTGAAAATGTCACAATGGGCGGATTTATTGTCATATGACAATCTCTTACAACCAACCCTACTATGTGTAACGTGTCTGTAAGTGTGTGTCTTGTTATTGCATTCGATCGACAGAATTGAAAATGCAATTTCGTTAATTTTTGATCGAAACGGAAAATGGTGACCCAGCCGGGAATCGAACCCGGGACCTTACAATGTAAGATCAGGCGACCTAACCACTTGTTGTTTATGCCTAACACAATGCTTATTATACCTAACACAATGCTTGTTTACAATGTACAACTTTTTGACACAATAGATCCATTTATGACCCTTCTTTGTATTTAGAATCATATGACCAATTTGACGTATCACGTACTCTTTGCGGGTTCGGGTTTTTTTCTTCTTGTTGTTTTGTATTTGAACGTCTAGATACAGCTTATTGCGTTCGAGCCATAAGATAGCGGACGTATCACGCATGTTCACGTATCACGCACGCATAGCTAGGACGGTTAATGAAAAATATATTTCGACAAAAGTGACAAAAGTTCACTTTCTGAAATCCAGACCTAAAAATGTAGTTTTATAATATAAACACACACAATATAAACAATGAATAAAATTATATATTTTTTATATTGTGGGTTATAACTAAATGATATCATCTATTTACGTGTGTTAGCTCTATAAAAAACTTAAGTCGGTTCTATTAATTAATAATATAATAATTATTATAAAGCTCTATTTTTTTTATTGGTACGTCTGGATAGACTTCAGATGCTTACAAATAAAACGAGTCTAGAAAAACGTGAGCTCGCCTTGCAATATGACCTCCAGCTGAATGACAATAAAACCAAAATAAATTGACGATGATATAAAAGCAGTCCACCAGCTGGTTGGCTCATGGTTTCCTTTTGATGCTAAGTGAAATTATACACACTCCACATATTGTAAAGGCTTGTTTATTTATTTCACGAAATTTACAAAAACCCGCTTTAAAACACACTTATTTATTTTATTTATTTATTTATTTATTTAAAGCAATGCACATAATAAGCGACAAGCGTAACAAATTATATTTAATATCTACACTGCACTAAAACCCACAGCAAGTTGTGTCACGCTTATAGTGAAGATCGGTCCCATGTCGCCCAACTAAGTATGAACACTTGTTCTAGGGCAGACATATTAAACAAATACTAGTTTAAAAAGAAAACATAATCAAAAGAAAGAAAAAGTAGTTTAAACAAAGAGAAAAAAAGCGAAAATGGAAAAAAAAACATTGAATTAAATATAAATATGCATAAAAATAAAATATGTAAATATATAATTATAATAAAATAAAACATTGAAGTAAATAGATAATTAAGTAGGTTACCGGGTAAACGGTGGGTCAGTTGGGTACAGTGGGTCACGCACATATTGACGAAAATAAGTACGATAGCGCAGACGCTTGTCCGCTCACAGACGCCTCCCTATAAGCAATCCCTGCTCCGCCAGTTCCCGCGCAGCTGCGCCCAGATGACGACGTGCTACGGCCGATTTTATCGTGACGCTCATAAAATATTTTGAAATGTGAGTTGATATTTTGTTTATAATTCCTAACTTATAATAGATATAGGTAAACTTGTATTACCATACTGTGACCTTGTTAGTACGCTGTAATATATCACATAGATGATTGACTAGCTTTGTTCTTAACAGGTTGGTTCTTGTTTGCATTTAACATAGGTCTATGGTCAAGGGTGGGTCTGATCCACTGTGTACTCAGTGGATCGCGATTCACTGTGGACTCGTTGTTGAGGCGATGCGCATGGTTCTGCTATGTTTTAATCATAACTAATATACCTACAGGAAATAGAAACAATTTACCTATTATAAAGCTAGGTATATCTTTGATGAAAATAAAATGATTTTTTTACAGAATGGGCAGAAATAAACCTAGTAGAAAAATTGGTATTCATACGGAAGATCAAATGAAAAAGGCATTAGATGCTATAAAGGCCGGAAAAAGCATCAGGCAAGCAGCGAAAGAGCATTTCATTGCTTTTTCTACTCTGCAAAGATATCATGGAAAAAAAAATCCTGACCGCCTGACGCCAAATTATTCCGTCAGGAAAATATTTAAGGCTGAACATGAGGAGGCCTTACGTGATTATTACCAAAAGTGTGCCTTAATGTTTTATGGTCTTATCACTAAAGATTGCCGCAAAATAGCTTATGATATGGCAAAAATGAACAATATACCAGTTCCTGAGAGTTGGGAAGCGAACAAAATGGCTGGCATAGATTGGTTCCGAGGGTTTCGTGAGCGATTCCCTGAGATGTCATTACGTAAACCTGAAAACTGCAGCTTGGCGCGAGCAACAGCGTTCAATAGGGAAACTGTTAAAATATTTTTCGACAACCTTCAAAATGTGCTTAGCCGCAGTCCAGCCTTTGCAGATGGCACGCGCATTTATAATTTAGATGAAACTGCTACAAGTACTGTGCAGAAAAATCCACGAGTTTTAGCTCCGAAGGGAAAAAGGAATATATGCAAAGTGTCTAGCGGTGAAAAAGGTACACTTGTCACAACGTGTAATATCATAAGTGCAGGAGGTGTTCCCCTTCCACCCGTATTGGTCTTCCCACGCAAGAATATAAATCCTCGCATGAAAGTTGGGACACCACCTGGTTCTCTTATCCTCGCCACTCCTACTGGGTGGATGAATACTGAAACGTTTGTACAGGTGATGCAGCATTTTGTGCAGAGGTCAGGATCTACGAAAGATTCTCCAACAGTTCTCATCATGGACAATCATGAATCACATCTATCGATTGAAGCACTTAATTTGGCTAAAGAGTCAGGGGTGACTGTGCTTACTTTACACCCACACACATCGGCGAAACTTCAGACGTTAGACGTCGGCATCTATGGACCGTTTAAATCTTACTATGCATCAGCGATGGAGTCATGGATGATGCGAAATCCTGGATGTCCAGTGACCATTTACGATATTGGAACACTAGTTGGTCAAGCTTTTGAAAAGAGTATGACTCCACTTAACATAAAGCAGTCATTCAGGAAAACCAGAATATACCCGTTCGACAGAGATATATTCTCGGAGGAAGACTTCATGCCGAGCAGCGTCACTGACAGGCCTGCTGCTGAGAAACCAACAGGTATGCAGCCTACCTAACACTTATTTAAATATTTTTTTTAGTTATTTTAAGGTGTCGAACCCACATGCCAACAGTATTTTTTCCTTTCAGATTTTGAAGATACTCCAAATCCCTCTGTGATAGACGCAATTGAACAGTCGATTGTTGAATCTTCTGTTCAAATCACAAGTGATGCGTCTGTGTCTGTTACGCTATCTTCAATAGTTTGTGCTACAACTCCACCTTCCCTGTCTCATATGTGTTTGGCAGCAATAATCCACCCTGCTGATGCAATCCCAAGACAACGATCACAAGAGAACCATTCTCTTCAGTCACAATCTTCATCACCACTACCATTAGTGGCTAGACAAGACCCTGATGAAACCTCTCCCAGGTCATCACATGCCAAAGTTGCCTTATCTGTCCGGCTAGTTACACCAGATGAATTCCGAAAACCTTTAAAGGCATCTGCAAGAAACAAAAAAAGAAAGCCGAGGCGATTAGGCAAATCTCTTATTGCAACTGACACACCGGAAAAGAACGAAATTGAAAATAATAAAAAGGCAATTAAAAGGAAGAAAGTTGTGCAACCCACTGTCAAGAAAGCTATTAGAAAAGTTCTTCAAAGCGACTCGGAAGAGGATTGTGAAATTGTCTTAGATGATGACTCACCAGATGAAGGGAGCTGGTTCAGTGATGAAGATAAAGAGAATATTATTACGCAAGAGACGCTGATGAAGCCGTTGCCAAGAATGCCAAGAGAGGGAGAGTATGTTTTAGTAGAATTTGCGCTCAAAAGACAATTGTTGTACTATGTTGCTAAGATACTAGAAGAACGAAATCATACATTCGAGCTCTATGTGAGTTATTTCAGACACAAGGAAGGACGTTTTTCCATGCCAAATACTCCAGACTTGGCTTATGTCAAGGATGATAATATTAAGCTTTTATTACCAACTCCTGCGTCAAATGGTAGTACTGTTCGTCAGCAATCATATCTTACTTTTGGCATTGACCTGAGTGGTATAAATATCCGTTAAATTCAAGACATACCTAACTTGATTTCCATTTAAAGTTATTAGTATTGTCGGTTTCGGTTTTCGTTTTAAGTTTTAAGATGATCGTAGTTCTTAGGTCCGTGTGGTTTTTTAAAAAAAATAAAAATGTAATTTCTAGATTAAATTGTCTTTAATTATTTACGTATAAAAACTCCTAGACCCATTGTTAACCAGGGGGTGACCCATTGTTCACCACTCATTGTGCACAGTGGGTCATTTCTGCTCTCTTAAAAAAACCCTATTTCCTCTGCTCTACATTATCGGGGGTCAATGATTTAGTAATTTTCTGAGAGCTGATAAAATATAAAATACATCAAACTAAATTTTAAGCCGATCTGACTGATAGGTTTTGAGATATGAGCTGTTAAAAAAAAGTGACTCACTGTTTACCCGGTGACCTACACATATCCTTCAGTTAATAATAAACTATATAGTCATAATTTAAATTATAAATAAAATTTGTAATATTTGTAAGAAAAATAAAAAGTCACAATAAAATTATAATACCATTAATAGTAAAGTTTCTAAAAAAATTAAATAGTCACAAAGAAAAATTAAAATAATAGAAATAGTCACAAAGTGCAGCCAAACAAAGCTAGATAGTTGAGAGTTCTTGGTGTATTCTGTACCTTCCTGGCCCAAGCATCCACGAGACCAGTTGTTTCTTAAAAATTTGAATTTGACACTATACATAAATAGAAGACAATAAACCAAAAGCAAGTCATTTATTTATATATACCATGTCGTATGTCGCACCACTGAGCTTAGCTTGTGTTTGTGCGGATATTACACTGCATTAGGTACTTAAATACTATTTAAATATTTATTTATTTATCACTTATTACTAATCAACATTACAGAAAAAAACAAGGCATTGAAAAGTAAAATTAATAAAGATATCAATTTGGAACTAAACAATTAGAATGTCGCGTAAAATACCAACTATCATATAAAAATAAGTAATTAATTCCCTGTAATTTAAATTCTCAAGTGTCAACATATATTTTGAAATTTTCTCAACAATAAATAATAATTAAATAATAAATTTAGTGAATATAGTGTAATTCGGCGGTTAAGTAACCCGACCAGGTTGCCACAAGCCTAAGAAATGGAAATATTTTCCTGAAAGTATGGAGCTCGCCAAGACGTGTGGCCGACGTGGAGGGTATCGGGCTAAATACCTCCAATCATGATGAACAGTACAACCTTATGACATCAAGGAGACAGCTGGACCAGTCTGGATGAGGGAAACGGACAACCGATCCGGATGGAGAGTCATTGGAGAGGCGTATGCCCGACGGTGGGCGAATGCGCGCTGATGAAGAAGAAGAAGAGGAATTCCCTGTAATTTTAACAGGTGAGGGTTGGAGGTAAAAATATCAAAATCTGGTGCAATTTAAGCATCGCAAACCACGAACCAGCAAGTTCCACCTCGTACGTTTAGTGCGCGAGAACGGCTTCGCGAAAAGAGGGTGCGATCGAGCACGAAGGTAATTATTAGGCACGAAAAGATTTACCTTAACCAGTAAGCTTGGATTATCAGTTTTGTCTCGAGACAGATTAAAAATATAGGACGTCATGGTCATCGTTTCTCTTCTGAGACAGATAATTATAGCCAACCATGCCTGTGATAAATGCAGTTAGATATAAAAATGGATATTATCGGTATTACTGCATTATATGAACCTGTTCTATATTGTTGATTTTTTAACTTCCCCCGACTATATTCATCACGCTGATTCTGAATCTGTAATAATCTTTATTCGGTCTCAATTAATAAGCGAGATATCGGCATTCAAGGAAGCGTCAAACCCATACCTTTCGGTAGGTTAAGTTAGATTTTTTAAATATTACCAATGGGGGTAGGCTAAGTTAGTTTTTTAAGGCAATCCATAAAACTGAGTCTAAAAAAACTTTTTTTATATGTATTTATTTTTGCACGTACCTAATTCCATTTTGAAAAACCTCTAAGGACGCAGTTACAGCGTTTTGGTTGTAGTAGCGCTGATCTTGTAAATAGTTTGCCAGACTCCGGAAAAGATGATAATCTGTTGGTGACAGGTCTGGCGAATATGGTGGGTCAGCCAAAACTTCATATTGCAACTCCTGTAGTTTTTGCACGGTCGAACGGGATACACGCGGTCGTGCGTTATCGTGCAACAGAATTGGTCCATGGCTATTCACCAGTGATACATAACTATTTTAAACGCAATTCCGCGTGCATTTTGTCCAATTCTGCACAGTAGAACTCCGCTGTGATCGTTTCGCCAGGTTTCAAAAATGGAATAATGAACGACGTCTTCCGATTCACCATGACCTTCTTAGGGTGAAGTCTCGCTCTTGCCTGCTGTCTGGGAGCTTATTCGCTGTCCACCCATTGTCATGAACATTTCCTATTATCACATAGGATCCATTTTTCAATTAATAGAGATAATTATTTTCAAAAACCGTTCCACCTTATGTCTTACTACCCGTGCCCACTTTGTTGGACGGTAAAACTTTTTACTTGTGATGAAATTATGAGTGTGGTTCGGTTAGTACTGAGTGCTATGATTTATTTCCTGACTGCCAAAAGAAGGGTTATATTTTTACTGCATATGTATGTATTTATTTGCATGCTAATTTGACTATATTACCGTTACTTGTGAGTGTCTTCTTGTGAGTGTCTTATGTGTTAGTGTCTTATCTCTTTAACCATCTATGCAGTAAAAGGGAAATTATATGCAGTAAAAGGGAAAGTCTTTTGTTTTAAACACTTGAGACGATAAATTTACTTATTTTGATAAGTAAATTTCTATTCATAATTGTTGATAATATGACCAATAAACAAGACCAAACGATTTAAATTACTTTTTTAATATAAAATACTACTTTTTGAGACTTAAATATAAAAGTTAGACATATGCTGTCGCTGAATTTTTTGTAGGCATTATCAAGCTCTACATCTTTTCTCTAGAACTTAATCATATATTTCTCATCGTTAAGGCAGCGTTAGTTGAAACGTTTTCGTTCGACCGTTTTTTCTCCGAGTTACTTTGCAAATCCGACTACCACAAAAAAGTCTTTTCATTTTTCGGATTAATATATATCGTATGACACTCACAAATAACGTGGCTTTCTTTTGGTAAAACAATTTTCAAAATCGGTACAGTAGATCCAGAGATTACTTCCTACAACCTCACAAACGTTACCTCTTTATAATATTAGTATAGATTAGCGAAGAAGAGGCTACCTCGATCCTCGAGTCTGCGCATGTTGTTTCTTTCCGTTAACTCATGTGGAATCCATCGATTAAGCTTGTTAACATTTCTAATTGCTTTGAGACGACGACTAATAGATGGTTTCGTTACATTAATGGTCTCTGCAAAGCATTGTAAAATCGTCAATGTATTCCACTCAATATCTGCAAGCAATTCGTCGTCTTCAACACTGCTACCTTGTGGACCACTCTTAATCGTGGTAAACAGATGTGGTAGGTATCTGTCTCGATCGGCCATTTTGATAGACGGGAATAATATTGACTTTTTAAATAAACATACCGTAAACGCTGTAAAATATCCAGGTTATTAAAAGAAAATCTATGTAAATACGTATTATAGTTTCTGTAAAATTATAACTTCTTTTTGGGATAAGATTTCCTAAATATTGCATGTTTAATGAAGCTATATTTTTACATTATTATTTTATATAACTTAGTAGATTGTCATAAATTGTAATTTAGTTTGTATATTTTATTGATATTTTTAATTTTAACTTTTATTTTTAAATTGTATTCACGTATTAGATAAGACTTGCCCTCTCGTCTCAAAATAATTTACCGATGTTAAAACCTCCTCAACACAGGTTCATACCTAGTGAGGTGGTAAACCAATATGTCAAAAGATGAATTACCTTTCTAAGCTAGGTATAATAAATACACTAATTATAAAATGTTTATGTGTTAGGATAAGGATTTTATTTTTGTAAATTGTAACTTGAATTATGGAAATAAATAAATAAATATAGCTGTGGAATTTGTTTCAAGAAATCCATAGCAAAAACAGTTAAAATGAAAGTTATGCAATTTTTTGTTAAAACCCTTAAATTTTTCTTCAATCCTCCCTTCTAAATTACTTCTATATTCTCGTATGCTTCTTCTATATCATGTCTTCTGCAAACATCTCTGTTCGTCTGATTAAATCCCACCAAAATATTTATTATCACTGAACAACCTCTGGCAACACAGGCTTTTAAATATATTTTTATTTTAGTACTTTTCCTACCATATCGCTTCAATACGAGAGAGCTACAGTACCTACATCAGTCAGGAGTTCAAATAATATTTTATTTTAATTTTATTATAATTTTCCCTTATGAGTTATTAGATTATTTTTATTATTATTCTTATTACTTTTACAAACAGGCAGCATAATTGCTGATATGTTTGAATAAAAAACTGGGTACAATTACAATTTCTGTTTAAGGTGGGCGTCTAAGCTATTTTTGAATATGTTGATACTCCACGCTTCAACCACTTCAGCAGGTAAACTGTTCCACTGATCCACGGAAGGAAATGTTTCCTGGGATTCATGCGGAATCGTGTTTTCTCCAGCTTAAAGTTGTGTCCTCGCAGATGATGCTTGTATGTACTTTCGCTAGAAGATTGAAGGCAATTCGGGGGAATTGTAGCATCCGTTGAGGATGAGGATGAATATGGATGAATATGTCTCAATGAGGTCACCCCTGATCACGATCCTTGAGTGTGGTCAGTTGCAATCTGTGGAGTCGTTCTACATATTCCAGATTTTGAACCCCACCGGCATCTTGGTCGCTCGGCGCTGGACTTTCGTGAGGAGGTTCTCATCTTTTCCAAAGTATGGATTCCATGATTATTTTTATTTATGATTTGTCTGTGCAGTGCCAATCCTAAAGACCTTCTCCTTATATTCTTCATCAGTTCACATATCCACAGTTCATTAATTATCCATTTTTGCGCCGGCTATATTTTCAAAATGACATTTTTTCCCTTTTCTTCAAATCCTTATTTCTCTGTGTATTTCTTTCAGTTAAATTATTTTATGCAACATTATTAAAAGATTAATCAGGGCCTTATACCGAATGCGGGAATACTCTCAGTCAGGGTCCGAATGATAGCGGCTAAGCACTGGTAATATCGATACTATTATACTATCCGCATTACAAAGTGGCGAGTCAGGTAATTTATCATCGAAATCGTGCTATCTCCTTCGCACTTGCACGGCCTTATGGAGCGATACCTGTAAGCGTAGTGTAGGTAGTTTTACGCATACAAAAGGAATGTCGATAAAGTAATGAAACGAGGAAAATAAATATTATTTTAGTATTGTTTCATTACGATAAATATTAAATAAGTTAAAAATTTAAATATTGATATTGAATTATTAATATAAAAGTATCAAATTTATAATAGTTGACAATAAAATAATTGTTATACAAAAAAATAATAAAAACTAAACAAAGAAAGTCAGCAAGCTATTCATATTCGTCTTCACAGTCACTATCATCTTGTAGATTAATAACATGACAATGGGTGTCAATTATATGTGCTTTGGCCAGGTCTTCGTTCTGGAGATTTTTGAATTCGATTCCGAATTCGATCTAGAGTTCGTTCGCTCGTTCCACAAACTAATGCTGCCAACTTTCTTGGTTGTTGAAAATAAATTTTCCTTATGACATCAGGGTCTTCTTTCAACTTATGCAACCACTTATAAATGTTGAGAATGACATGCCGGCTTTGCTGGTTAACATCACCTCTTAACTTGGTCAAATTAGTTTTGCAAAAATCTTCCATCATGATGTAGATTCACAAATAGAGTTCGTATAACGAATGAGTTATGCTCTTTGACATAAAACCTTTTATAGCAGAATATTTTGTTATCAATAATGCCTAATGACCTACATAATACCACAATAATTATAGTAGACGAAAACTAATTTGGCAAAAGTGTCGTTAAAATGTCATAAAATGTCGAAATCGAACTGTTACGGTTACCACAATTAATAGTCCTAATCGGTTAGCTACTTACCACCTATTACGGTATTTACTCACCGCTTTTGGCTAAATCTAGGAATTTTATCTATGTATCTAATTTTAGCAGGTAAAAGTCTTTTCATTTTTCGGATTAATATATAGCCTATGACACTCACAAATAATGTGGCTTTCTATTGGTAAAAGAATTTTCAAAATCGGTTCAGTAGATCCAGAGATTACTTCCTACAACGTCACAAACTTTACCTCTTTATAATATTAGTATAGAAGTAAAGATTACGATACGGTCGCGGTTCCATAACTATGTCGTATTATCTCTTTAACTATTTATGCAGTATAAGGGAAAAGTCCTTTGTTTTAAACACTTGAGACGATAAATTTACTTATTTTGATAAGAATTCATAATTAATAAAATATAAAAGTTAGACATATGCTGTCGCTGACTTTTATGTAGGCATTATCAAGCTCTACAACTTTTCTCTAGAACTTAATCATATATCTCTCATAGTTAAGGCAGTGTTAGTTAGAAACGTTTTTGTTCGACCGCTTATTCTCCGACTTACTTTGCAAATCCGACTACCACGAAAAAGTCTTTTCATTTTTCGGATTAATATATAACTTTTGACACTCACAAATAACGTGGCTTTCTATTGGTAAAAGAATTTTCAAAATCGGTTCAGTAGATCCAGAGATTACTTCCTACAACATCACAAACTTTACCTCTTTATAATATTAGTATAGATAAATATTTTATCGACATTGTACCATTCCTATGTTAACTGTCTCTAATTGCCCCAGTCGCCAGTTTGTACTGCGGATACTATAGACTATGGCCTTGACCCTGTAAGCAAACTAAGCAGAAACTGAAAAGACCAAAATCCATACTTATTAACCCTTGGCGTAATTATTGTTCCCTTTATTACCATGAACACAAATGTATAATAATTGAATTGTCGTTTGGCTGTAAGAAAATACTTATTAATGCGTTAAAAAATGCCTCCTAATAGATTTTAAAAACCCGATCAGGTTTTCATGTTGTCTCTGGGGCAAAGGCACCATATTTTATATTCGGGCGGCCTGCACGGTAAATGACTTGGACATGAAAGTTGATGAATGCTGAGCATGAAAACGGAGAGAAGAGATTACACAAATAAGAAGGCATATTTTAATGAAGTACATGAAATAGTTGGGTGAGTGTGTGAAAATCCCGACAACGTCTAATGCCTTGGAATGGTCAATTTACCTACGAATGGTCGATATGTGTTCAAACTTCTTAAGGGTATAAACATATCGAATACACACGTTTTGAATCCATTCCAGTTTATTGAGTAGCTCATCATTCGCGTCTAGGTAAGCCACATCAGCGTAGTAAATTACTGGTAATATAAAAGTTTTTGCCATTTAGCGTTTAATACAAAGAGGTAAGAAATTCTGCACTCGTTTAAATGAATGGAGACTTGCAAAGACTACGATTGACATTACTTACTTGAGGACTCCAAGATAAATTTTAATCAATGAGCAAGCACAGGTCTCTTACATTACTGATGTAAGAGACAATGACGTTGCCAACATTGATTGAAGGAAGATTATTTTTATAATTGGCAACGAGAGAGAGAGACTTCCGATTACGATTTCATGGGTTTTAGACTTATTAGGAAGGGCCATGGATACGACGAGAACATACCGCAATTGAGTGAATGGTTTCGCACGTCTTAACGTGCTTTAGACAAAGAAAGTCCTTCGATTTTCATCGAAACAGTCACTAAGATTGATTTTGAAAATAATCCGACTTGTTGAGGCTAGACTACGACTGACCTCACTTACTTGAGGGTTTCAAGATACATTTCATCAATGAGAAAGCCCATATTCCATATAGGGGTCACTTCCTTTAATCTAGGAGGATGTCCTAGTCAACTGAAGTGCATTTACTATCTGACACGAGCACGTAGCCATCTTGCCCAAGTAGGCAAAGTCTAGCGTCCAGGGAGGATTTTATTACTTACACTATCATTACCTGCTTTTAAAAATGCCTTTCAGTAAGCTTTTTTAAATAATGACTATGTTCTGTTGTTCTGTTGAATACCTTTTCTCCTGATCGATTTTGTATTCAACCTTTTTGGAATTTTGTTGTGTGTGGTTTTTCTTAATAAAGTTGCGGTGTTTTTAGAGATACATGATCTTTTTGGTTAGATCTTTGAGAATAATATTTCGATGTTGTTCGTTTATTTTTTTACTATTGTTAGGTATTGTTTTTATACCCGGCAACGCAGAGCCCGACAGACTGGCAAAACTGGGCACACTGGAATGCCCGGTAGAGCCAGTTGTTGGGGTCCCCTCCTCTATAGCTACAAAAATCATCAGGAACTGCCTGAAACAGGAAAATCGGGCATCCTGGAAACAGAACTAAGGATGTCGCCAGGCAAAGGCCATGATGGAGCAACCACTTCCTAAGAAAACCAAGGCCCTACTTGATATGAGCAAGAAGAACCTTAGAACCACTATCGGTCTCTTCACCGGACACACGACCCATAGAGCACATCTATTCAACCTTGGCTTGACCGAGAGCAAGGACTGCCGAATATGTGGCAAAGAACCTGAAGGCAGCATACACATCGTTGGTCGCTGATCAGGCCTCGCCGCAAAAAGACACAGTTTACTGGGACGAGCCTTTCTCGAACCCAGCGATCTGCCCAACTTGAAGGTGAGTGATCTGTATGGACTGGTAAGCAGTACCGGGCTACCAGCATACCACTGACCGAACCACAAAGTGGGTAGTTACAAAAAATCTTATTTATTTTATTTTATTTATTTATTTATTTATTTTATTTATTTGTTACAACTTGGTAGAGAGTTAACATCTTGCGGTGTCGACTACAATGGGCGAGCCCGTCACCACAGGACGTTTTAACGATTAGTCGTTCTGTCGCCCTGCAGTGACCGTAGAAGACTTTGGACAGTACAATCCTACGTCCAGCTACGTCACAACCCGTGAGAGTCCAACGCCTTACCGCGAGTGAGCCAGGAATAAACCCGGCGGGCTCGAGATACTCGCGCCCTCACTTCCAATTGTGACCAGATTTCTCCGGTCTCTCGATTGGTCCCGAGTTCGAGGTCGCTTGCGCGGTCCTCTCCCTTACGAAGCGGTGAGACGGTGTGCACCGAATCTATCGCGGACCAAGGCGTCCTTTGCCCGACTCTGAACCGGGATCGTATGGCCAATGGTCATTTCAAGAGCAGTCGCCGTAAGGTAGACAACCACCCCCGCTCTATAGGAAACAATACAGTTCCCAGACTCCGCCGACTGTTAGTCGGAGAGCACAGCCGATTGGCTTGCGCCGCTCGGTGCGCAGACCGTCCAGGAGCGCCAGAGGTTTGATTCCCAGGGGAGACTGGTTGACCCAGTGTCCTACCCAGGTTCGCACCCCATGCGTGGAGGCCATCGGATGGGTGTTGACCCGTGGGTGTGACCGACCCTGAATACACATACACACACACACATACATCTACATACACACATATTTGAAATGATTGTATGAAGCAATTCTTTTTCAGTCTTTGTACGACCTACTTCGTAAAGAAGCCATTTTTAGCCATCTTATAGATCCAGGTGACATCAAGGGCTGGATACAAGCCCTCTACTCCGTTTACTACTACTTCTACTAGGTATTATTTTATATATCTTCGAATTGCAAATCAATAAATAAATTTATTATTATAACAGGAAAACTTCGCTAAATTAAGAGCTTGGGAATTGTACAAAACGCAACCGTGGGCATCGAAGTATTCGGATTACGGTCGTACATCCATATATTACTAAGTCATGGGTACCTATTACTTTTTGGTTAATTAAGAGGAAAAAACGGGATTTTAATCTTAAATTAGAAAGCAAATGAAAGTTGTTTATCACCTTTCTCAGTTCTCCACAAATTCGCCGACAGCGGTGGTATCCGACAAAATTATGCTAATAAAATAAGTTATTGCTATTTTATCATTTTATCGTCTGATAGTCAATGGGCGTGTCTTGGATTTTGAGCGACGTTTACTGTGCTAGTAAAACAGTAACATTGCTTTTATTATCTTTAATACTCATATTATTAAAATGATTTGTTGCTGCTTCTCCATATTATTTTGGGCAGTGGAGTTGTTAAAATGTTCAGAATTATTGTGTGATTTAAGGTTCTAAGAGTGCATTTATCGCGTCTCTTAAACCGATAACTTAATGTATGGTCTGGATAAAGACTGCACGTTATGCGTCGCGACGCAGCTGCGAAGTGTCGCAATGACGTAATGCCGCAAAGATTTTGCAGGAATCCGGTCTGGAGATAGTGTCGCACGCGAAACGACCGCGACGTTGCAGTCGCTGTTCAGAATAAAATGTGCCCCGGGTAGTTTTTTTTGACACAGCGACGCAGCGTTAGTGTCGCGAGTAGCGACGTTTAAATTAACATGTCAGGCAATTTGGCAAATCGGGTTCGAATATTTGTGTAACACCCTTAAGGCCGACATGAGACCTCAGAAAAATATTCGAAATGGGCGGACACGTGAAGAAATTTTGTAGGGTTTGACCAAAAAAAAAACGAAGCATCAGGGACAGATTCCACGCACGATCGTGCCGGCGACCGGGCGCATACTAAACTTTCAATTGCAGCGATAGCACAGGATAACTGTCTATTCGCAGTGGTGGTATGAGGGTGTTAATGGTAAAACATACTTAAAGTAACTCTCAGAGCGCTCTCACGTTTTAATTAATTGTAATTAATTTAGGGCCTGAATTAAAAATGTGGCTAAGCGCAATGCTAGATAATTAACCAGTCAATATAATGAAATTAAAATAAAACACAATCACCGCTTACATTGTAGGAGTAATCGCACCTGAAAGTTTTCGAAATCAGTTTGAAGCCAAGGCAATGAGCAACTTTTTTGGGTCCAAATTGAAAATTGGTTCCTTATCGAGGGATTCGCTTAGAAACTTTTTAAAATTAATGCTTACTTTTTTCAAAAAATTCAATAACTAAATTTTTTCAGATATGGTCGTACCCAGGCATCATGTCACCATGTATTAAGGGGGAAATAGTAGTAGGACGGCGTTTTTACAGTGATTTTCCTGATTTTTTTTAACACATAAAGAAATTATATAATTTATTATTATTCTGAGTTCATTTTATACATATAATTAAGAATATTTTATAAAATTGTCAAAAATTTTCCTCGAAAATTAACGGAGATATCAGCTGCTGCATATCGTAGGTCGCCATCCGACTGAGCAGTTTGTGTACATCTTGAAGGTCGCAATTTTCATCTGAAATCAATTGCAAAATGAATTTACTTTTTCATATGTGTCTCTTCTATGTGAACCTCACTTCCATAAAAAAGAACATTAGTATTTTTTAGAGGGGTGTGATTGTTGACCTTTTGTCAGCTATTCTTGATACGCCTCGTTGACCACCCGATTCCGTGAGAAAGACGGGTAAAGGCCGGCTGGCGACAAGTTCGAACTGAATTACCGCTAACATCCGGTAGAGGCCGCGCAACCGACTTTGAACCTGCAACCAGACTGCAGGACCGAGTAAATCTGGTAGTGAGGGTTTACTTCTCAGTGCCACGCGGTGAGGCTTTGTCTCTCACGGACATGCTGGCGCAGTTAGTCGGTGGACTGCGTCGTTCCTAAGTCTCTGCGTTCACCCTGTGTTAGAAAGAATGATCAATATCGATATACCTTCCTGGGGTGGCGGGTTTGCCCGTAATAGATGACAACTTCATGACAAGAGCAGTATACTCCCTTCTACGATTCTACTGAAATATAAATAACCATAATGACACACTGGGCCCGATTGCGATTCTTTGTGAACTAAAACTAAAATTAGTCTAAGCGAACGAGACAGAGCAATGCGTTAGAGCGGAATATGAAACGAACGATCTTCGATAAATACTACCTTCCAAACTTATACTCGTCCGAATAAATTCGAGCATATTTCGTGCGGTGTAAGATTTGACCTTGGCGGGCAGTTATAATGCGAAAAAGTGACAACCGCGGTCATCTCACACTCCGCTCTGGCGTATTGCCTGTCTCGTTCACACGGACTAATTTCCGATTTTAGTTCACGAAGAAACGCAATCGTGCCCACTATCAACATACCTATATAGCCATCTCATGGTAAAAATTTTCACCTCCAAACATATGTACAGTTCACCTCGGCACGAGAAAACTATGTGAAATCACTCCGCAGACGTAGGTATTTGAAAATCGAAATCTGTTTATCGCAACCGCAGTAATTAATTGATCAATTCAATGGATCATAAAACGAGATTACTGTGGTTTTATGCGGCAATTATAATTCTATGGCGTGTTTCGCATATTATTTATACTTAATACATTGACGTGGTAACTAGACTAAACCAGTTATATAACTTGTAAACAATCTGTAGGAACTAACAAATCTACCGAGTGCTTATATATTTTTTTAAAATCGCGAAACAGGAGTTCTTTAGATATGGTCCTTCCCAGGTATCATAAATAGAGATTCTTTATTTCACATTTTAAGAAATAAAAACATACAAAAGGCGGATTTATTGCCTAAAATACAATCTCATACAGCCAACCTTCGTAGAAGTGTAAGAATTTAGGTGCCGAGAGATAAAAATTATCAAAAATAAGAAAGCAAACTTATTACATAACAAAAATTAATCTAGTAACAAAATGCTATTTATTAAATATAATTAGGATTTGGAATATTTCGCAAGGAGCGAAGGATAGGAGAGGATGGGATGAGACGGAAGATAACTAGAAATGTAGGGACATGAAATGCTTTTTCAGAGACACTTGAAAGGTAGAAACCGTTAGTGCGTCCCGATATTTGACGGGAGCTGGCTCCATAGTCTAGCTGCATGAACGGTGAAGGAATAAGTAAAAAAAGAAGAATTATGAGGAGAATCGCAATTTTACTATCCTGACTGGAACGGAGTGGAAGACCATGACTTCCTAAGTGATTGAATTTTTCGGTTAGGTATAGGAGGGAGCGGTAGGATTGTTGAGGATGTTATAAAGAAAAAGAATATGCATGTTTGTACGATCACGTATTCGAAGTCAATAAAGTCTGCTTCTATACTCAGAGACGTGATCAATTTTTTTCGCATGACACCTTAAAGCGCGATCTCCATTCGAGCATTTTCCTGGTCCACCGACTATAATCCATTCCGTCAATCTGTTAGCCCACTTCCACTTATAACGTACAATTGTTTCCATTGCGTTTTTAGCACTTGTCTTACTCCGGATCCATCCTGCGAGAGCATCATTTATTTATTGGTGCAGAATATTTCCTAGGCCTCGGAAATCAGCCTCTCGATATCTGACATATGGATTCGCCACCCAACGCGATTTAATAAACTACTAGCCAACAAAAGTATACTTTTTACAAGCTTTTATTTACCTTACAATGTTTGTCAGTATGTTTGTTTAGGTTAAATCTTGCAAGCAGAATTAGAATCACTTCCTCTTATCCTATGAAGTTGAAACTTTACATTTTGGTTCAATTCCGATGACAATGCATTTTTATGGTGAGCATGACCTGATTCTGCACCCAGGAATGGCTCCCGACGAAGGGACTCCTCAACGGTCAACAGCACAGATACAAAATTGTGTATACTCGTTCAATTATATGATAGCCCGTTATAAGTTTCATCATGACACGGTTGCTGAGCCCAGAGTTGGCTCCCGGCGATGGGACTCCTCAACGGTCAACAGCACAGCCACGACATTTTGTATACGCATTCAATTATAATAGCCCGTCCTAAGTTTCACCATGACATGGCTGCTGCGCCCAGGGTTGGCTTCCAACGAGGGGACTCCTCAACGGTCGACAGCACAGAAACGAAGATTTGTATAGCATTCAATTATGATAGCCCGTTCTTAGTTCCACTATGACATGGCTGCTGCACCCATGGTTTGCTCGGGACAAAGCATTTTAATAATAGCTTGTTTTTGAAAATGTGTCTTCACCGTTAACCTATTTTCTGTAGCATTGATGAAAACAATTCATCTTTATGTTTTCAAGGGTGCTGAACACAGAAAAATATAATGAAAATGCAAGTTTAGCTCTTGCTTTTTTAGTGGTTGAAGCTTTTCAGAATTGACTTTATAGGACTATGCATGTAGTTCTCCCTCGGAAGAAGGTCCTCGATGGCACAATCGCTTTGCCTGCCTTTTGTATTTTGTTGCTGGTGATTCCCTGATGAGCGCTCAGTAATATACCTCTAACATTGATTTACTCCACTTTCCCTGGTATCTTTCTATCATGTCCAAAATTTCTTGGTGCAGAACTACAGTTTTCGTGAAGAAGTCCAAATGTGGATGTAATATTTCTGCCTTACGATCCCCAAGGATTTTTTTTGGAACACACTACAGCTACTCGGGGGTTTTATAGTCGTTTTCGTGATAGTCGACTTAGTACAGAACAAGTGACTTTGTTCTTGTTACATTTTCGCTTTGGCTAGTGTAATAATAAAACTATTTATTAAAAAATACACAAAAGGAAACAAATTAAAAATTGAAACTAAAAATAGAAAATGACTATGCAATAAAACTACAAACGCTGAAAATTAGGGGTACCCTCAGTACATATTTAAACCTGGTTTTCAGGACACACTTATTATTAGCACGGGACACCTCTATTTATTGTAATTAAATAAAATAATCAACATCAATTAAATAAAAAATAAAAAAATCAAATATTCAAAATCCAAATAATTACTATCAAATATATCGCTGCTTAAAAACTAAAGTGCCACAAATCAAAATTTTGTTTTTTTCAGGAGAGCAGTTTTAAAATTTTCATTTAGTTTTTTTGCTTTTTTGGCACTCTTACTTACAATAATTTTTTGTCATTTTATTTGATTCGATGCGTATTTTAATTCCCTATCGCTTGTTTACTTCAATTTTGTGGTAACTATATCCCAAAGAAGATTAGCAGCACATAAGTCCCTTTAGTTTATATTTTTTTTTAAGCAAACAAATTAATATTTTAAATAAAAGGCCACAAGTCGAAAAAAAAAATATGTTTCATTAAAAATTTTGGTCACAACCTTGTTGGATTGAGACAAACTTATATCTTAAAAAAAGAAAATAAAAAATTCGCACATCGAAATTACAAAAAAACAAACATATTATTATACATAGCTTTTTATTACAAAAATAAGGTTTTGGCACCATACAAAATAGGAAACAAACAAAAATAACTTATTCTAAAACCTCATCAGGCACAATTATCACTAATTATAAAAAACATAATAATCATAGCTTCTGCAATTGTAATACTACCTATAGGTAATATGGATAAATGCTCTGTACTGGTATAAACAAGAGATCAATATTTTAACTTAAGATAATAGTAGTTTTTATATACGGTTTCTAAGTAATTACTAAATAACAGTTTCAAATATAACTATATTTGTTATATAAAATCTGTCTGTGTCCATAGTTACTATTACATTTAAAGATTAGCATAAAAAGCTTCGTAATACCTTGGTATCACATTTTTTTCTATCAGGTTCAGAATGCCCTGTTTTTTTGTCTCAGAAACTTTTAGTTTTTGAGCATATACTTTTTTCAGTGTCATGGTTATCACGGTATTGGTCTTCGCTTGTTTTTTGGTCAAAGTAGACACTGACTTAAACTCTGCGTCGTCGTAAGAAGTCTTAAAAAAGAACTTGTTTGGCTTTTCTTGATAAATTTTTATGACTTTTATGTCGGTCCATCTCAGCTTTTCTCCATCTTCTGTAACGGTGTAATTACTAGCAGTCAGAGATTTTAAGTCGTAGAAACTGTCGTGTGCCAGCTCGTGGACGGTGTAAGGTGTGCCTTTCTTCTTTGCCGTTTTAATTAAAGTAATGTACAGATCTGGTACATAAATGGCCGAAGATTTCAGGGCATTTGAAATATTCCTTCCAATAACGGAGTGTACAGAGTCACCCTCGTTTTGGGTATGGTTTAAAATTCTTTGTGTTCGGTTACTCATTCTGCAAGAGAAAATGAATTCATAAAAAAAACGGTTATAAGTATAGTGAGTAAAATTATACATACAAAGTAAATTTATTATCATATTAAACAAAATAAAATATTAATTATCCATCATAAAGCGAAGTATTCCATTATTAAATAAATTCTAATTTTTGTGAAAGCCTTTTGTCTTAAAAGAAAACACCCCAAGCACAACAATGTCTGAAGCAAAACAAACGTTTCACAGAAACAACTCTAAAGCTTATAACAAAAATAACATAATTGGGCATTTTTTATTTGCTAAATGGCCACTTTTCAAAACGTGGCACTTTTGATTTATAAATGATTGTGTACTTACTTGTGCTTTATA
The DNA here is from genome assembly GCA_944548615.1 of Micropterix aruncella. Lineage (NCBI taxonomy): Eukaryota > Metazoa > Arthropoda > Insecta > Lepidoptera > Micropterigidae > Micropterix > Micropterix aruncella. The sequence continues at coordinate 30,095,261 of OX155958.1, forward strand.
TGCGGAACAGACGCATTCCGAAATGTGGCCCTGTTGCTCATAAAATTTACACTCAATACAGGTAACTTTTCGCGATGTGGCCGTTTAGCAAAAAAATGACGTGCACTCGCGCCGACTGTTGGGTCGCAACTAAAAAGATGGCTGCTTTGCTCTGAACTTAGCTTCCAATCCGTGAAAATGCCAAAAGGGCGTATGCGTAAATTTGTTATTTAAAGGCCGATTTCGACGAGTGTCTTTGTGTTATATGAAAATAAGGGCGATTTTGGCCTCATTTTTTAAATAAAAGTAATTTTGGAAAATTTTGATTTGTGGCACTTTAGTTTTTAAGCAGCGATATGTATAGGATAAAAAATATAAACCAATGAAAAAACAAAAATAATAACCAAATTACAAGTAATCGGTCTAAAAGAACTAAAAATCTCTGGATTCTAAGATCTTCCTTTATAGCATATTCTTGGAGTGGTCCTTTAAATATACCAATTGATCTCGATCGGAATGCCATTCCTAATTCCTATTTAGTGGCGCTTATGTCTTCGATATGCCATGAATGGTATTGAAGCTAGGTCATTTGAAGCTATTGAAGCTAGGTCATGATCTTCTTTCGAGATCTTGATTCGGGATTCCTCGTTTAGCTCTTCAATCCTGGACATCATGTCTTGAATGTTATCGTAGAGCAGAACCAGAACCAAGTCATCGGCGAATCAAAGATTCAACAATCTTTCTTTGTCAATGTTGATTGATATCTTGAAAACATTTTCTAATGTCGCGGTAAATCATTTTGAGGAAATGGTATGCCTTGTCGTACTCCTATAGCGAGTTGCAATACATCGGTCTTCTCATTGGTCTTCTCATGGCCTTCAATGCGGTCTTCTCATGCGTGCACGCAGGCTGTGACATTCCCTTGGAAATGCTTGTAAATCTTTACAAGCTTGCAATGCCTTACAATTGCAATGCCTTTACAAGCTTGCAATGCTCTACTTGACTATTATTATTCCTTATTCTTTCTATTATAGACTATTTTACAATTGCGTTTTTTGTTTTTCTTCTAACTATTGGCTATTGACTATAATTATTATTACTGATTTGTTCATATTTGTGTTTTTCTTTAAAATATCTTCCCTTATGATAATTTGTAAAATTATCCAATATTTGTTTGATTATTTAGTATTATTGTACACTTGAAAATTTTACGACATTATGTAAGAATTTTGATTGAAAATATTGGAAAATGTTGTTTCTATATAACCTAGAAAATCTGCGCTTGGATGTTCAACGTTCGTACCTTGCATTACCGACGTTGATATATTATACCTTAATAGGTATTTATTTAAATATTATACTTGTTATTTTTATTAGTTTTGACATAACCAAGTGTAGGAATTCCTATCAACTGGTTTGAAATAAATAAATAAATAAATAAAATAAATAAATGCTTACAATGCTTAACTTAACCTTTGACCGTAACTTTTTACCTTTAGCCTTAGCTTTAACCTTTAACCTTTGACCTAACTTTAACCTTGCAATACTTATAAACGTTACAAATCATTATTTCACTTTAGAATTCATTACTTCTACAGACTGGAGGAAAAAAAGAAGAAAATACGAGGAAGAAACACGTTTTATTATTGTGTAATATCGTAGGACAATTTTATTATTGATTCACCTGCGTAAACGTCGTTCAATAATATCGTTAATTGTTATCTAACGTTATTTCTACCAGAGCGTTGACGTGTTGAACAACCTGCTATTTTTTGCGTCGTTGCATTTTTAATGTTGTTGATGAACTAAACAATATCTGGGGCGAACAAAGCTATACGGGGGGTTATTGCTGCACGGGCATAGTTTTTTGTGGGTGAATTAACAACTAAATAAGCAAATTTTAATTTAAAAAAATAGAAAAAGCTTTGTTTTTTTTTAATGTTGTTTTGAAATAATATGAAAAGCTATGATCACGATGCGCTATCTAGCGATTAATAAAATGTCGCTGATATTGTTTATTTATGACTTATTACCTACCGCTAGATAGCGCAGCGCGCTCAAGAGCTTCTCAAACCTTTATTTAACAGTCAACATCTTCAAATTTTCAAATAATAAAAAAAAATAAAAAAAAAAACCCGGAATAATAATCCCGGAAAAAAAATAGTCACGGAAGACATATTAATACGACATCATAATAAGTCTCTAGCAGGAACAGTTAAGAAATAATTTATTGCCATTGTGGTTTCCAAACAAGTTAGAATAATTTAATTGTGAAATCATAGGTCAAAAAAAGAGATTTCCTATTCTTAAAAGGTAAAAAAATCGGGTGTGTCGCCCCAAGACTTTACCGGCAAGTAGACAACACCTCCCCTCCGGATACCCTCCTCCCCCCAGAACACCCCCTCGACACCCGATAGTGAATGGGTGTGGAGCGGGGTGTGACTAGTGACTATGATGCGAAAGTACTATATTTTGATATTTAGTAGGATATCCGTGGTACTAAAATGGTATGTTTTCAAAAATTATTGTTTTGAAAAATGGACTTTGAATATTATCTGCGTCGCTTGTATATGAGATACAACCAAAATTTCGAGTGATTTCGGTCCAACATATAGTCTTATTTATAGAGATATACAGGTTGAGTTTTAATTAACTGGCATCCTTAAAGGGGGTGAATCAGTACGAGCAACTAAGTAACATTGTGGGAAATTAGTTTTTTTTTAAATAGTTCAAAACGCGCTGAGGACTATGCGCTATCCAGCGGCAAGTAAAATATCGCTAATATTGTTTATTAGTGGTATATCACCTATTGATAGATGGGCGCAGCGCGCTCAAACGCTTGTCAAACTTTTGTTTAACAGTAAAGTTCTTCTAATTTAAAAAAAAAACTAATTTCCGTGCGCCGTCAGTTGCGCGTGCAGCAGCGTTTAGTACGCACGTAGGTACTATGGAATACTATGGCCATTACAATGCACTTACAATGGCATACACTAAGTAGTAACTATGAAATACTATGGCCATAAATATGGAATTAATTCTTTCAAGCTACACATTCTATTCCGTACGAAGTATTCGAATCTAGTTGTAAATATGCTAATTGCATTCTCAAAAATACGCCTGGAACGTGATGTACTAGGGTTATATATTATTATATCTACTCATCATACATTCTCTCAATGAGAAAGCGTTATCAGCGACGAGTCCGTAAGGCATATTTCTTAAACTAAGGAAGAAAGAATCTTTATGTATATTCTTTCATCCATACATAGGTAGGTAGTTTTAAAAATCGTTGGGTTTTAATCAAGTGAATAAATTTATATGGGAAAATATCCACCTCTTTTCAAGTCAATATTTAGTCCATTCTACACATTTTTATTAGTCAGAGGGTCTATATCCGTCATCATTGAATCGATGAACTGAATGGACTGACAAACTGAGAGGCGAAGCCGACGCTCTTACACAGTTCCGGCCAAATCCGGTCGCGCCTTCAGTCCAGATCCGTCCGGCCGGGCCTTATTATGTGTAGGCCGCATCATGTGTCACGATGAGGCCCGGCCGGACGGATTTGGCCGGACAGTCCAGGCCTCTCCGGCCGCCTCATCGTGTGTAGAGTATATTAGAGTTGTTTAATTAAAGGCCCACCCAAATCAAAATAACAAATATAAACAAGAAGACAGCCTCAGCGGGGAATATTTATTTTCCATCATTCACAATAAAGGATTTATTACGACTGATATAATGATACAATAACAAAATATTATATAACAGCGACATAGATATAACGATACAATATTATAGCTCTCCGTTGTGTGATTTAATAGCGTTAACATGGAATCATGTTGTGCGAAATGCGTTGAAATCTAGAATGGCATATACAATTGCCACAATTAAATTAAAGTTTTGGCGGGAAAATTGCTTGTTTTTTAGACCGGATTTTGATACCGTAATTTCGGAGTCCGTTCAAGTCATGTGAACTTGGAATTTCGATAATATTATAGAGGCCGAACGAAATGTCATTACGTTGAAATAGAGACTTTAAAACAATCAAGGATTGAGGGTTCCGGAACCGTACTTAAGAATCGACTGTGATGCTCTCCGCCGATTCTGAAACCGATACTTCTCCTGTGTGAGGTCTTCAACTTTTTCGACCATATATCTCCAGGGCCCCGACCACTGCGGGGGTAGTCATCCGGAAACTCTGTGCCAAACTTAAATAGGCATGATCAAGACTTCACGGTGGAAAACAAACGATTTCTTTTGGTGCTTACCTCTCTTTCATCGAGAATTTTTACACCGCACCATACTCCAATTTAAAAAAAATCCTGTAAAATTAAATCTTCGATCTAATGATATTTTTGTCACTTTAAAATATCGCAGAATCGGTGATATTTCATCTGGAAAATTCCAAATTAAATAAAAAAGAAACTCTACTTTCTAATCGGATTGTTTTCTAATATCTGATCTATGTTAGGCTATTAATTATATACGGTATTAGATTGCTTAACCCGCTACTACGTTTTGGCAGCTAGCATTTTATTACGAAACGCAACGTGTAGATGGCATTCATAATTCAAATTATTAGTTCACGATGGCACACATTAATTAATCTTTTCGTATGTTCAATTTATTTTATTTATTTATATAAGTAATGCAAATATTAAAAAAGTAAACAATTTCAGCTTAGGAATTATGCATAGAAATACTTTCAAAATTGAATCAAAAGCAGAAAAAAGAATACAATGCAAAGTCTAGAGGCAACGTCACCTGACTAGGCCGGGACCTGTTCTAAGGTAAACATTTATTTTTTAATGTGCTTGCACAAATACCGTGTTTATAAGAGTGGCATATATTTCATGTATGCACAAAAATGGAATTGCAAAACAATATTAAAAATGACTAAATACTTGATTAAATTAAATAATTAAATTAAAGTTAGAAGTGGAAAATTAAAATGATAGCAAATAAATTCAAATCAGAATATGGCGGCATTCGTGGTATGGCAGTATGGCGGCGCACTATAAATTGCGCTCTAAACACGCCAATACGGTATCATATATCGAAATTAAATAATAATACAAGAAAAAACCAATTTTTAAATTATAGCCTGAATATTTAATGTTATTTACATAAAGATGTCAATTTTTTAATTGGTTTTCAGGTTACGAACTCTAAATTCAGATAGACTAATAGATAGCATTTTATCTCTGCGTATTATTTATATGATGTGATCAGCCTCCAAAAATGCGACAGATGGCACTAATAATTAAATGTTATCATTAGTTAAATTATTGTTTTTTTTATAATCAATCGGTCCTTTATACAAAATCATTCATTCATTGTTATTATAGCCAGATAATGCTATCAGCGCCACCTGCATGTCACCGGCGTAGAAGGGTTGCCAAAACGTACAATGGCATTGCGCGATCTAATACTGTGTATTATCAATGGTTAGGCCAAGTAATTTGCTGCCTCCCTGGAAATCTAATAAACTCCGAACATATATTCAGTCGGTCTCTAATCTCGACGTCAACATTCCTCGTTTCGCTCTACGAAAAAATCACATTATTATGTAAATGTATTACCGAATTTTCCTATGAGATTTATTTATAGACTAATTTGCAAAAATACAATGCTTATAAAAAAACTGGACAACGCACAACTCAAAAATTATTGTCGACAAGGCATCAACAAAAAAAAAACACTTGACGTCACAAGGAGGATTTGCAAAGCCGTCGTCCGATTTATTTATTTGTTTTTTATAGTTACCTACCTAATAACTTTATGTGTGTAATAAAGATAGCATTTTTTGTTGTTTTATTAATGAGCAACTAAAATCAGTCAATTATAAAACTTCGAAGCGAAGGAACGAAATAATTTAACGATATCAGAATTTTTACATGAATTCGTTAAATTTTATTTGGCGTCTATAGCAGATTAAAAAAAATCGGTTGTAACTCCAAGACTTTCCCGGCTAAAGACTGATTTCATCTGAATATATATAATAATATTATAAAGAAGTAAAGTTCGTAAGTTTGTATGTGGGGGGTAATCTCCGAAACTACTTACCCGATTTTAAAAATTCTTTCGCTAATGGAAAGCTTCATTATCATTGAGTGCTATAGGCTTATTTTATTGTGATAGATATTGGCTTTCAATAACAAATCAGGATATTTGTAAATCGAGTCCGGAAAAATGAGCTGGTTAGTTGCTTTATCGGCGTACGCTAAAGAAACGGTTTAATATATGTGAAAAAAATATACGACAAAAAACAATAGTCTTAAAAGAACTATAAAAAACTTGACGAAAGCATATACCCAACTTTTATAATTAAGCTACAATAACTGCTATTATATCTCAAAAAAGTAATGAAAATATGTAGACAGAGTTTGTTGAAGACATTAGCAATAAAATATGAATCCTTATCAAGATAAATCAATCCATTATCACGGGTGTTAAATAGAGATACAGGGCTCGATTGCGTTTCTTCGTGAACTAATATCGGAAATTAGTCCGTGTGAACGAGACAGGGCAATACGCTAGAGCAGAGTGTGAGATGACCGGTTGTCACTTTTTCGCATTAAAACTGCCCGCCAAGGTAAAATCTTACACCGCACGAAATATGCTCGAATTTATTCGGACGAGTATAAGTTCGACAGGTAGTATTTATCGACGATCGTTCGTTTCATATTCCGCTCTAACGTATTGCTCTGTCTCGTTCGCTTGGACTAATTTTAGTTTTAGTTCACAAAGAAACGCAATCGGGCCAACAATTAGATGTTTACTGTAAATATTTAGGTGGTGTAGTTATAGAGATATCACGGAATTAGTAATGCGTGGCGAGGAACAAGACGCGTACTACTACGAAATAGGTAGCGTGCATCTGAGCGGGGACGTCTTGCACTATACATATATCTAAAGGAAGCGTCTAAAAAGGCAAATAAACACCACCCAACTCGATTCGAAACTTTACGCGAAACGAAGCCGCAAGTAACAGCTAGTAATTGTATAAAACAATCGATGAGCGTCAAAATACTCCGTAAAATATTACTTTTTTTCAAACAAAGGTATTTAATTATCGCGCAAAATGACGTTTTTATCTGTTTCGCCGACACCCTTCGACAATATGCAAACAAATTACTTTTGTTTTAAAAGGTTTTAAATTTTTAGGTTTTTTAATCTTCAGACAATTTTATATTTTTTACAGTTCCTAATTATAATCAATAACAACTTTAGCATGCATAGTGAGTTAATGAAGTTGAGTGCGGTATCTAGCCGACCCTTTGAGATCCTGTCTTTAATTGCTCTCTCGACTATTTTAATAATTTTTATTTATTTACCTATATATCTATATTTCAGACCATTTTAAACTAATTTACTGATTTAAAACAGATTATTTTTATTTTTCGATTAATAATGTTAGAACAGCTCCCAACATTTCCTCGTTCAAGGCCAGGCTCAAGGAGCATATAATCCTAAAACCATAAACTAACCAACCCTCCTCTTCCCCCCTCCTTTCCGCTTCCTTTTCCTTTCTTCCTCTCCTTCCTTTTCTCTGCGTCTTTATTTAATTTTAGTAATTTGTTTTCCTTTTTTTATATATCTTTTTCTTTTTCGTTTTCTGTCTGTTTCTTTTTTTTTATCAGTTTAATTTTTAGTACCTATTCTTTTGTGTAGCCAACGTAACAAATTATATTATAAACTCAAGCTATAGGTTAGCTGATAGACATTGCCGCAAGGCAATAAGCTCGCCTTTTTTATTTTGATTATCAACTCGAAAATGTGAGAAAGTGAAACAAATATAATTATTTTAATTTACATTTAAGTAAATACCAAAAGTGCAAATGTAGTGTTTAAGATGATGTGAGGGTAGTATGCATATGTAAGTGAGGGATAACATTATTGATTAACGTTAAAAATAATCTATTCAAACTAAATAGTTGGTTTGAGAGCAACAACCTCACACTAAATGCGTCTAAAAGTAACTTCATACATTTTACAAATCATCGAAATCGGAATAAAGGTTCGCCAATAATACTTTCAATAAATAACACTGCCATTCCTCAAACTCATTGTACTAGATTTTTAGGTGTTCATGTCGACGAACTTTTAAAATGGAACTTTCACTGTGAAAACCTCGAAAGTAGGTTAAGTCGGGCATGTTATGCTTTAAGTATTGTAAGAAGGTCGTTGGATGAATTGCAAACAAGAAATGTTTATTTCAGCTATATTGAAGCTATCCTACCTAAGTTATGCCATTACGATCTGGGGAAATTGTTATGCTTGTCATAGGGAACCCATATTTATACTCCAAAAGAGAGCAGTGCGAATAATTGCAAAGGTGAAAAGGGAAGAGTCGTGTCGACCCATTTTTAAAAGGCTAAGAATCCTCACCTTAACCTCACTCTATCTCTTTAAGTTACTAACTGAGTTTTTTTAAGAATAAAGAAACACATTATAAAAAGTTTTCAGATACACATACTAAAAATACGAGAAATAAATTAAACATTTTTATACCATGTATTAAACTAAACACAGCAAGGCAAGACACAAAATACTCAGGGCCATATTACTTTAACAGGCTACCAGAAAGTTTAAAAACTATTCAAGTGGAAAGCTTATTCAAAAAGTTACTTAAAGAATTCTTATTAGACAAAGCTTTTTACTCGATCGATGAGTTTGTTAATTTTAAATAATTTTTCAAATTTTTTGGTCATTTTTTTGACAATTTTAAGTAGCATTTTTTAATTATTCTGACTTTTTCTGATTTTAATTTCTTGATTATTTTTATCAATTATTTTAATTTGTGGTTTTAGTAAATAAATCTTAAAAATGATTTGGATGCCCTAAAAGCAATAATGAAGTAACTGTATGTACGTGGTGATAAATTTAAATATTGTAAAAACGAACTAATATACTGTAATTTAAATGTACCTAAATATTAAGTTTCTACAATCTGTTAAGATTTTTTTGGAAATAAATTGAAATTGAAAATTGAAAATTGATAAGTGATTGTATGCGTATATAGGTACTTGATTGTGTCACCATGCCTTTTCTTTATTACGGAGTTAACGAATGTTGTCTGCTGGAATAAAATATGATAATTATGTTAAACTAAGTTGTATAGTGGCATTAATCGGTTTAGTAGAAAATTATTCACGTATTTATTATTACTATGGGGAACAATGAATAGAAGTATCGACCTCCTTTGACGTGATGGCACCATGACACTTATGCTTCTGTATGAACTATCAATTGAAAATATTTATAATTTTAAATAGAAATGTCAGCCTGTTAGCATCGTTCTTCGAGAGTGTCAATTTTATAATAGTCGATTCTTTTCCGATACGAGTCAAAAACAAGAAAATGACGGAAATGCGTGTTCGGAAAAGAGTATTCTGTGAATTCTTTTAATGCGTTTTTATAGGTTTCGTATTGTGAACATTCTAAGTTGACAATTTTAGGGAGAGTTCCACGTATTAGAGAGTTTCTTCTTATTTCTATGGCTTCCCGGACGACGCCGGGGAAATATAATCGTTCTTTGGATAGTACATCGGATTTTAAAATTACAAACAGTGGCAGATCGTCGATTTTTCTTGTTGAACATTTTCAACAGACTTGACGGTTCGATCAGTCGATTCGCTATGGGTCGCTTTGTTTGTCCCACGTAAGCCAACCCACAGCTGCACTCGATCTTAGACACACTCGGGGTTTGCAGTAGTAATGCATCCATTACGGGTTTCATATACAATGTCTAAAAACCGCGATAACCTTGGGTTTCATAAAGAAATATTTGCTTGGCCTTCAATAATGCATATTATGAATACGTAGCGGAACAATTTGACTCCCAGAGGGGTTGTCAGGTCGACGTAGCCTATTTTGACTTTCGAAAAGCATTCGATCGGGTCGATAATGATATATTGCTCAGTGAACTGGCATCAGTTGAGTGCTCACATACACTCCTGCAGTTCTTCGCCAGCAATTTGTTAAATATTGGACATTATCAGATGTGTACTTTACACACTCTGGGGTGAGCCAGGGATCAAATCTGAGCCCATTACTGTTTAATTTGCTCGTGAATACATTGCCAGACGTGGTTACAAAAACCAAATGCCTGATTTTCGCGGATGACCTAAAATTATTTACAAGAACAGGCAGTAAAGAATCCTGTGCATTACTGCAGGATGATATAGACGCGGTGTATTTTTAGAGCATAAACTACAAACTATACCTATATATTATAATACCGGAAAATGTTCTATCATGGCGTACTCGCGAGGTGACGCCCCGCTTTGACATAGTTATGACATTGATGGCTAGGCACCATCATGAGTGAATCAAACAGAGGACCTAGAAGTGACCTTTGACTCACGGTTGACATAAATACATTAAATCTACACAATGAAGAACATGAAGCAGTTCAACAAATAATTTGTCATGTGCCTCCTATTCAATTGCCTAATTCGGAGCAGATTAGAATTCAATGCGGCGATATGGAGTCCTTATGAAAATAGCTACATATCCAGGCTGGACAGTACACAGAAACGATTTCTGAAGTTCCTGTACTTTAAACAGCATGGATATTATCCCCTATACCCTACGGCATGTATTCTGGGGGTGGTTGGGTACAACTCACTAGGCGTAAGAAGAGATTGGCTGGCAATCTGCCACATATATAAGCTGCTTAGGGGGTTCGTTGATAATCCGACCATCCGTAGAAGAATCGGTCTATTTGTACCCGCCAATTACTGCCGTGCTAGGACTCACGCATTGTTCGCGTTGCCGCGAGATAGAACTAACATCGTTCAACACTGCTTCACGGTGCGGCCGCTTCGTACCCTAAATGCACTATGTTCGCCTGAGCCAGAATTGGATATTTGGACGGTGAACTTAGCACAACTGTAAAGTACGGTAATGGCGTTAATTAGCATTCAAGTAATTAGGTAAATATGTATTATGCAGTATAAAAGTTGTTAAAAAATAGTACCTAGTATAATAAGAAATGTTAGATAATCATTGGATATATATGTAAAATCGTGTCTTATTCCGCTCTAATGTATTGCTCTTTCTCGTTGGCTATAGTCAAGAATATTAGTCTATAGTCTATAGTAGAATAATAATGATAAAAAAAGTAGAATCATAATATCAATAGTCTATAGTAGAATAATAGCTATAGTCTAGAAAAATAGCCTAGAATAATAATTATGGATTTGGAATTATCTGTAAGGTTAATTATGTTCTGGGAAATAAATACATAAATAAAATAAATAATAAATAATGTGAGATGACTACAGTGGCCAAGCTAGTGATGATGATCTTAGCAGTAGTTATGATTTAATATACAAATTATCAATTTTTCATGACTTTTAACCATTCAGTCATTTGCAAAAGAGCACGAGCTCATAATATTTGTCTCCCGATTTACAATCGACTATAAAATAAATAAAAAACGAGACAGATAATCCCGGCAAGTAGCCAAAAAACTCATTTCATAAGAATATTAATTACACGAATCAATCGATGAGCGCTCTCTCTCGGCCGGCGGACGAGGGTTCGTCCGCCGGCTGGTTGGGTTCCATTGCAGCGCCTGGGGCGGCACGGTTCGTTTCCCGACTAAGGGCAACGTTGGCTCAAGCGCCAACAAATGGCGGTAATATTTCATTAAAATGTATTGCGGAATTTAAATATTATTAGTGAAGCTTGTATATGGGATATTCCAATATGTTATTCACAATGTTGTTTCTGTCCAACAAGGCATTTGTGTACTCTTAGACTTCTAAGTCTATAATTCTATATATGACAACCTTTTTACCTCTTGCTATGACCAAATGATGCCTTCTTACCGAATTTCAGCTCAATCGGATTAAGCGTTTGGGCGATATCTTGGATGAATACATACACCCAGACATACAGACAGACAAACATATATACTTTTATAAAAAAGGGTCTTAATCGTCTCAGGAGGTCCAAAAGAGATATTTCTGTGTTCATCTCGATTTTTTAACGCGTTTACAACACTTTTCCTCCTGGTCAATAGGTGAACCGGGAAATAAAAATGGGAAAAGGAGTAGCTTGACAGTAGGTTCTTTTACCATGGTTTTATACTGCGTTGGACTCTTTCTTGCCTGTGATAGTTTCCCTATATTCACAATATTATGCAGGCTTTCACACGAGTAGAATTAATTAGAGCTATTTACATCTGTGAAGGCATAAATAACGGTAATAATAATAATTACGATGACGCAGGCAATTCGATATTCAGCATACACACCTTTTGTCGGCAATCGCTCAATTTAGTAGCAAACAGCCTGTTTGGTTGCTGTCGTCATATTCAAGAATAAATTAAGTCGACATATATATTTCTTCTAAATACTCAAAATATTCATCAATAGCCTTAGAAAGTCATCGGCTGAAATACAACATATGTGCAAACATAGGATGTCCCAATAAGAACGTCGGATTTATTTTTTTGGATTTATAGTACAAATAGTACAAATAGAGTTTTCAACTACAACGGGCGAACCCGTTACCTCGGGAAGTTTTAACGATTAGTCGTTCTATCTCCCGCGAAGTGAGCGTAGAAGCCTTGGACAAAACAGTCCACCGTCAAGCTACGCCACGTGCCCGTAATAGGCCAACGCCTTATCCGCGAGATAACCAGGTGTGTTACCCAGCGTGCTTACACTCAGGCCCTTACTTCCAATTGTGACCAGATTACTCCGGTCTCTCGAATGGTTACGAGTTCGAGGTCGCTTGCGCGGTCCTCTCCCTTACGAAGCGGTGAAACGGTGTAACCGAATCTATCGCGGACCACGGCATCCTTTGCCCGGCTGTTCACCCAGGATCGGGTAGCCGATAATCGTTTCAAGAGCAGTCGCCGTAAGGTCCGCAACCACCCCCGCTCTATAGGAAACTGTACTGCTTCCAGACTCCCCCGACTGTTAGTCAGAGTGCACAGTCGATTGGCTTACGACGCACGGAGCGCAGACCGTCCAGGAGCGCCAGAAGGTTGATTCCTAGAGGAAACTAACCCTAAGGCCAGAGTCCTGCCCGGGCTCGCACTTCATGCGTGGAGGCCGCCGGATGGGTGTTGACCCGTGGGTGTGACCAACCCTGAACAGAATGGGTCTTCGTGGCCAACTCAGCAAGGGCCCATTAGCTACATGTGTATAGTACATAATATTGCTATTGAGTTTGTAACAATATTTCATTTAAATCAATGTAAAAAAACAGATATACATATTTTTACTAATAATAAGGCTGAAAAGTTTGTTTTTATTTGTTTAAACGCGCTAATCTCTGGAACAGCCAGTCGGATTTGAAAAATACTTGTATGCATTTAATAGCCCAATTCTTGAGGGTGGTTTTAGGCTATTGAACATCACGTTAAGGCCCTTAGGAGCCTAGCAAAAATAACGTTAAGAGAAAATTAAGTAATGGTGCGTGCGGGCTTTGCGACACGGTGGGTCGGGGGCCGAGTTCGGCCGCCCGACGAGAACCGAGCACTACCGAGAAGAGCTGAAATGTGCATGCCTTATCTCTAGATCCAGGTTGCGAAGAAAACCAGCATATACGAATATCCACGAAAATATGACTAAAAATATTGTCTATGCCGAAGTACACTATTTATAAATAATATTTATAAATATTTCAATCCCGTCCCGTCTTTCTAGTGCTGGGCTCACAACGTTCTCTTTCCTACAGTCAATGTTTATCTTTATGACCACTTTTTCTGAAGATAATGATTATGTATACCTAGTTCGTTTCCATGTAGTTACTAGAGGGGGCAATTGCAAAAAAAAACGAAGGCCGATAAGGGGATTTCTGATTTTATATTCAGAATCAGCGCTCAACAATACATAAGACTCAGCAAATATTAACCATGTAACCAAAACATTGTTGTCCAGTGTATTACGAAACTGCACCACTTGCGGAAAGCAGGTGATTGTGAAAGAATTTTAATGATTCAAAAAATTATATTTGATATTCCATGTGTGGAAACGCATTATAATTCATGTATTCATTCAACTGAATTTAAAGGTTTTTAAATAATAAATGATGAGTATTGTGTAATTAAAAAATAAAAAGAGTTTTTTTATGGTTATGTGAGAATAGAATATCATGAAAAATTATACGCAGTTACATTGAAACGTTATACATCGATTTTGTATGGCTCACCACAAGGTTATATTACAAGAATGGAATAATTTGAGATTTTGGATTTTCATAACGTTCGCTTCTGATATAACGGATACGTATTTCATCGTTAAATTCAGCATTTTTCTTGACGTAAATTTAACGTAATTTCAATGTTGGATTCATTTGACTGTAATTTTGTAATTTTGATGTAGGATTTTTATTTGTTTAACCTCGTTCATTTTTATTCGCAAGTTGTCTTTATTTTCTTGAAATTTATATATCTATAAAAACGTGTTTATTTCATTTTTAGATGCTGTAAAATGTACCCGCTGTTTCTATCGCTGTAAAATGTACCCGCTGTACCCGCTGATTCTATCGCTTGAATGAATTGATTGCCTCCATGAATCTGAATCCTATATAAAGCCGAGTCTCATGTGCGTGTGTTTTCGAAACAGTGCACAAAAAACGTTACACAAAAACAATTGATTTTATAGACAAGCTGTCTTCTGCGTATAGAAATGTTTTAGGTTTAAAGAAACATTTTGTGTAGATATTAAAATCAGTTTCGACGATTAAGACGTGGTTTTAGTTTTAGTAATTATAGATCTAATATCGGGAAGAAGAAACAACTCGAATCCATTGTCAATTTCTTGTCACAAAGTCAATATAACATACATATAAAATGTAATATAATATAAAAAAGCGTGTTGAGTGACAGTTTTGCGCATGCGCGCAGCGGTTGAAAATGAAACAACCCCCTTCCCCTTCCACCCGCGCGGAAACAAAAACATTATGTTTGCATACACAAATGTGTATGGTTACGCCCCTTTGTTTCGATACTGGTGCTGCTGCCGCTCGTTCGCTTCTTGGCTCGCTTCTCGGCTGCCTGCTTGGGGGCTTTTCTTGGCTTTCTTATCGGCGGCTTTCACAGAAGAAAAGAAGAAGAAGAAGACCGAAGTTCATCAGTAAAATGTCACCATACATCTACAAAACAAATACGCCACCACGCAATAACAACATTGTAGAAATAGCGAAAGCTAACAGAAGTGAGGCCCTGAGAGGCTTACGCTATCCGACACCAGGCTATAAGAGCAAAGCGACCGCTATGCGGCCGTCGATATCAAGTAGGTATAAATTTCGATGTTTTTGTGTATTGTTTCGAGAGAGCACGCGCAAAGAGACGAGACGCGCAAGAGACGATCTGCGCTTCTCAACGGTCTACAACGGCCACAACGGCTACAACGGCATATTATACAATAAGGTTGAATATTTAAGCGCAGATTTTCTACGTTATATATAAATACAATTTCACAAATTATTATATGTACTACGTACCGTGCTATCGTATAATATTATCGTACATATCGTGCGAATTATTTAATAATTTCTCAAATTACACACAGTAATAATAATAATCGCCAAAAGTCAGAATACAAAATCACAATTATAAAATAGTCAATAATAGAAAGAACAAAGAATAAAGTATGTCAAATATTGGAGCCTTTATGCATAATTGAAGGCAAGTAATTGTTTTGTACAGTTTACTGTCGAAAAAATACCATTTATCCAGGTAAGTAACAGCCTTCTTGTATACGTTCAGAGCGTTTGATATGATATTATTTTTTGGATTCATGAGTAAAATATTCCTTTCTTAGGTAATGAATACACAGTCATGCCAAAAAAAGTGTTTAAGTATTTTAATAATAGACTATCGAAATGCTGCCAATATCCCATGAATGTCATATGACATCATCGTCTTTTGTTGAAAATCGGGAACACAAATTTGGATTAAACACTCAAATCCGAAAACCGGACAAAGGCTCTGAAACCCGGACAGTTCGGTCTAAAACCGGAAATATGGCAGCCCTTAGTAGGAGTAATCGCTGCATCATTCAAACTGTTTAGGTAATCGGTTCTTTTTACACAACTGCCCAACAAAAGGAGTACATAGCGTTCAGGATTCATCTATGTATGTTTTCCGTTTCTTTATTCCACCATAACTTCTACACGCTTGAACCGATTTAGAATCGTTATGTCATCCCAAATGTCCCAGGGTACATGTCACGACCCCTTGCTCTCATAAGGAGAAAGCAGCGTCTTCAATATAAATCGCCGTGACAGTTATCATTTGACAGTTTAGTTTTTTTCGTTCTTTGTCTTCACGGCCGTCAGGAATAAACTCGGTAGACCAAGTACAAAGAGCAATATTTAGAACATTAATTTCGCTAAATAAATTATACAGTGTCGGTATTATTACCCTCTACAAAATATTACCGATTTTTAAATAACCGTTTTGGTGTTTTGTCATATCTACCTTAAACTGTCAACATCAAGTAGGTAAGTAGTTGTCTAAATGTCCAAATGTTAACAAATTTACATATATATATCGTGTTTAGTGTCAAATAAAATGCCTGATTGACTACATCCCGGAAACATACATGTAGCTATATGGATAAATACATAAACCACAAATATTTTATAAAAAAATTACAATAGTTCACTTTCTGTAACAGCAGTCGTATTTTTTATTCTTTTTAATATATTTACTTGTTCAGTTCTTGCGTTGTACTATGCAATTATGTGATACGGCGAAAATGTGAGGTGTGTGTAAAGAGCTCCCTAGACGATCAAGCATGCTTGACAAGCATCGCGTCGCAGGCTGGGAGGAGATCGTAAACCCCAGGAAATATGCAAATATTTTTTTTTATTATTTAAGAAAAATGCCAAATTTTGTAGTTTTTACCAGGTATTAACATTCATTAGACGTATTTGATTGATGAATGACTTGACTCCCTGGTATAAACCACAAAAATAGGCATTTTTGGTAAATATTAAAAAAAAATATTTGAATTTTTCCTGCGGTTTACGATCCCCTCCCAGCCTGCGACGCGATGTTTGTCAAGCATGCTTGATCGTCTAGGGAGCCCGCAGGAAATATGCAAATATTTTTTTAAATATTTACCAATAATGCCTTATTTTGTAGCTTTATACCAGGGAGTCACGTCATTCATCAATCAATTACGTCTAATTAACGTGACTCCCTGGTATAAACTACAAAATTAGGCATCTTTGGTAAAAATATATATAAAAAATGCATATTTCTTGCGGTTTACGATCCCTTTCCAGCCCGTGACGCGATGCTTGACAAGCATGCTTGATCGTCTAGAGAGCCCCTTATGTTTGGTGTCAGCTGTCAAAGGAAAAGCCATGTTTACATAACGCCGCTAAGTTTCTTGATTTATTGAATCTATAGAATTGGAACAGACTTTCATCTTCTTTAAGTTGCATATTTTATAACCACTTAGCATGATACAACTTAATTAAATAATTGTTCGCTTGTTGATTGATAACACTTAATTTAATCTTTATCTCCATAATATAGTTATGTTTACAATAGCATTTAATCACGCGTAATATTCAATTAATTTGAAATGTAATCATACTTTGAAATTTAGAGGTATATACATATGACAACCATTGGTTTTTAAAATCTTCGTCATTAGCAACAAACTGTGAGTATTACCCATTATAATTTAAACATATAATAATTAGGCATGAGGTTGTCCTAACTTTAAATAATCAAAATAATAATAATTTAACGCTATTAAATAATAACTCGCATCTTCTTCCTCTTTTTCTTCAACTACCACTCTTTACATTTTCTTTTAATACTCGTGAAAAATGCGATCTCGTCAATTTATACGGGTCGGGTAGAGTTTACTTTACAGCGACAGAGGCGAGGCGCGCGAACTTTGAAGTTCCGCTGTGCGCACAACGCTCACTGTATCTTGTTTCGCTCCTTTGCACTGGGTGTTGAGCGTTGAGAACATTTTAAGAATTCCATGTAGTAAAAAGTTTGCAATCTTCGCCTCTATTGACGTTCGGGTTTCTTCATATTTCAATGGCTTCCCATATACTGCGAAGAAAGTAAAATTGAAATTTAGTTAGAGGAATAGAATTTTGAAACTGTACCTAGTGGTTCATTACGCTAGCCATTATGTGTCCGCAGATAGCCGATTTTTCTCGATGAACGTTTTTAACAGCATTGACGTGTTCTATCAGTCGAGTCGCTTTGTGTATAATATAAGCCGATCCATACTGTACTCGGGAGCTAATGGGCCCTTGCTGAGTTGGCCACGAAGACCCATTCTGTTTCAGGGTCGGTCACACTCACGGGTCAACACCCATCCGATGGCTTCCACGCATGGGGTGCGAGCCTGGGTAGGACACTGGGTCAACCAGTCTCCCCTGGGAACAATCCTCTGGCGCTCCTGGACGGTCTGCGCACCGAGCGGCGCAAGCCAATCGATTGTGCTCTCCGACTAACAATCGGGGGAGTCTGGGAACTGTATTGTTTCCTATAGAGCGGGGGTAGTTGTCTACCTTACGGCGACTGCTCTTGAAATGACCATTGGCCATCCGATCCCGGTTCAGAGTCGGGCAAAGGACGCCTTGGTCCGCGACAGATTCGGTGCACTCCGTTTCACCGCTTCGTAAGGGAGAGGACCGCGCAAGCGACCTCGAACTCGGAACCAATCGAGAGACCGGAGAAATCTGGTCACAATAGGTAGTTAGGGCGCGAGTGCCGCCCGCCAGGTGACATACCTGGCTACTCGCGGTAAGGCGTTGGTCTCTAACGGGTTGTGGCGTAGCTAGATATCGGATTTGTTATGTCCAAAGTCTTCTACGCTCACTGCACGGTCGATAGAACGATGAATCGTTAAAACGTCCTGCGGTGACGGGTTCGCCCGTTGTGGTTGACATCTCAATATGTACTCGATTTTATTATCACCAGATCATATCGAAGTGTCGAGTTTTTTTTTTTTAACTTTAATTTTTTTTATTAAGCCAGTTGATAGGAGTTCCTACAATTGGCAGAGTCAAAACAAGCCAAAATTACTCCTCGGATATGAAAATAATCCATAATTACAAAATAAATCAAAATTATTACCCGAATAGGTATCCTACATTATAAGGTATAGGTATACATACAATAAGGTTGAATATTCAAGCGCAGATTTTCTACGTTATATATAAAAACAATTTCACAAATTATCGTATGTACTAGGTACCGTGCTATCGTATAATACTATCGTACATATCGTGCGAATTATTTGATAATTTCTCAAATTACACACAGTAATATTAATAATAATCAATCGCCAAAAGTCAGAATACAATATCACAATTATAAAATAGTCAACAATAGAAAGAACAAAGAATAAAGTAAGTCAAATATTGTCAAAAACTATATTGTCAAAATCTTTAATGCCGTAAATTGGTTTTTTAATTAAAATACAATGTATCTTTAAATTTGGTTTTTAATTAAAATACGATGTATATTTTTCTTAAAGTGATTTTTTTCAAGGCCTCTAATAATGCATAATGGCCATTTATTGTAAAAAAAATGAAGAATGATATAGAAAGCTATTTCGGAATGAATTCTTTTTTCTTTCGCGTATTATGCGAATGAATATCTCAGTTAATTAAAGTAAGTAGTCGGTTTTTTTTAATACATGATATATATATATATATATATATATATATATATATATATATATATATATATATATATATATATATATATATATATATATATATATATATATATATATATATATATATATATATATATATATTCAATAATATATAAAATTAGATTCATGAAAAGTTACTTATCTGGGGTCCTGGTGGACCAGAAACATTTTACCGATAGTTAATGTCCTCTTTAAATACTTAGGGCAGCAGCACCTGTTTCCGCAATTGATAATTTATGATGTTCTTAGTTATTGCAGCCGAATTACTGTATGCCCTTGGATGTAATAAGTATAGGAGGATGGTTTCTGTAACAGAAATGGATGTTAGTAACTTATTTTAGAAGAAATTATATGATTGAGAATATTTCGACACAAGTCGTATTCATCTCCATGACATTTCTCATGTCATGGAGATGAATACGACTTGTGTCGAAATATTCTCAATCATATAATTTCTTCTAAAATAAGTTACTAACATCCATTTCTGTTACAGAAACCATCCTCCTATACTTATTACATCCAAGGGCATACAGTAATTCGGCTGCAATAACTAAGAACATCATAAATTATCAATTGCGGAAACAGGTGCTGCTGCCCTAAGTATTTAAAGAGGACATTAACTATCGGTAAAATGTTTCTGGTCCACCAGGACCCCAGATAAGTAACTTTTCATGAATCTAATTTTATATATTATTGAAAATAATTTAAAAAAATTTACACCCTTAAAATATCAATATATATATATATATATATATATATATATATATATATATATATATATATATATATATATATATATATATATATATATATATATATATATATATATATATATATATATATATACACACGCATATATACGTATATATCTATATATATATATACGCGGCATACATAGTCACGACAAAATGTTAGCGAAGATATTGTGAACAAATTTCTAATGGCCCGTTTTTGCAAGCGAAATATCCTTATAATATTTGCCGCCATTCTTTAGAACATGAAGACATAACTTAATAGGGAATGGAAATAGGCAAAGTAAACAGATTTGGCTGTTTTAAAGCCGCATAATAATTAGTGTGTGTGTGTGTGTGTGTGTGGGTTTGTATTTAAGTGTGTATTTATACTATATTTTAATTATATTGTATTTATATACTATATCTCACTATTTACATCTCACTTTACGGGAGATAGAACGAACAATCGTTAAAATTTCCTGTGGTGACGGGTTCGCCCGTTGTAGTTGACAACTCTATTTGTATTTATATACTACAATACATTTTATTTTAATATGTAATTTTAATAACCTCACCATTTCTTAGATCAGACACAGGGTATACTGCGGATCAGAGCTGTAATGAAATGGCTTCCTGGCTAACCGTTATAAATACCTCCTCAATAATCTAATTTAACTCTGTTCTATTGAAGAGGGCACTTGAATGACAATGTCAAAGTAATGACCTCACTATCTAATGTCAAGTGGGGAAATACATTTAACGATGCATAATTATATTCGCAAACGAACTGGTTAACATCCGTAGGTAAATGCAGATGTAATGCAGATGCTCAGAAAAAACGAAATCGACAGATTTACAAAATAAGTGAGTACATAAAAGACATTTAAATAATTACACGAAACACCTTGTGAATTCTACAGTAATTATTTTCTATACAGTGTGAGTTTTTAATTAGTGACATCCTTGTAGTCGGTAAGTAAATATGAGCAAAAAATCAAGTTTTGTTAAAAAAAAAAGGAAAAAACGAAATAGAAAGTAAAAAAAAATTTTTTTTTTGGTAAATTTGAAAAAAGGTGGGTTATAAATAAAAACTTGCAATAGGTAAAATATTGCGACGAAAGCTAGAAGGCGCATCGCGCTCAACTCTTTTAATACTATTTCTTAAAATATTAAAGTTTTATTAGACATTGTATATTTATTAAACCCATATTATAAAACATTAAACATTAACAAAAAATACGAAACAAAAACTTTTTTGTGTTCCCATTTTTTTAATAAGAGTTATTTGTTTGCATTTTGTCAAAACGTGTTGGAAAAAAACGAAAAAAACGGAATTTAACGCGGTAATTATTTAAATGTCTATGTCGCATTGTCGATAAAGTTTATGTAGGCTTTCCTTCAATTAAGTCTCCATAATGTGAATAAGTCGATATCCTGGAATCGACTATTGTACGTAAACATTAAGAGGTACGTGATGGATATCTCTATATCTTGTAGATTAGGGCTATTCAACATTAGGCCTGCTGGCCGCATGCGGCCCGCGACCTCACTTTTTGCGGCCCGCGGAGCATTTTGAAGAAATTAAGGATTTTTGGGGAAGTTTCAAATTTACCTCACATAAAATACATTGAAACAATTGCAGAAGAATTCTCAAATTGATTTAGCGACTTTAAAAATAGAAAGAGAGATTTCTGTTTTTACTCAGCCCCTTATAATTTCAGTTAAGAATGTAAGCAGAGCAGACCTTAAACTGGAATTGTGTAATTTGCAATCAGATCCTTTTTAACAAGGAAGAGCTGAAACTGGATTGGCTATTTTAAGTTGCTGCCAGAAGAACGATACCCCAACTTGCGAAACTTAGGGCTTGCACTGGACTCAATGTTGCCAAGCACGTATCTTTGCGAAAGCGGCTGTTCCAAAATGAAATTGAAAAGTCAAAATATAGATGTTCCCCCTCTGATGTCACTTACACTGTTGCTTGTTTGGGAGTTCATGGGCTCTTGCTGAGTTGGCCACGAAGACCCATTCTGTTCAGGTTTGGTCACACTCACGGCTCAACACCCATCCGACGGCCTCCACGCATGAAGTGCGAGCCTGGGTAGGACTCTGGCCTTAGGGTTAGTTTCCCTTAAGAATCAACCTTCTGGCGCTCCTGGATGGTCTACGCACCGTGCGGCGTAAACCAATCGATTGCGCACTCTGTGGGTTACCCCACAGTTAAGAGTTTCAAGGCGATAGGTGATGGCAGCAAACCCCGCCCACCGCCCGGGCAGTTATAACGACTAGGGTCGTCTTGTCTGCCCGGGATGTCGTGCTACGACAACTCTGCGCGTACCAGAAGGGTAGAACGCGCAAGGGGTGAAATAGTGTAAACCACCCCCCCCCCCCCCCCCGTACCGCCCCGAGAACCCATTTATTTATAACAAAAGATATTTACAAAGTAAAAATTTACAAAAATAATACTAAATTTACCATATTCACAATAGAAAAAGAAAAAAAACAACAAATATCACAAATTTAGGGCCGGTGAGCGGGGTAGAGGACGCTCCAGAAACGATGATGGTTGAGGCGCACGGTCCGTGGGCAGGTCTCGGAGCAGCCACGGGGGGGAGGAATCCCCGGATCCTGCAAAGAACGAAACGCCCCTCGGGGCGGTAAAGAGACGGACACAAAGACGGGCACTTCGGGCTGGAAGTAACCGCCGAATCACGCCACCAAGGAAGAGGGTACCCCCTGGGGGGTATCCCGAGGCCTCATGCTTTCCCAAGAAGCCACCCAGTGCTCCACAAACTCGCCAAACGACTAGAAGCAGCTCCTACAACTGACCAGATCCGGGTACCAAATCGGAGAGCGCCCAACGCACGCGCCCACTGCATCCATCAATTTCTCCCGTGCAGCCGCTAGAATTGGGCAAGACCAAATTACGTGTTCCGCAGTTTGGCGACCATACCCACAGGCGCACCGGGGGTCATCGGCAAGTCCAAAGTCAAATAGTTTGGCTCTGAACTCTCCGTGGCCCCCACCCAGCTGCGTGGTATGGTGGTCGAACCGCAGAAACGAATTTGCCATCCGCACTGCGACGGACGGGAAAAAGCAATGGGTGAGGCGGCCCGTACCCCCGGCGTCCCATCTAGCCTGCCAGACACGCAAGGACTCCACCCGAATCAGGTGGGCAAACTCCCCAGCTCGGTGCGCCACCGGGTCGGGTTACCCCACAGTCGGGGTAGTCTGGAAACAGTACTGTTTCCTGCAGAGCGGGGGTGGTTGCGGACCTTACGGCGACTGCTCTTGAAACGACCATCGGCTACCCAATCCTGGGTGAACAGCCGGGCAAAGGCTGCCGTGGTCCGCGATAGATTCGGTATACACCGTTTCACCGCTTCGTAAGGGAGAGGACCGCGGAAGCGACCTCGAACTCGTAACCAATCGAGAGACTGGAGTAATCTGGTCGCAATTGGAAGTAAGGGCGTGAGTATAAACCCGCTGGGTAACACTCCTGGCTATCTCGCGGTTAAGGCGTTTGTCTCTTACGGGTTTGTGGCGGAGCTTGACGGTGGACTGTTTTGTCCAAGTCTTCTGCGCTCACTCCAGGGAGATAGAACGACCAATCGTTAAAACTTCCCGAGGTGACGGGCTCGCCCGCTGTAGTCGACAACTCTAGTTGTCGCTTTGTTGATCAACAACAAATATTAAAGTTAATATTGATGCATTAGTTAGTAAAAACCAACGTCCTCAAATTTGCCATATTTTATTTGTGATTTGATATTTTTTTGTATAAATTTAAAAAAAAACGCGTTAAGAAAGAAATAAGCGAAAACGCGTTTTCCTTGAATACCATACCTATTAAACTCACTGATAAATATGCATACGAAGTATTTTGTAATGCGGCCCTCCAAACAGCATTTTTTTATAAGCGGCCCTTGGGGCACTTACGGTTGGACAGCCCTGTTGTAGATCAACGGCTTATGACATGCCACGCACGTAAAAAAATATTCTGAAGCATCGGCAATTCCGCATAATATGCGAAAATATTTCAATTTAAACATATGTTACAATATAGTTTAAATTTCGCCTGGTGACGGAAAAATGAGAATTGTTATTGCGTTCGTAGAAATATAAATAATAGCAATTAGTGGTCGCATGTTTTTTATATTCTTCGAACTCAATAGTTGCTTTTTATTTATTTATTTAGTATATTAGGTACGCAAACAATACTTTAATAATACATGGTTATCGCAAATATTTTTACATTGTTACTAAATAGAGTATAATATTTTATGCGTACTCTGCATGCTTAATTAATAATTGCGTATGCGCCGTTTATCTCATGATTTACAGAAATTACAAGATTACAATAATTTACATACCTTTGTAAGAATATAAAAATCTTTTTTTTTTCTTTTTGTTTAATTCCATATTATACATTTAAATACAGAACAAACAAACATTATAATTCATAATTAAACATTTTTCTTTTTGATGCCTCGGAAAGAGATTCAGATATGATAGTTTATGGTTTACCACCTCACTAGGAATACCTGTATCGAGGTGGTACCAGCAGAAATTGTATATTGCCTGCCGAAATGGCATGATATCTCCAGTCTTAGATTTTTTAAAACGAATATTGCAATGGCATTTTAATGATTACAAGAATGAAAAGTAGTTATTTTATATTAAAATTTAAAACCTTGAAGACACAGAATAATAATACTTACGTATGTTATAATAACCTCGGCTACTTATGTATATTGTATGATACTTGTGTACGGGTATGTCATACAGCAAAACTGCAGTACCTACTCGGAGTTCACGAAAACAAAATTTCCTTATTTCTCGAGTGCTAACGACATTTCCCCAAAGACAGTTTAGCCTTGGGCCCAGATTATACAATGCCATAGAAGAGTAATGAAAACAAGTAAAGAACACAGTTTAAAGATAATATTAATAAATGGTTATTTTGAATTAGAAGGGTCTTGATTAAAAAACTTGGTTTATAAAACGTATGTATAGCGGTTGATCTTAAAATTACTATCGTATACAGGTGAGTTTCAAATTAGTGACATCCTTGCAGTGGGTGAATATTACGACAAGGTTAGCAGTTTTCGATATTTAAAAAAAAAACAATTTAAAAAAATGTTTTTTTTTTGACAAATTTGTAAATGTTATCAATTAAGGCGACACCTCACAAAACTGTCCGATACGGACAACCACGCGAGAAATAAGCAGGGTAAATTTTGTAGGGTTTGACCGATAAAAATCCAGCGTTAAAATTCCACGTCCGGTCGCACCGGCGACCATACTAAACTTTCGATCGCAGCGCTAGCACATAATAACTGTCATTGAGCAGTTGTTGTATTAATGGTAAAACATATTTAGCGTAACTCTCAGAGCGCTCTCACATTTTAATTAATTGTAATTACTTTGGGGGCTTAATAAAAAATGTGGCTAAGCGCGATGTTAGAGAATTAAGCAGTCAATATAATAAAATAAAACACTCTCACCGCTTACATTGTAGGAGTAATCGCTCCTGAAACTTTTCGAAATCAGTTTAAAGCTATAATGTCCAAGGCAATGATCAACTTTTTTGAGCTCAAATTGTAAATTGGTTGCTTATCGAGGCATTCGATTAGAAACTTTTTTAAATTAATGCTTATATTTAAAAAAAAAAAACATAAAACTGAAATTTCTCAGATATGGTCTTTCCCAGGTATCATGTCACCTTAAAGAAAATTTTGAGAAGCATTAATCAGCTGCGCCATCTAGCCGTAGATAAACTCTAGTTAATAAACAATATGAGGGATATTTACCTACCGATAGATAGGGCATCATTGTCATACATTTTTATACCATATTTCAAAACATAAAGATATTTCAAAACAAATAAAAAAAAATATTTGTTGATTTTTTCCTCAATTTTTTATCAAAATTAAATGGTGCTTATTTCGTCGTACTGTTTCACCTACTGCAAGGATATCACTAATTAAAACTCATCCTGTATATAAAGAGTTAAACATATAATCATATATTGTATCGTATTATGCATATAATAAACTATCGTATCGTATTAATATTACAAGAATAATATTAATATTATTTATCGTAATTTTTATAATCGTATTATATATTATATTACAAATATTTTTATACCACATTATTTAATATGTATTTACCTTATTATTAAATAAATACGATTAGTTATATACAACGAATATCGCTATTATATCTTGTATTATTCATATAGATTTTGTATATTAATTTGTATTATTGTAAGTATTGCTATTATGCTATATTAATAAATTTTAATGAAGTTCATTTAACACTTCTAAAAACACAACGTTTGTTAAGGTAATTTAGTAAGGTATATTATAAAAATTTACAATGCTTATTTTAGGTTTTTAACCTTACCCGAGTAAATACGGCACAGTACAGCCCAAGTTAGGTGGGAACTGAGCATGTTGCACATTTTGTGTGTTCAATATTTACAAGTTACTTAATAACGCCGATAAAAATGTGGCCAAATGATCAAAAAAATATAAATAAAATATTTTATACAAACAAACTTTTAAGCGACTTTTATATTCCAGTGTAGATTTCTTTTTGTCAATTATAAGATAATAGTTGGATATTTTTTAACGAGACACATCGTCCGTGTCGTGCCAAAACCACTAATGTGCAAATACACACTTCTGAGATAACCGCGTTTGAAAATTTACGTCTACAAAAAATTTACTTCAGATTCCAACTACGGCGAAATGAATACAATGAATTAGATACATACGGTCATTCGGGTACTTAAAAAACCCGCCGTCGACGTCGTCAATGAATATTTGGTGCATTCCGAAAAAAACATTGGTTCTTTTGGCAAGATAACATTTAAATGATATTGCTAATTATTTAAAAATGTTGCATGACCAATGTGGCTCATTGCTAGTATCAGGCTGAACATTATTCAGCTAACGGTTCCGTGCAGCCTAGGCCATATGACCTGTTTGTCATTTTGGGTCGGTTCAAATCACGGTTCAACTCCCATCCGGTAGCCCCCTCGCACGGACTCTGCGAACGCTGTCTTGGCTGTGTCGGTGGGATTGGATCACCGGGACAGTGTCTCATTGTTGAATTGTTCCAGTCAGGAAGTTCTGCGTGAATTAAAGTCCTAGCAAAAATGAAAACGGGACGCGATGAGAGAAAAAACACAGCGACTCAGTTTGAGGTTACAAACATTTATTGTGACAGTTCTGTGCTAGTGTTGCCAGACTTGCAACGAAAAACCATAATATTCAATACTCCCACTTTTTGTTACAAGTCAATGCCAAAATCAAAATAAAATTGAGAATACAATTAACCAACAAATTCAAAATTAAGATTAATTCCTTGAATACTCTACGTTAATTATTTGGCATGACATTCATCAAAGTACAAAAATGTTGATGTTTTGGCCTTGATAATGCCTTTGTCATTATATCAGCTGTCTGCTCATCCGTCTGAACGTATTTTAGCTCAAATATTCCGTCTTCGAATTTCTCTCGGATGAAGTGATATCGCACGTCGATGTGCTTTGTCCTCTTGTGAAATTCCGGGTTCTTCACAAGTCGAATTGCGCTCTGGTTGTCCATGAAAAATATTGGCACGTCCAATTTCGATTGCTGTAGCTCGCACAACAAATTTTTCAGCCAAACCAATTCCTTTATGGCATGTGATGCTGCCATATATTCGGATTCTGTTGTAGACAGTGCAACCGATTTTTGTCGTTCTGATCCCCAACTGATAACGCTTCCTCCGAACATGAAAACGTATCCTGACGTCGATCTTCGCGTACTGACGTCTCCGGCGTAATCGGCATCGCTGTATCCACAAAAATGTAAATCGTTTTGTGTCTCGAAGCGAATTCCCATGTCCACCGTGCCCTTGACATACTTTAAGATGCGTTTTACTGCATTCACATGGGCTGCAGCTGGTTTTTCCAAATATCTGCTGACATTTCCAACTGCAAAGCTGATATCTGGCCTGGTAGCGACAGCCAAATACATCAGACTTCCAACTGCTTCACGATATGGAAAATCGGTCTCTTCGTCTGTTTCAAAATCTCCAAGATTCTGAGAAATGTCCAATGGTGTTGACACTGCATTGCAATTCGTCATGTTAAAACGATCAAGTATCTTTCTTGCATATCCCTGTTGGTGAATGTGAATCGATCCGTCAGATCGCTGATCAATTTCGAGTCCCAAAAAACATTTCAGGTCAAATATTTTTATCTCGAATTCCTTTTTCAAGTGTCCGATGACTGGAACAATGGCTTCCTGCTTTTCCGCCGCAATCAATCCGTCGTCGACGTAAATTGCCAGAATTAGCATGCCGTTTTCTCCGTTGCAAACGAAAACACATGGATCCGATTCACTTGCTTTGAAACCAAATTTGTTGATGAACAAAGTAAACTTTTTGTTCCAACAGCGCGATGCCTGTTTCAAACCATATAAGCTTTTTGATAGCTTACATACTCGCCCGCTTTCATCATCATATCCAATTGGCTGGCTCATGTAGACATTCTCCTCTAAATCTCCATTTAGAAATGCCGTCTTGATGTCAAACTGCTTCAACTTCATTTTCTTCGATGTCGCCAACGCCAGGATTGCTCTGATCGATGTGAACTTTACCACCGGGCTGAAAGTTTCGTGGTAATCGATGCCATATTGCTGCGTAAATCCCCGCACTACCAATCGCGCCTTGTAGCGATCAATGCTTCCGTCTGGATTCTGCTTGACTTTATAGACCCATCGATTATCTATAACTCTTTGATCAACTGGTGCCTTAACCAAAGTCCACGTACGATTTTTAATGAGTGAATCGTACTCCTCGTTCATGGCCTGTTTCCACTGTCGGTGGTCACTCGATTTAATCGCCTCTTCAAAAGTTCTTGGCTCTTCGGTGACTGCTAACATTGCCGAATGATGTCCCGATGCGAAATATGTCAAACGCTTCGCTGCTGTAATTGTGTTTCGATCGCGCAAACGCCGATTTATGACATTTCTGTTGTCAAGGTCGCATATCGCACCACGTTCCTCGCGTTCCTCTGGAGTAAAGAGTTCCTCTACATCCTCATCATTTACATCATCTTTATTTGCGTTTGTTGTAGCCTCGATTCGTGAAATCTGATTCACCTTGAACAGCATCTGGAACAAACCGTTTCTACGAACTCCCACTGCAACTACGTTTCCGTTTTTCAGCAGTTCGCAACGTTTGTTGTCCATGCTCAGCTGATGTCCATGATCTGTCACCTTTCCTGATGAAAATAAATTCATCTGAAGATCCGGTACGAATAGAACTCCCATGACTCGCTTGCGAATCCAATCATTGCCATTGAAAGCGTGAATGCTGATGTCGCCTTTGCCTCGAGCCACAATTCTATCGCCATTACCTATCTTCACTTGTTTGGATATTTCAGTGAAATTCTCGAACCAATCGCGCCGGTGACTCATGTGATCAGTTGCCCCTGAATCTAATATCCAAGTGTCTTTGTCTCCACTCGTCGCTGAGTGACAAATGAACGCGTCGACCGAGCCATCTTCTCGTTTCTCGTCAGAGCTATGCTTCTTCTCTGGGCAGTCCCGCTTCCAATGACCTCCTTTTCCGCACTTAAAGCACTTGCCTTTCGGTTTGTCGCTTTTATTCGTCAATTTGTTGTTGCTGTTCGACGAATTTCCCTTTTTGATGTTGTAGGTTTTCTTGGGAAAAGTTCGCTTAGCTATCAGCGCTTCCACCTCTTCGACTTGTCCCTGCGATTTCAGGCGAAGCTCTTCTGCCATTAATCGCGCTCGCAGATTTGTCAAAGTTTGACTTTCAGAACTTGCAGATTCCCATGCACTGTGAAAATGATTGAATTCAGCAGGTAACGTTATTAAAATTTTCGAAATTACCATGGAATCGGATATGGTCTCCTTTTGATCTCGCAGCTGTTGCACAATTTCCATTAATTTCGATAAGAACGTCGCAATATCATCTCCTGCCTTCTTCGCATAACTGTAATACTTTTGTTGCAAAAGTAGTGTGTTTGCCTTCGATGTATGCTCATAGGTTCCTCTGAGCATTTCCCACATCTCGTTTGCTGTCGCACAGGTCATAATTTGCATTACCGCCTGCCTTCTGCATGCTGTCGAAATGATTCGTCTCGATTTGGCGTCTTTCTTCTTCCAAACGACGATTTTTGTTGCATAGTCCGGCTCTGCAGCCGTTGGCTTCTCTTCGGCTCCATCGACAATATCGAATAATTCATTGTCCTCCAGAATTTGACGCATTTGGAATTTCCATGTCAGCCAATTGCAAGACTCACCGACACCTTCCAATTTTTCGATATTTATTCGATCACCTTCCATTTCTTCTGTTTTCGAATTGCCGGATTTGAAATTTTCCGAAAAAAACTTTTCAATTTCAATCCAAAAGAAACTCGCTCCCGAAAACTGCGCGTTGAGAAAAACGTTTTCCTTGTACCACGCGATGATGAAATCACGCACAAAAAACAGCTATCGACGCACCACAGTTTTTCAGACAGAAAAATTGCTGATTCTAACCTCAAAAGTAATAAATACCGCACAAAACGAAATGACACTTTTGTTTTTGTCCGTTTATCTAAAATCGCACTAATTCAGTTGAATTATTCCACGCGATTTAAAACGATTCACCAGAATAGTCACTTTCTCCGCTTGCACTATTTCAGTCGCGAAAACCGCGTTTTCAGCATTTGCACTTTTCTTTACACAGTCGTCGTGAGCTGGGCCCATAACCTGTTGAATTGTTCCAGTCAGGAAGTTCTGCGTGAATTAAAGTCCTAGCAAAAATGAAAACGGGACGCGATGAGAGAAAAAACACAGCGACTCAGTTTGAGGTTACAAACATTTATTGTGACAGTTCTGTGCTAGTGTTGCCAGACTTGCAACGAAAAACCATAATATTCAATACTCATATTTGAAAATAATGCAAATTTTCAACTTTACCACAATTCCACTTGTTTCGACCACTTTTCAACTCTTGCCATGACTAAATGTTGCCTGCATGCCAATTCACAGCTTAATTGGATGAACCTTTTGGGCGCTATTTTCGAGGAATACACACAGACACACAGAAGTGTGGTTACAATACTCTTCTCTGCCAGTAAAGCAATAAAACGAAGTATGTAACAATCATACCTTTAGAGTAAGATATATCCGGAAACTACGGTGCGCGAGTGTTGTTCATATATTTGTATGTGGATAAAACTTCAATGGGCTCCCGATCTATAAAGTCAACTTTTAAAACCCAATAGATGTGGAGACAAAGTGTTTTCTGTCCTTATTAGGTAATCCATATCATCCGACCGCGACTTCATGCTGAAGTCCAAACTCATCCAGATTGTGCACAATAACAACAATTACATACCTAGTTTGTTACCATTCCACAGAGTCTTTCTATTTGTGTCTGTTTGCATTCCGTCCGCTAAGCTGAACGCAGCTTTTATGGATTATGAGATCATTTACTGATTCTCACCGTCTTGGCACTGTTTCTTGAAAGTACAAAGTCACATATAGTGGGCTGGTACCGTCTCATCTCGGCATCGCTGCAGACGAATATCTAGCGGGGGCTGAACGTGGGGCTGGCGAAAGTGTCGCCAGCTGGGGCGTAAACTTCCGCTGCCTGAGACGTCGTAAACGCGACTCTGGAACGCGATTTTAGCGAGACAGAGTCCGTGGAGGATACACTGAGTTTATAGAATTTAAATAGAATTTATTTTGTTATTACGTTATTACTGCGAAAAATATACAATTTATTCTGGTCATTACGGTTTTATATAGATTTTCCAATTGTAATTTTGTTGAATTACAAGGAATTTTGTTGAAACCCCATTTATTTTATTTATTTATTTATATTATAAATAGGATAGAAAACGAATTTACCGCGTGAAATTTGTAGGACCCGACGTTTCGGTGACGTTGCAGCCGCCGTTGTCTAGGGTAGACTGACAACGGCGAGTCTACCCTAGACAACGGCGGCTGCAACGTCACCGAAACGTCGGGTCCTACAAATTTCACGCGGTAAATTCGTTTTCTATCCTATTTATAATGTCAAACAACTGCGATAGTCTTCGATTTTATATTTATTTATAGTAATGTAAAGCGGTTTGTACCAAGCGTAATACTAAGTGTAGGTAATATGTAATAACATTGAATAAAATTTAGCCTTAAAGATAAAAAAATCCACAGCAACTAAGTAAAAACTTGTTCTAGGGCAAACATTTTAAACAAACATATACAAGTTTAAAAAAGAAAACATGTTCAAAAGAAGGAAAAATAGTTGAAATATAATGAAAAAAACATTGAATAAAATAAAAATATATTTATAAATATATATAAAAATAAAATGTATAAATATATAATTATAAACAAAAAAAAATGAAATAAATAGATAAATAAATTTACTTAACCTTCGGTTAATAAGAACCTATATAATCATAACTTGAATTATAAATAAAATTTGTAATAGTTGTAAAAAAATTTAGGTCACAATTAAATTATAATACTAGTAATAGTAAAGATTACACGATTATATTTTTCCCCCTGCTGTGTAAGGGTAATACGAAAATAACGGTATAATGTAGTCATGGTAAAAGCAAGATCTCGCTGTGAGCCATAATGAATGTGCGGTGTAGTCACCATACCCGTGACATGGTAACTACACGTTACGCGTCATGTTGATACACACGTACGGACCACAGCACATGTTATATACGTAAACCCTTTTGAAGCATGCGTATTTCCGTGTCTTACAGCGTTATATTTTTCTCAGTGTACGTGAAGCGCCTCGCGAGCTATGTACCGAAGGGCCGACACCTCCCCGCTATATCACATCCGCCAGCTCGCTCCGCTGCACAACGGGCCGCCAGAAGTCCGGAATCCGCGCAGTCTGCTAGATTAGTGTATAGGTATCGCAGCACAGCAGTCATCACCACAGTAGATGCCATGTACCTACCTACTCCCGTCTCATCCCTTCGCCATAAGGCACCTGAGCCATCAGGAGTCTCGCAAAGATACCTGTCGCAGGGCGTGCAGCCCTGCGACGCCACATTCAGAAAGCCGGGTCAATGAACCCAGCTCATGAGATTCCCTGCTCAAAGCTACCATAGCTAGCGGAACACATCACGGGGCTTTTACAGGGCCAGTTGACTAAAATAATGTTTTTCATCTAGTGTAAAACTGTCCTAATCGCCAAGAAATTAAAAAAAATAGTTCTTTGATTGAAAATATGGTTTTCTGACATGCTCTTTCTAATTTAAGTATCTTAAACGACAAACAATAAAGTTTTCTAGTTAAAATCATTTCTGAATATTTGCGAGTGTAAAACCGCCATAACCGCTTAGAATATCATTCGATATGTAAAACTATCCTACACGGCGAACGACGCAAAACTCTTTTCAAAATAATGTTTGATCATGACAATAATAAATACTTTAAAAAAAAATAATACTTGAGTTATTATTATTTGTTGAGTGGGGCTTTTCTAAGGTCTTTATGAGCCTTGTAACACTGCGACCATTGCTGATCTATTGTGCTCGCCACCTACTATAGTTCTGCGCTAAGCCTCGTGTCATTTAAGAACCGCAGCAGGCTTTTGGCGCCAGATTGTTTTACCTCCTCAGGTTGGAGGTAGTGACCACCCAGGTGGGTGTATCTTTTACGCATCAGCGGGCCACACTCGCACATGAGGTGCTGGGGAGTTTCCTCTGCCCCTTGGCAGAACCTGCACATTTTTGTGTCTTTGAAATACTTGAGTTACAGAGAAGGGTAAAATAATTGAATTATTTGATTTAATTGAATCTACATAGGTAACAAAGTAACAACATACACATGTTACGATGATTTTTATTTCTTATAATACACTCGGGAGCAATGAATCCGGGCCACCAACATAAACCTTAATATATCGGAAACAAAGAATGCTACGTTATTCAATAATTACCACATTGACAATTATAGTTGAATACCAAGAACGCTTCCTATATATTTTTTTGTGACTGCAGAAGCGAAATCGAAAACAAATGCAGTGAATTCGTAGTTCGATTGTTAAAAAAACATATTATTTCTAACTTTTTTACTTTACAGCAACCTTTACCAACCAGTTTTATTAGTTATGTTTGAGTACTGTATGTTTGAGTGGCGTTGCGTTTCTCTTGAACTGAAATCGGAAATCAGTTCGTGTGAACGAGACAGAGCAGTACGTCAGAGCGGAATGTGAAATGAACTGTTGTCACTTTTCCGTAGTAAAACTACCCACCGGAGATAAAGCAGCTAAATCTTACACACAGCTAAAACTAATTTCCGATTTTAGTTCACGAAGAAACGCAATCTAGCCCATCGATACGCCTAAGAGCGGTTAATTCGCGGATACTATTGGATACGATTGTAATGTAATGGGATAGTAGATCAATTTATGAGGAGTTGTTTCCGGCTCGTCTTTATTTATTTTCTGTATTGCCAAAATCGATTAAATCCAACCTGTTAGGTAAGTAAAAAAACTAGTTTGTATTGTGGTTGAAGGTCGAGATTTTACGCATACATATAAAAAAATACAAAGATTTCGGCCATTTTATTTTTATACCGTCATTATAGACGATTTGTTTTATTCGCGGACAAAAACAGAACAGGAATTGAATAATAGGTTAACACAAGAATTGTTATTTCTCTTCGGCGATTCTGGCAAATGTAGGTAATTCATATAATTATTACATGAATAAAAATTTTCTTGTATTTAAATTAACTCGAGTGTTTTTATTAATTACACTCTCTTTAAAACGATGTAACTCTCAACATGTATATTTTATGATTATTGTGAGTAATCTGGAGAGTATGAATATTCAACGGCGATTATATACTAAACAACTACATAGTCTGGAGAAAGTGATAAAATAATGTATTTTAAATAATAATAATAATAATAATAATTAAACGCTTTATTTGCTTTAACAAAACGGCGAGCTTATTGCCTAAAAGCAATATCTTACAGCTAACCTTATCCTAGTGGAATAACATGTTATGCGGTAAAAATAAATTAATAAATTAAATTTTAATCATTTAAATTCAGCAGGGAAACAAAACAATAAATTTAAGAAAAAAAACAAACAATAAACCTATAATGACGCAAGGGACGCAATAGGGAGGAAAAAATAGGGAAAAATAAGGAAAAGTTTATGAGCGTGGGTTCAAGTGTTCTTTGAGCCTGCGTTTGAAGCAATACAAACTAGGTGCTATCCTTATACGCGGGGGTAAAGCATTCCAGAGACGGGCTCCACGTACAGAGAGAGTGCGAGAAGAAATCACTACTGTGACTAGGGATCGAGAGCAGTAGGTTGTCTTCAGATCTCAGAGGGCGCCCGTGAGAAGATAGAGGTTTGAACCTACTTATAAGATATTTCGGAGCGGCCCCCTTCAGGATTCTGAAGAGCAAACCTAGGACTCTCGTATCTCTCCTTTCTCGGGTCGTCAGCCAGTGAAGTCTCCTTCTGTACTCCGTAATATGGTCAAACTTTCGTAGGTCATAAATGAATCGAATGCAGACTTTTTGTAGGTTTACATCACGTTTCTCGGTGATTATACAAGTTAAGTTTTTTATTAGTGACATCCTTGTATTAAGTGAATCAGTACCAGCAAATATACAGCTATTATTAACAAAAAAAACTTTTTTTTTGGATAAATATATTATGTTTTTTGAAAATTTTAAAATTTGGTTTGTTTTGAATAATAGTATAAAAAGAGTTAAGCGCTTTTACAAAAGCAAGTAAGCACACTTGCTCGTACTGATTCACCCTTTACAATGTCACTAATAAAAAAAACTCATCATGTATTACTAGGTAATGCATCGTAATAGCTTGCGAAAGCCAGCGCACCGCGTCCCTGCCAGCTCTGCTTCCTGCTCGATTGCCCTGCGGGCTGCCTGCGGTGGGGGAACAGGAGGAAAACAGCATGGCTAAAACAAATTTTATCCAAATATCGCCAAAAACTGAAAAATTACGTATTTTCTAAAACTGCGATATTTTCTGGAAATACGATATTTTTGAAAAGTACGATATTTTGAAAAGTACCTTATTTTGTGCAATTACTGTATTTTCCGCAACTACGTTCGGAGTACCCTATTTATGCTACTCATTCCGCATCTGACTTGCCCGGACATACCCTATTTATTCCGCACCTCTTTCCGACTTGCACTGATCGCACAGCTAAACATGCGTTTTTAAAGAGGTCCGTTTCTATGGCAGCTACAATTTCCTTCATTTGCACGGAACCCTAATCGAACCTGCTCTCTCTATTGCATGTACAATAAAATCTATTGAAGAAAGAATTTTTGAAATCGGACACGCGTTCTTGAGATATGGTGCGCACAGACAGACATACAAAACTTTTTTTGCCACCGACTAGGGTTATAGGCTTTGCAGAGTTTGCTTCCCTTTTCCAATAAATCCCAGCGTCATGTTGATTTGATCATCGCCCGTTTGATAATGTTGGAAAATAACAAACTATGAAATCTAACAAAATAGCTCAGCGAGAAGATAAAACAATATCAATGCAAAATGTCAACACACATAAGTAACATAGGATTACCTACGTGAAACGGCACTTATACGATTAGAATAGGATATAGAATATTCATAAGTTTAGACACATTCATTAGAGAATTAAAAATCGCCACATAAGGAAGCGAAAGAGGAGGGATAGAAAACTGTTTTTCTGACGACATACGCAAGACACAAAAGCGTCCACGTGGCGGCGCACAGTAGTATCTTTGATTATAATAACCCCTTTTATAAACAATAAAAGATAGACACAATTTTAGACAACGATAAACCGTAATCAATATAGATTTCATGAAAAGAGATTATCGTATATTAGTAGATTAAATGTCACCTCTAAGGCGACGATATCTAAGACATTGTATTATATATTTATATTTAATTAACTCCTCAGGTTGGAGGTATTGACCACCCAAGTGGGTGTATCTTTTACGCATCGGCCGCCACACTCGCACATAATGTGCAGGGGAGTTTCCTCTGCCTCCTGGCAGAACTTAAATTTTCTTGTCCCGGAGCTTAAGGTTGTACATGTATCTGTTCAGGCCACAATGCCCTGTGAGCGCCCGCATCAGTATGCGTAGATTGTTACTATTTAGCGATAAGGCCTCACGGGCAGTTTTACTGTCGTAAGCCTTAATTAGCGCTTTTGAATGATACAAACCTGGCGTGTTGTTCCAGTGATTGACGGATTGTTCTACATACATTTTTAAGCATTAGGTTTGCAAGGCTTTTTGGTACGCTACAGCATGGTTCAGGGCCGTATAGCGTTCCCTTTGCTTCCGTCTTAGCAAGTTCGTCCGTTTTTTCATTTTCCTCGATTCCTACATGGCCGGGAAGCCAACTTAGAATTACCCTGTTCTTTTCGCCCAGGGAATTCAGCAATGATACGCAGTTTTGCACCAGCTTTGAAAGAATGGTATTCGAGGCTTTGAATAGTGGTATAAGAGCTGCTTTGCTATCCGAGTGGATATAGATACGGTGGTTAGCGTATTTCTTATGGAGGTTGATATCCACACATTCAATAATTTTGTATACCTCCGCTTGGAAGATGGAGGCGTATTTCCCCAAGGTTACACTTCTTTCGAAGTTTGGTCGCTCTCCATATATACGCAGCCTACGTCAAGTCCTGATTACAAGGCATAAGTATACCATTTAAGACTACCGGCCTCCTAGTGCAGTTGGTTTTTAGCCAGTCGTCTCTGGGCGGCAGTTCCACTGTGAATATTTTTCCAAAGTTTAGGAGTGGAAGCAGGGTGTCTGATTCCGTGTTGAGGGTTGGATACCGATACCCTGACGGTATCGGCTCACCTTAATGTTTATTAACAATTATCTTATTAAGCGGCCGGCTTTTTGTAACATCGCGTGGCAGTACTGAGGTGGTCACCCATTCAAGTACTGACCACGCTCGACGCTGCTTTACTTCGGTGATCTGACGATAGCCAGTGTTTCAACGCGGTTACGGACTAATACTTTTTTATGTAAAAATATACAATACTAAATTCACACCACTGTACGTCGACAGTTCCAATAGATTTAAAAATAAGTCTCAGCATTGGAAAGCTGAATAGGCGGATTCTCCACGTGGAACGAGAGGGTAGGCCAGCAGTGCAAACAATTTGCGATTCTCTAGAAGGGCGAGGGGAGGGGGTTAATTTGACTCAAGCAGATCGTCGAATGGGCGATCCAATCAAACCTGAATAATCCTGCTGAGCACACCATAAGAAGCGGCCCCAATACAGTAAACACAAATCAGCATTAATACAGCGTTAAACAACAATCCAGCCTAACGATCTCGAGCGTATGAATTTGCGAGATATATTTACTTGATTAAAATATTAATGTATTTAAAGGCTTTAATATTCTATAGAACGGGGTCGCTGTTAAACTAATCTGTACACATTTTTGGTATTCTATTTCTAAATTTGCATTTAGTGCATGGAGCCGCCATTTTGATGTAAGCTGAGACCAGTACGTAAGTAGTTCAGTTTGGGGGGGGGGTCTACCACCGGGGGGTTTGGGGGGTACGGGATCTCACCTGTAATTTTTTCAGTGAAAATGGTGCAATTTAAGGCTGCATTCAACTAAAATTCTACTTCAAATTTTAGACAGTTTTGCATTGGCAGTCACGTAGTATGATGTACCTATTACATCTTTGCACGAATAAAACATCGTAGCACACCTTCAAGAATATGAATTTTTCAAACATTAAAAAAAATCATAATAATAAAAACATTATTTTTTTATAATTTCGGGTGGGGGGGGGGGGTCCGAACCGGCCGAGACAAGATAGAAAGAATATAAAAGTTATTCGTAAGTTAATAATGTAAAAGTTATTCGTAAGTTATCATTAAATGACCGAGAACATCTAGACCTTTAAACAAATCAAGACCTAACCATTTAATTGAATCACTTTGCAAACATTCCAAAAAGTGAATTTTACAGGAGAGATAAAACACAGATTTTCATAAATATTACAAGTTTCTATTTTACTATTTTTAAAGTTAAATATCTTGTAAATCGAAAGCGAAAGAAAATCGACCCGCAGTTAATAAATAGGTTATTCGTCGATGTATTTTGACGCAGTTTATGCTAACAGAGTTTGATGGTGTTGGGAAACAGACTGTGTTAAAAGACGTGACTAATAGCATTTGATAAAATAAAAAAAAAGTATGAGTGGGCTTGGACGGGCAATACAGAAAATTGTATTTTGATTCTTTATGAATAATATTTACAATTTAATGTGCTGTTGCCACTGTCTGGTATTTTTTCTGACTAATAAAATATATAAAAAAAAGTATTATCTCTTCAAAGCAAAGCTACATAATAATTCTGTTGTTGCAAAATCCATTGCAAAACTTCGAAACCACTATATATTTTTGTTGATCGGAACCTGGCTTGTTTTAGCCGGTTTTATGTGTGCCATTCCGACGATTTCAGGAGCTAGACTACCATAGCCCATTAAAATGCAACTTCTACGCTTGTAGACGCATTATCGGCTGCTTAGACGATAATGCGAATATAGATCTCAGTGTTTATGTTTTATGCATCAGTCTTCAGTAACCAGTTAGTAAGAGAGTAGATATTTGACCGTAGATAATAAGAGCAGTTACCTACTTGAAAATTAACATCTATATTGCATGGAATCAGTCTTCTCTAAATTTAAGTTGTCACTATCACTATATATTATATAACGTTTAAGATTGCTCCAGGTCGTATTAAAATTTTGCAACCAGGATTTTACTAGGAAACGCAACGTGTAAACAGCACTCATAGTTCCAAAAAATTGATTAATCTTCTGTTACTACGTTCAATATGACGACTTTCGTGGTATAACAGTATGGCGGTGCACTGTATATGGCGCTCTAAACACGCCTAAACGCTTGCGCGGTCCTCTCTCTTTTGAAGCGGTGAAACGGTGTTAACCGAATCTATCGCGGACCACAGCGTCCTTTGCCCGACTGTTCACCCAGGATCGGATGGCCGATGGTCATTTCAAGAGCAGTCGCCGTAAGGTCCGCAACCACCCCCGCTCTATAGGAAACAAGTACTGCTTCCAGACTCTCCCGACTGTTA
The DNA here is from genome assembly GCA_944548615.1 of Micropterix aruncella. Lineage (NCBI taxonomy): Eukaryota > Metazoa > Arthropoda > Insecta > Lepidoptera > Micropterigidae > Micropterix > Micropterix aruncella. The sequence goes on from OX155958.1 coordinate 30,135,805, forward strand.
GTCAGAGTGCACAGTCGATTGGCTTACGCCGCACGGTGCGCAGACCGTCCAGGAGCGCCAGAAGGTTGATTCCCAGGGGAAACTGACCATAAGGCCAGAGTCCTACCCAGGCTCGCACTTCATGCGTGGAGGCCGTCGGATAGGTGTTGACCCGTGAGTGTGACCAACCCTGAACAGAATGGGCCCTCGTGGCCAACTCAGTAAGGGCCCATTAACTAACTGAAAAAACAGCAGTTACATACATAGGTAAGGACCCAATATTTACTTGCATTTTTTTTTAAACACGGTGTATACTTGATCCATTGATACGTTGCCACGGCCGAAAGAAAAGAATAGTGTTCCAACTGATCGTGAATATGTGCTTACAATGCAAAACAACATTGTATTTGTGTCTATTTGCGTCGATGCAACGCAACTCCGATGCAGTTTTGAAACGCTTAACCTTGGCAATGATCCTACGATAGCATTTGCTTTATCAGGGGTCAAAATGGAAACTAATAAATTTATTAAGTAGGTAAAGCAATCAATACATACATTGTAGTTTGTGTTTGTTTGATTCATATCTCTGTAGTCAAAGACCGGGACCACTATTCGATGAAGTCAGCAGCCACAGCTCTCTGCGCCATATTTGGTATCTTATTGGGACTGACGGCTATAAAAAAATATCAAAACATGTCATTGACCGGCTGCATCATTTCATTCTAATCTAGTTAATCGTTTTTGGCATGTCTATTACACGACTGTGTAATAATAACAATAATTAATAGTTTAAAAAAAACACTAAAAACACGCTTTTATAAATGCACATAAAAACCACATCATCAGACCTTGAAACTTAATCGTGGTCAAAGTTCATTCCAAGACTTTTCTAACAAGTCCAAACACAGCTATGATACAATGTTCCATCATGAAGTTCCAGTTCTAATCTTCCGACTCCATCATCAGATCAGTTCGACAGTACCATATTATTGTATTGTCATCAGAACTACATACCTACAGCTGCTACTTTTTATGACGCTACGATCCTTGGAATAATGGTTAAATTAGTTACCTTAGATTCCATTACATAGTTACATACAGGTCGACCTAATAAAAGCGCATTAAAAAAAGGAGTGTAATGTGTTCAAGTTTCATCTATGTATGTCCTACGTTTCTTTATTCCACCATAACTTCTAAACCCTTCAACCGAATTAGAAGTGTGTAGTATTGTTAGAATCTTTATGTCATCCCGAGTGTCAGAAGGTACCTTAACTGTCAACATATCGAGTATTTATTTACAAAATCGACCAAACAGTTGCGGCGCAGATTTTTGCGCGTGAAGGCTGGCTTTCAAGCGATTAATGTTTATTGAATTTCAAACAAGATGGACGTTAACTCTGCTACACTGTATTTCATAAGTGTATTTTTTTATTTTATGAATATATTTTATCATTACCGAATGAAGAAAAAAAGACTGGACTTCAAAGACTTTTTAATTTGTTTATATGGGTTCTGTAATAACCTAATTAGGGTTTCCTTTTTCTTTATTGTTGTTTTACATGGTTGATTGTTGTTTTAAATGGAAATTATTCCATTATTCGTTGCCAAGCATTGTTTTGTGACGCACGATTCTTGTAACTTTTGTGTCTCGGATCCCACAAACATGGCTCTGTTTGCAGAATTTCGAGAAACACAATGACTTTCTCGTTAGTTTACTCCATATATTACCGAAGACAAACACGTGCGATCCCGTCGCACGCACGGTTCACAATAAAAACTTAGTGTGCCGCCACTTTCAAGTTACCATTAAGCTAGAAAGAGAACACATCCCATCCGTAGAGTTCGTCACCGGTAGGTTAAGCTGCCCGTTTGAATTTTTTAATTGAAATGAGTCACGCCGCCGCCCTAAGCGTATTGACATGATAGTGACATGATAGTAGCTGCAAAATGTCTGCATTCGATTCGTTTATGACCTACGAAAGTTTGACCATATTACGGAGTACAGAAGGAGACTTCACTGGCTGACGACCCGAGAAAGGAGAGATACGAGAGTCCTAGGTTTGCTCTTCAGAATCCTGAAGGGGGCCGCTCCGAAATATCTTATGAGTAGGTTCAAACCTCTATCTTCTCACGGGCGCCCTCTGAGATCTGAAGGCAACCTACTGCTCTCGATCCCTAGTCACAGTAGTGATTTCTTCTCGCACTCTTTCTCTGTACGTGGAGCCCGTCTCTGGAATGCTTTACCCTCGCGTATAAGGATAGCACCTAGTTTGTATTGCTTCAAACGCAGGCTCAAAGAACACTTGAACCCACGCTCATAAACTTTTCCTTATTGTTCCCTATTTTTTCCTCCCTATTGCGTCCCTTGCGTCATTATAGGTTTATTGTTTGTTTTTTTTTTCTTAAATTTATTGTTTTGTTTCCCTGCTGAATTTAAATGATTAAAATTTAATTTATTAGTTTATTTTTACCGCATAACATGTTATTCCACTAGGTTAAGGTTAGCTGTAAGATATTGCTTTTAGGCAATAAGCTCGCCGTTTTGTTAAAGCAAATAAAGCGTTTAATTATTATTATTATTATTATTATTAGTAACATAAGTTTCTCAATGAATTAATAATATGAACGTCGAATTATATTTATCTGAAGGAATGAATTATGATATAATAATGCGTTGACGGAACGTTGCTAAAAACCTTTGGCTCATTATATTTTACTCAGCCGTCTATTATATTTTTAAGTATTTTATTTTTCACCATTGAGGTCATGTATGAATGCTTTGTTATTAAATGAAATTGGGAAGAAATCAACACACAAAAATTATTTTATTAAATGACCGATTTTGGTCATATTTGTGTGCTGCTGAATGACATATGGGACTCCGACCAAAAAATTAAGACCCGGATAGAAATCGCCCGTGCATTATTCAATAAAATGAGAAAAGTCTTGTGTTGCCGGAAAATCAATCAAAGACTCAGAACTCGGATCCTGCAATGCTAAATCTGGCCAGTGGTTATGTGCGGCAGCGAAGCGTGGATCATAAAATAAGACACCAGACGGCCGCGGCGGCTAGAAGCGTTTGAGATGTGGTGCTACCGTCGAATGCTCCGTAAAAGCTGGACCTATAAAGTTAGCAATGAGAAAGTGCTTCAGCGTGCTGGTACGACCCGAAAATTGCTACACACGGTCAAAAAACGCAAGATTGAATATCTGGGGCACGTGCTGCGGCATGACAGATATCAGCTGCTCCAACTGATATTGATGGGCAAAATTGAGGGTTAGCAGCGTCGCGGAAGGAGGAAAAAGTCATGGCTGTGCAATGTCAGAGAGTGGACCGGGATCGCCAGTAGGGAACAGCTCTTCCGGATGGCGCAAGACCGAAAAAAGATTTCAGAGCTCACGGCCAACCTCCAGTAATTGAGAGGCACTTCAAGAAGAAGAAGTGTGCTGCTACAGTCTAACACTAAGAAGTTACGAACTTATGGGATCAAAGCATTCATCAGAAAATTCCTCCAGAAAACTACAATACAGAACAATCAAGATATCCGATTAGAACAGTCAATTTCGATTACTTTGGTATTTTTTATTATTATTATGGACTTTTATGATTATTTTGGACGTTTCTGAAGTTATTTCAGTAATGAAAATGCAATAATTCACACCCCAATAAGCACCGGCGTTAGGTTAGGTCATTATAACGCGGTAGATATGCAAAATAGTGTGTAATTAACAAAACTTTAAAGTAACATTGTATAAATTACAATAATTTAAAACTAACGGAGATAGATTTTTCCATTATGATATGCGAGGCGCGTTCGTAATGGCATAGGTACCTTTTTCGGTTTGTATGAAAGCAAAAATACTGCACAAAAATACAAAAATATTTTAGAGAAACAAAAATGATTTAAAGAAAAATAATACGAATGTTATAATCCGATTTACAACTGTAAAAAATCCATATTGAAACCCTGGTTCGTGCTGTTGGGAGATAATGTGCCCTTGTTGAGTTGGCCACGAAGACCCATTTTTCGGGGTTCGGTCACACTCACGGGTCAACACCCATCCGGCGGCCTCCACGCATGAAGTGCGAGCCCGGGTAGGACTCTGGCCTGAGGGCTAATTTCCCCCAGGAGTCAATCTTCTGGCGCTCCTGGACGGTTTGCGCACCGTGCGGCGTAAGCCAATCGATTGTGCATTCAGACTAACATATATTGAGATGTCAACCACAACGGGCGAACCCGTCACCGCAGGACGTTTTAACGATTCATCGTTCTATCGACCGTGCAGTGAGCGTAGAAGACTTTGGACATAACAAATCCGACGTCTAGCTACGCCACAACCCGTTAGAGTCCAACGCCTTACCGCGAGTAGCCAGGTATGTTACCTGGCGGGCGGCACTCGCGCCCTAACTACCAATTGTGACCAGATTTCTCCGGTCTCTCGATTGGTTCCGAGTTCGAGGTCGCTTGCGCGGTCCTCTCCCTTACGAAGCGGTGAAACGGAGTGTACCGAATCTATCGCGGACCAAGGCGTCCTTTGCCCGACTCTGAACCGGGATCGGATGGCCAATGGTCATTTCAAGAGCAGTCGCCGTAAGGTAGACAACTACCCCCGCTCTATAGGAAACAATACAGTTCCCAGACTCCCCCGATTGTTAGTCGGAGAGCACAATCGATTGGCTTGCGCCGCTCGGTGCGCATTGCAGACCGTCCAGGAGCGCCAGAGGATTGATTCCCAGGGGAGACTGGTTGACCCAGTGTCCTACCCAGGCTCCGCACCCCATGCGTGGAGGCCATCGGATGGGTGTTAACCCGTGAGTGTGACTGACCCTGAAACAGAATGGGTCTTCGTGGCCAACTCAGCAAGGGCCCATTAGCTCCCATTCAGACTAACAGTCGGGGGAGTCTAGAATCAGTACTGTCTCTTATAGAGCGGGGGTAGTTGTTGACCTTGCGGCGACTGCTCTTGAATCGACCATCAGCCGGGCAAAGGATGCCGTGGTCCGCGATAGATTCGGTTGAAACCGTTTCACCGTCGCACCCTTTGAGGACTATAAGCTTTGCCGCAGAGAATGGAAATTTCTAACACAAAACTGTTGTAGAGCGATGTAAATAACATCTATTATGTCAAATTTTGTGAAGGTTGACTTAATAGATTTTGTATAAAATGATGAGTCATATGTGACCCTGTGGTCCATAAGAGATGCAAATAAATTTTGTATATTAGAGGAAAGTAACCAAATATGGAAAACCATTTTGTTTTCTTGGTAGAATTAAAAAACTATTACCAATTAAATGCTTTTAATTATAGCAACGATCAGTCATACATTTTGGCGTATTTGAATTACAACCATATTTTTTAAAGACTAACACACATTTATTGTCACTTAAAAATCCAAATGACAAAATGAGTAGCTATTTATGGAATAGGTACCTAAATATGGAATATAGATATAATACTACATCGGTAAAAAACATAACTTTCAAGATGTTGACCTAGCACTGGTTTCCTACCCAATGTGGTAAATGCTGCTTCCTCTGGAGGCTGTTCATGTTTCTGACATAAACGAAACAAAGTAGCTCTCGGAACTTCAAAATACTTTGCCGCTGTCAAATAGCCCATCTTTTTCACGAACCATTTTTATAGCTTCAGCCATTTTGTCTTCATTTCAAACTTTATGTTTTACTTTTGACAGTGTAGACGGCATTCTGGAAGAACAAGTTATTGAAATACCACCACCACCAAAAATGGTCAACCCAACTACCAAATGTTGACAGGCCAATTATGGAATATTCCATATTTAGGCATCTAGTAGGTGTCCATATTTAGAACTTTAGACCGGCTCAAACTAATAGTAGTCGTGTAAAATAAGTAGCAGCATTTGCGCAATAAAACTTATAGAAAATATCAAGAAAAACATCACAGAAATACGTTAAATAAGTAACAATCTCATTTTCACAATGTAATTATCAAGAAACCAATATTTTATTACATACCTTGTAAAGTTTTGAGTCGCCGACAAAACAAAACACACCTGCAGTTGCAATGGCGCTCGCCCGACTGCCGTGATTGATTGAGTGCGACACACCAGTGAGTAAGTGAGATAGTTAAAGAGAAACAGGGGTATTCCATATTAGGGATACTATACCATACACTTTCCTCTATTAAATATGATTTTATTATTTCAAGGTACTAAAAAATAAATTTCAAATCGAAAAAGTTGCGGTACACGTATTACTTATTTATTTGAAATCACCGTTCGTTGTATATTTTAAACCAATCATTTACTTTTTTAGCAATACTAAGATTCTGACAATAACATAAAAAAAATCCTTTATATACTATTCTTATTCTATAATTTATAAATGGTTTTTGAAATTAGGGGGCGTTCAAGTATTACGTAACGCAGTTTAGGGGGAAGGGGGTATTGTAAAACGTTACGATGCATTACTGGGGCGGGAGAGGGGTTCGAACAACGCGTTGCGTACCTAATGGGACATATAATACGATGGTCCTAAAAGTATTGGCATAAAATAATTTGACATGCATTTTTATTCGAACTTAGTCGTAGATTATAATATAATCAAATACATACATATGTAAAAATTTAAGCGTAGGTACCTGACGTATCTCCTAAACACTATTGATCCGTGTAATATGTTTAACGAATACTTCTGTATATCAAACAATCTATTTATATTCATCACATATTTAAACAACAGGTGGGATCGTTTCTCTACACCTGATCTTTTGATAGGATTTTATTCGATAATTAACGAATGCAAATTATACATCCTCGATGTTTTATTTTAAATATTAGATAAGAATAATATGTAAGCAGCATAACCGCGAGCGTACAAAGCAATTATATACATTTTAAAGGAGTACTTATCTTTAGATTGAAAAAGGGACGATTTTCGGTGGAGATAAAGGCATAAAAGCGGGGGTTTCGGCTTACAAAAGATCTGATTTTATCGCGCTACACGTGAACTTTGCGAAATAATTCGAGATCGTTTCGGGTTCGTGTAAAATATTCTTGTGACAATAGAATGCGCGCGGACTCGTGATAGGCAGTAACCTTAGTATAATACTGAATACGTATTCGTTAGTGCCTACACGGTGTCGCAAAATTAATCAAATAGCGCAAAATTAATAAATTTTTGCAAATTGCGTCCTACGTCAATCATATTTGACATTTGTGAACTAGACAGCTGCAGTATACAAACAGACAAGCAATGGGGCGCTATACTCCGCAAGAGCGTGAAATATCACTCAAAATCATTTTGTTTTATTTAGTAAGAAAGTTATTATAAAAGGTACAGGGTATTTTGATTAAAAACCCCATTTATAGCATTGAAGATTTTCTGACCTACTTGACTATTATTATTCCCTATTCTTTCTATTATTGACTATTTTACAATTGCGTTTTTTTCCTTCTAACTATTAATAATAATAATAATAATAATTTTATTCATTCAAAAATATAAATTTACAATTGTATTAGTTGCAGAATCTGCCTAACTAGGCCATAGCCCGTACCAAGGAAAACTCTATGTATGTCAAAGATTTATTCATGTGCTCATAATATTAAAATGAAAAATACAAAATATGATAAAATAGATAAGCGAATGCAAATTAAACTTATAATTATATTTAAAATATTGATATAGCATGGTCATGGAAATAAATATTAATATAAAATGTCGTAATATGAACTTTGTAAAACAAATAAATAAATAGTATTAAAATATAAAGTGTAGTGCAATGTATGACAATAATATTTTTCCACCTCATGTATGACATGTATGACATGTATGACAATGTATGACAATAATACTTTTCCACCTCATTTTAATTGGATTGACTTAGTGTTTTGGCATGTTTTTATCGATTCTTTTAGATGGTTATAAATTTTTGGCCCTATAAAGCCAAAGTGTCTTTGGGCGAAGGATGTTCGGGTTTTCTGTACAATGTGTTTACAGGTTGTGGCGCTCCTCGTTGAAATTTTATGCTCAGCTTTAACGTGAATATCTTTACTTTTTATGTAGTTAAGAAAGACTGTCTTTGCAAATACCTGCCTGATGTCTAATATCTTCAGCTCTGCAAACAAGTCATTTGAGGGGTACCTTCGAGGCTTTTTGGCAATAACCCGAAGAAGCGCCTTCTGCGCTGTCATAAGCGGATTTAAAACATTACGTGTAGACCCTCCCCAACCTAGGATACCGTATGAAATTAGACTATTTGCAAGGGCATGGTAGACATTTTTGAGAGATTTTAAGTCTAACACGTTCCGAAGTAACTTAAACACGTATATAAGTCTCCTTACTTTAGTCGCCACATCGTTTACATGAGCATCCCATTTAAGGGTGTTATCAAATAAGAGACCGAGATATTTAGCTTGAGTTTTATGTTGTATAGTTGTGCAGTTACATTGCATATTAAATAATAAATGATTTTGAGGTTTTGGGGTACATGTATGAATTTTTATACCTGTGTGCATAAAGTCCTGCTTGCCAGTAATAGAAAAGGTAACATAGTTTGTTTTTTCGCTATTTAATGTTAATAGATTATTCTGGAGCCAAATATAAATATTGTTTAGACCAAGTTCTGCGTTTTCGTATTTCATTGGCTATTGACTATTATTATTATTACTGATTTGTTTGTATTTGTGTTTTCTCTTTAAAATATCTTGCCGTATGATAATTTGTGAAATTATCCAATATTTGTTTGATTATTTAGAAGTATTGTCCACATGAAAATTCTATGAAATTATGTAAGAATTTTGATTGAAAATATTGGAAAATGTTGTTTCTTCTATATAACCTAGAAAATCTGCGATTGGATGTTCAACGTTCATACCTTGCAATACCGACGTACATACCTTATACCTTAATAGGTGTATATTTTAATACATATTATACTTGTTATTTTTGTTAGTTTTTGACATAACCAAGTGTAGGAATTCCTATCAACTGGGTTGACACTAAAAAATAAAATTAAAAAAATATTCAAAAACAAAATTGGATGATTAATTTTGCACCAGCCTGTATAATTGTGAAGAAAACCGCACACCTCGCAAATTCAACCGGGAGATATTTTTTTTTATCGCGTGTGGCACTAAAAATTGTCATGAAGGATCGTCACGAAACAATTGTCGAAACACTAAACCTACCGACACGAAACACTAAACCTACCGACAGTTCTTGTATACCTATTTCTAACGCGCTCGGTCGAATTGACCGGTATTTAAAAAGTTATCGATTTTATAATTCAACGCAGATGGTATTATTACTGCATATATATAAAATAAAGATTTTTCATGAAATTTCGCTTAAATTTATTTTTGTACTAGCTGACCCGGCGAACTTCGTACCGCCTAACGGTCAATGAATGTCGTGTTACAGATTAGCTGCTTAATTTATGATTTTATGCCAGCAATACAATGAAAACAAAATAAATATTAAGTTCACTACTTTATTAAGATAATAACACAAAAAGAAATATAAAAGTACAAAAAATAAGTATATCAATCGCGTGTCAGCATGACATGATTGAATTAAACTATGTAATAATTGTGGTCCGAATATTGTGGATAATATCTTGTCGATTCGAAACCTTTATTTAAATACTTTCTTTAATTTGAGGGGAGAGTTTACCGAATCGACGGGATGAACATTAAATGTTTGACAGATACGAAACCCATGAAACATTTTGTATGGGAAAATGTTTTTTCTTTTATTTTATTTTTTCGTTGATCTCTCAATGTTTAATAGTTATTCTGCTATGAGGGACGGAGACAAATACAACAAATAAAAAACTATGAAAATCGGTCCAGCCGTTCTCTAGTTATAAGTGTTCGAACAAACCCGACTTTGCTTTAAATATATATAAATATCAATTCTATATTTGAAAAGCTAAAACTTATATTTTGCTATATAAGAAGGCAAACTTAATATTGGGTCCTTACTTATGAAGTTGCTTTCTATAAAGGATAGGATGCCCATCCATAGTACTCTCAACAGAAAGATTGTATCTTGAAAAAAATATTAATACATTATAGCTAAAATAAAAATATAATTTATCAATAAATTTCATGACTATTCGTTTCGGGGTTATTTTTATATGAAATATTAGTACTTTTAAACTTCGGGCTAATGTAGTAGTCCATTTTTTTTATTTGTCAATAATTGTCACGTGTTTAGCTACTGAAAAGGGATGTCTTTTTTTCTAATGTGTGCTATTATGTTACATTATCGATTACTAGGTCTACGATATCGATCCCCGCATCGATCCTTTTTATTCGATGACAAATCCTTATTCACTCGTAATAAACAAAAAGTTGTGTTACGAACGTGAACTATACACAAAGAACTATGTATTAGCAATCAAGAACTTTTGAAAATAAACTTGGGTTCAGCCATTTTTATTTTCACTGTATTTAAGATTTACAATGTTTATAAGTCGAAGAAAAATCGATTTATTATTATTGTCGACATGCGTTTGCCCCTTGATGATTTAAAGGGAGGGAGAATAAAATAAATTAATTAAAAAAATTGTTTTTCAGTTACACTATCAACCTACCAACCAACCTACTAAACTCATCTTAAACCGATAATAGTTTGCAAACTCGATAATAGGTTGCATCTGTTATTGTTTTTTTTTAATGTGTGGCTGAACCTAGCCTCAAAATATATTATTTGATTTTGTTAAAATTTCTGAAATGCGGAAACCGTTTTCGATGTAATTTTCTACAAAGACTGATGATGTCACTGAATACATGAAACGCCATTTGATGGAGATACAAAAATTTTGAAAAAAGTATTTTTTTCCATACAATATGCATTCTCCTTTAATGCCAAAAATTTGGTATGAAAAATATATATTTAATCAATTGAAATATTGACCCCAATTATTAATTCAGATTTGTCATTATAATGGGAGTTGCTTAATTCCTTTGCTGTAAAACTCGTGGACAGGAATCAATGAAGACTTTGGAGGCGTGTTTCACCGATTTTTCAAAGTTGATTTTGTTTCCTTTGTAAAAAGTTATATAAATTCTGAAAAAATCGCCTGCTTCTTCTACTTAGTCACAACAATCGACCTCTACTAATGCCAGTTAAGACTTAAATTTTCATGCAATTTTTTTAAAGTAGGTAGGTACCCACGCGTTATTGTATTTATACATATAAACAATATAACAAATAATATTTTTTCTTACCTTATAAATATTGACAGCCTTTCTTCAATATGTTGATGCGTACTGAAACTCGTGCCCGTAGGTCGTTGAATGCAGTTATGCATTCTAAACTGATTTTAAAGAACTTAGGTTCGTCGCTTCTCAATCGCATATTGAGGATTCATCATGCGCGTGCGTAAGCCTTTCTCAAGCACGGCGTCTTTGAAAGCAGTTTACTTCGCGTCAGTCCGTAGCACTCACTACCTAATTAGCTTCATCTATTTGGTGCTCTCAGTACGATGTTTATACAGCTATCGAAAAATCAGAAAATCATTTTGACGCACCTAAGTTTTCGCGATTGCCTCAAATTCCGCTCCTATACCCAGCAACTAGACCACAACCATATTGAGAGCTTAAGTCGATATAAATTTTCTTTTTTTGCTTTTAATAGCACTATTGATAGTCCAATTATTTTACAAAATCTTTGTTTTAGATCTCTATTTTAGTTTATCTAGAGCTCCATTACGACCAACAAATGTATTTATAATACCCCGGTGCAACGCTAATTACGCTGGTAATTCTCTAATAAACTGAGCAATTAAAAGCTATAACGATGTATTTAAAGATAGATTTATTCAACAGACAAAATAAATTTAGCATCAAGACACTATTAGAAAAAAGAAGAACAGATAAAAAATTAAGCCACACCCTGACCTACCTATGCCTCAAACACAGACTAAACTTTGCAAAATCAACACATTACATTCAAACTTTATGCATCGAAGACCCCTCTTCAGGTTGACAATATATGTGATAACGGCTCTAGCACAACGTGTAGAGGGAGTTCTTGGTCGCCTTGGTAGGTATTGTAGAATTGGCCCATATATTGGCGTGAGATCCGGCGGTGTTGTCGGTTATTCAACACAAATCAAAGGGCGTTGGTGCAAAGTTGGTTATCGCTTCGATAAATTGGCCGCGCGTTTAGTACGCGAACTCACAATCACTGCCTCAAGCGAACGAAGTTATCAAATTCTGCTGATGTCCTGAGTTCAACCAGCTGATTATCCATAGTTAGCCTGAAAAAAAACAACTCCACATCCATTTTTGATGCGCTCTTTGATGTTTCCTCATTGGCCTGCACCGACACGAACTGAACGACCTTCCAACGAGAGAACTGAGCCACAAATTCATGGCTTATACGTGAGCCAGCGTGCTGGCCAAAGCATTGGCAACGTGTATAGTAGACAATAAAAATACACACACACGCATACCCTCATACCACACACACACATACCCCCATGCACAAATATATTATTAATTTATACTATGTTTTATACATGTATAATACTTTGTTGGCTTTATAGCATTGTTTTATTTTTAATGTTGTTTCATTGTCATGTTGCGTTGTAAGTTTCAATAACATATTGCTTAATCTTTGACAGTAACAAGCGAGTAATTTGTAATTCCCCTAATTATTATTAACCCGTCGGACGCCAACAGTGCCTATAGGCACTTTGTGTTGTTTGACAGGTCCACGCGTAACCGTTTCGGCCGGCTCCCATATATATTATATAAATATATAATGTACACGACTAACAAGATTAATTACTAGGTAACAAGAGGGAATTCATGAAAAATCGATATTGGGCTCGATTGCGTTTCTTCGTGAACTAAAATCGGAAATTAGTCCGTGTGAACAAGACCGGCAATACGCTAGAGCGAAATGTGAGATGACCGGTTGTCACTTTTTCGCATTAAAACTGCCCGCCAAGGTCAAAGCATCTGAATCTTACACCGCACGAAATATGATCGATTTATTCGGACGAGTATAAGTTCGACAGGTAGTATTTATCGACGATCGTTCGTTTCATATTCCGCTCTAACGTATTGCTCTGTCTCGTTCGCTTGGACTAATTTTAGTTTTAGTTCACAAAGAAACGCAATCGGGCCCATTGTCAGTATTTATTTACAAAATCGACCAAAAAGTTGCGGTGCCGTTTTTTTCGCGCGAAGGCTGGCTTTCGAGAGGTTAAGAGAAGGTAACCCAATCATGTAACTATACAAATATATTAATTAGGCCCTTGCCTATATACTGTTCTAAAAAGATTTTACACCAAAAATTTGTATGAAAAATATATATTTAATTAATCAAATCATTGACTCATATTATCTATGCAGTATTGCCATTTTAATAGGAGTTGGTTGATGCCTCTGCTGTAAAACTCTCGTGGACCAGAATCAATTAATACTAGGCGTTTTTACTGGCTATTTTGCTCAATTTTCTGGCTATTATCTTTTATTTCTTTTCATTAGGTAGTATTATTTTTTCGTTTTGAGTTTAATGCTTTATGTGACGACTAGCTGACCCGTGCCCACTTCGTTGGGCGGTAAAACTTACCTGTGATGAAATTATGAGTGTGGTTCGGTTAGTATTGAGTGCTATGATTTATTTCCTGACTGCCAAAAGAAGGTTATATTTTTACTGCATATGTATGTATGTATTTATTTGCATGCCAATTTGACTATAATACCGTTATTTGTGTGTCTTAATTTGTGAGCGTATTATCTCTTTAACTATTTATGCAGTAAAAGGGAAATTATATGCAGTAAAAGGGAAGTCTTTTGTTTTAAACGCTTGAAACGATAAATTTACTTATTTTGTAAGAATTCATAATTCTTGATAATATGACCAATAAACATGACCTTACGATTTAAATTATTTTTTTAATATAAAATACTACCTTTTGTGACTTAAATATAAAAGGTAGGCATACGCTGTCGTTGACTTTTTTGTAGGCATTATCAAGCTCTACAACTTTTCTCTAGAACTTAATCATATATCTCTCATCGTTAAGGCAGCGTTAGTTAGAAACGTTTTCGTTCGACCGCTTATTCTCAGACTTACTTTGCAAATCCGACTACCACGAAAAAGTCTTTTCATTTTTCGGATTAATGTATAGCCTATGACACTCACAAATAACGTGGCTTTCTATTGGTAAAAGAATTTTCAAAATTGCTTCAGTAGATCCAGAGATTACTTCCTACAACGTCACAAACTTTACCTCTTTATAATATTAGTATAGATATTATTTTTATCTATTATATTGTAGTTAGTCATAGGTGGTTAATTAGTTAGTTGTAGGTATTCTAGAACTGACCTCGTCTTTTTCTCCAAGGTGATGCTGGCGCCACGCGTTCGATTATGAATCAGTCTGGCCAAATGTTTCGAGTTCTTTATTGCATCCACTGATGAATTTTCAGTTTTTCCAAAACACTTTGTAGGTACTAATTAAAATTACCTTACCTAGTACGCCAGAGCCAGGTGTCCCGGAATCTGGACTGCTGACTACGCATTCTATGGCCAAAATACTGTCTGATCTGAAAGTATCAGCTATTCCAAAACTCTTGCACTTTGTTTTCGTTGCCTCCCCATCTATACATTTCATTTATGTTGACTGCAACAGCCAAACACACCGCGGTAGTATCGCCTGCCCAATTTCGACTTTTGAGCCAAACGAATACATTATTCATACGCACAAAGGTACGCACTAGAGCTCATGATAGACAGTAATGAGCGACAGTGTAATTTCGATTTATCAAAAAGTAAATGCTTTCGTCCTTGCTCACCGTGAAGGCCTAGCCCAAATTAAACCTGACAATGCTTCGTTTCCTCGAATTTATTAGGTTTAATATAACAGGAGTATAACGCCAAAAACACATTCATATTTACAATCTTAAGTTTAATAAAATTCACAATTATATAACACGTTAAGACAAAATTATAACAATCGTCAAAAATATATACTTAATCAGTATGTAGGTACATTATACACCTAAGACATATTTTCCACAAAAAATAATGATAAAATGACAGCTTCAGCGACCAGATTTCTGTTTTTCTTTTTAAGAGGAGGTAGAGCGACTCGGAATGTACTCAACTATGAAGTTTTAGTTGTCCCATATTTTCTTAAACCGTTTTAAATATAATCTTTAAAAAATACCAGTCTTGATCATTCAGCAAACCTGCCGAGCATACGAACCCCAGCGCAAAGATATGTGCCACATGAGGTAATATACCTAAATTAAAATTATAATTTCCCTATTTTCGACTTTGATGACGAAGAAAAAACATTAATTTACTTATCTACTTATTTACTAGCAATTCGCTTTGAGTTCAAAAACCTCGTAAAGTCACTTTTTATTACCACATAGGCCCTTTGCTTAATCGTGAATACAATAACATCGCGTAACAGTCTTTCGCGACTCCTGAGCAAATCATCACGTTTTTTTATGTCCCATGGGTTTTATAATGTATTAATATTATAGATATTGGGCTCGGTTGCGTTTCTTCGTAAGCTAAAATCGGAAATTAGTCCGTGTGAACGAGACAGGGCAATACGCTGGAGCGGAATGTGAGATGATCGGTTGTCACTTTTTCGCATTAAAACCGCCCGCCAAGATCAAATCTTACACCGCACGAAATATGCTCGAATTTATTCGGACGAGTATAAGTTCGACAGGTAGTATTTATCAACGATCGTTCGTTTCATATTCCGCTCTAACGTATCGCTCTGTCTCGTTCGCTTGGACTAATTTTAGTTTTAGTTCGCAAAGAAACGCAATCGGGCCCACTGTTTGTTTACTGTAAAATGTATGACAAATTGGCCTTCGGCGAATCTAATTTCGCGTATTTGCGACGTTCGGAAGCCTTTCATTTTCTACGTCATAAATGGTCATTATATAAAAAAGACACGACAATTTTAGTTTAAAATCTAAAAATAATGACTCCCAAATCGTCGCATTATACAAAATTGGGTTGACCGAGAGCTAATTGTCATAGTTTTTTTTTGTAAAATGTAACTATAATTTTAATATTTTTCAAACGAATGGGAAAAGTTTAAACTGAGTCGTTGCGAACAGCCTTAAGTATATTTATTTTAGAACCATATTCAATATGGAGGGATACTGCCGAATAACAATTTCGCAGATGACCATAACATTTCGATGCCATTTAAATAACAATTGCAGCTAAAATAATACAAAAAAAAAATAGAAATTTTGATATACAGTAGAAACTCGGCGGAATCTAGTTGACTCAGAATACATGCATACGATCAGCTGTTGCAAGTGTTGATATCTGATTATTAAACCTACAGTCGGTACCTACATTAGCACCACTATGAATTTCAGTATTATTTGACTTCAATATTCCTAAACTTTTAAACTGACACTTTCTAATAGCCACAATTTTATTATAATAAATGAATGGAAAAAAGATATTTTTTACGTAATTTAACATTCAACATATTATCCGATAAATATCGTGTCACGTTTATTATGACATTTGTATTTAGGGTTCATTTATGTATGTTTTCCGTTTCTTTATTACACCATAACTTTCTAACGCTTGAACCGATTTAGAAATGTGTAGTATTGTTAGAATCGTTATGTCATCCCGAGTGTCACCGGGTTCTTAACTCTCCATCAAGTAAATAGTTGTCTAAATGTCCAAATGTCAATAAATTAAGACAAGTATATCGCTTCTAGTGTCAAATGAAAGGTATATATAAATATATATGGATAAATACATAAACCACACATATTCCATAAAAATACCGCTTAAAAAATAATTATAAGTACAACAGTTCACTTTCTGTAACAGCAGTCCTGTTTGTTATTCTTTTTATATACAGAGTGTTATTACTGCACGGGTTTTTTTTCCTGTGTGTGAATCAGTACAACGTGGTAAGCATCTTTTAATATTTTTTTTTGGAAGAAACCAAACAAAAAAAATTTGTTTTGGAAAAAAAAAACTTTTTCTGTTGTTTTTTAATTTGAAATTTTTGAAGAAGTTGACTGTAAAATAAAGGTTTGAGAAGTGTTTGTGCGCGCTGCGCCATCTAGCGGTAGGTAATAAGTCGTAAATAAACAATATCAGCGACATTTTACCAACCGCTAGATAGCGCATCGTGATCACAGCTTTTCATACTATTTAATCATAAAATTAAAAAAAAAACATTTTTTTTATTTTTTATTTTTTTTTTAAATTTTTAAATTTTCTTTTTAATAAAAGTTGCTTATTTTGTTGTACTGATTCACCCACAGGAAAAAAGCCCGTGCGGTAATAACACCCCGTATATACTTGTTAAAGTAAATATTTGATTTGAAAGTATAATTAAAATTAATACTTTTTTACTATTTATACATTTTTATATTTTTGGATCAATATATGAAATACATAGGTGAATAGAATTCGATGACTGTTCAATTAGTTTTTTTTACCTAATCAAATATTTTTAAAATATCAAAATAGGATTTTTTTGAGTAATAATTTACTTGAATAATGACGTGGCCTACGCTAATTATCTGATATTTCATTAATTATTTAATTAGTTTTTTAAAAATATTTATTTATTAAAATTAATAATGTAGACAACAAAAAGTACTGCAGTATAAATGTTATTGAAAAATTCAATTACTACTGAAATTGCAGTGGTTCTAATGTGATGGCCACCCACTTTATAGGCATTCCCCAAGATGGCTTCTTGTTTCTTGGGAAAAAAATATATGAATGATAACGAGATTTCGATATTTTATCAAACTGGATATTCGAGATTCTGCTGTAGTTGTAAGTACATACTGAAAATCGTTGTATCCAGACTATACTTAATATTCCAACATTAATAAACGACATGCATACACATTTACCTCGACTTGTAAAGATAAACTCTCCTAAAACTGCCTATATCATAAAATAGCATTCTCTTCGTAATGAATATTACAGTCTAAGTTAACGAATTGACCATATTAATTTAATAGACAGAGTTGTACAAAAATACTATTTACACCGATGAAATGATTCCGCTTTATTTAAATATTAAAAAAAATATCTGAATATTAAAAATATAGTATGCACATGTAAAGTTATATGTATAGTTTGCAATGAAACATATTATTGTAAGTTTATGAGAGCACAACCTTTATTTCTGCAATGAGGACATTGAAAATATGAAGAATTAAGAACTTCATACTTTACCGAATTCTTTCAACGAGGGGTGATCAACACGTAATTAACTATGGATGTTAACAGATCCGAGGCAGATATCGCAATGATGAAACACGAACACTGATCTTCGTCAGACACAAATACAGTGGGTTATTAGAGGCACCTAGCACACTAGACACTCCGATAAGAAAATGCACACTAGACACTCCGATAAGAAAATAGCCTGCATATAAATTTAAAAAGAGCGGGGGACGGGGCAAGGCAGAGGGTGGCGAGTTCCTGTGGCGCAAGTGACATTTTTTAGCGTCGATGAGGCTGATGTTGGTACATCGGTAATTTTTGTCACTAAATTTAGTGACTTTTGGAGGCACCTGCGACAAATCTAGTGAAACAAAAGAGAATGGGCATTTTTCCAATTTATTAATACAACGACTAATCACAATTATGAGCCGTTTCTGAGTTAAATCCTATTAAATATGGCTATTTACCTATATTCCCTGGGGCACCTAACAGATCCATGCATTAGATTTTTAATTACTATTTGAACGAAAACCATCGCAGAATACCCGAAACGATAAGCTTCATACGCTGTGTGAGTACAAACTGTATATTCCTAAGAATGCTCGACTTTGTCAGCAATATATTGGAGGGGGAAATGCTGGGATATGTTTCTTGAATTCTGTAATGTGTCTCATGATTTCATTCCCGCTCTGTTTCCTGACGTATGTAATATGCTAAGGTGAGCTGTTCATTATGGTGTGCCCAGTGACCGTACATCATAATATACTATATTTTATGGATCTTGAATGCAAATAATATATTTTAAATAAATAATTGGCATGGGGGTTTTCGTGTAATTAGCCATATTTAAGAAGGTTCCGAACTTGAAAACTCCGAAACGTCTTGTAATTGAGGTATTGTAGATAAATTGATCTCTGTAATGGTAAATATGTTATTATTATTGGACAGGTGGGCCCAGCGCTCATACATTTATGCCCATTGTCCTTTAGTAACGACAAGTTTAGTGGTGTTTTATTGTGAAGCTATCACCTAACTGCAAGTTATTTTTTGGATAGGGAGGGATATTTCGGTATTTATTAGGTACCTATTGCTACCAGTTCTACATTTTTGAATTTTTTGACATCACCTGACTATATTCATCACGCTGATTCCGAAATTGCAATTATCTTATGTCGGACTCAATAAATAAGAGATATATAGGCATTTAAAGAAGTGTCAAACATCAACATTTTTATAGGTTAGGTTAGTTAAAAAAAAAAAAAACATTTATTTGTCAGTAGGTTGGACATTTTTTTTCAAAAACCATCATAAAAACTAATAAAAAAAAAAAAAAGAAAAAAATATATAAAATCCGAGGCGATTTTCTTTTAGATTTAGCATTAAAATGATTGAATTTAGTATGCTGGGGTCTTTTTTTTTTTAAAAAAATGAGCGAGGTAGCAACACTTCCGATATTTCTGTATGAAAATGCCCGCGGCGATAAATATTTGAAACACATTTCTTATGTGGCTCTTGTCAACATCAGCCTCTCATTTTCGAACTCTATCATTGACAGAGTGTTATCTACCACAAAATATTACAAAAGATACACTAAGCAGTAAAATGTCTATGAAAACAGTTGATGATGTGCTTAAATTGAGGTTATATTTGCAAAATCTGAATTGCTGTTAAAATTGTGTCCATTCAGTAAAGCATTGTATAAGGAGATTTTCCGAAACGAAAACACTGACAACGCACACTAGACACTCCGATAAGAAAATAGCCTCAATTTCTAGTGTTTCCCCAACAACAGTTGACACATATACAAATTCCTATATTTTTATTTTTAAACATACTCAAAAAACAATATTTTTGCAGTGCCTCCAATAATATGATAACCCACTGTATATAATTAGAAAATTCTTTATTGTGCATAACTAAAAAAACTGCACAAGAACGGACTTATCATCACGGAGACAATCTCTAACAGTCTATATCTGGAATTAACAACCTAAATCTGAAATTAACACATCCGGTATTGCATGATCTCCTGCGCCTCGTTATGCAGAAAGAGGGCCAGGGAGATATTGCTACTCTTGGTAGATGAAGTTAGTTAGTTAGTTAGTTGTACTGGGCGTTCCTCCGCAAGTCGACATCCAGTGTGCCTATTTTGCGTGTAACGGGGGTAGCGCTATTCCACCCACCCCAGCTCCTCGACGAAAGCCAGCAGGGCTTTCAGGTTTCCTGCTGCCTCGCGCAGGGTGCCTGGAGTCCCAAGGTGTTTTGTCCTGTATACTTCTACCTGTTTACAATCTAGCAGAATGTGTTTTGTGGTTTCTTCCGCCTCCATGCATGCTTGGTAGATGAAGCATAACAACATAACAAAAGGACAACAAGTAAGAAAAATGTATAAACATTGCTTTGATCACCCCTTGCAAAAGTTAAATGGTTTGTTCGCGGTGCGCATTCAGAGAATCTACGAACAAAACTAAACGTTATGTTTTGCTCGGAACAAGAGTCACTCCGAATGATCAATGCGAGCAAAGATATAAGGTAGAGACAGACTGGGCCCACGTAAGCAACGTATGCAACGTATTATGACATCTGGAACCCCGAATTTCATGAAAACAGGTGACTTAGAAACATACTTATCATACGCAACGCTTTCACACGTGTCCAACGCAACGTCGACCTGCGATCTCCAGGTCGGCATGGGAATATGGAGGGGATGGCAGTAAGCTGTCCCATGAGTAAAACCAGTGTGTTTCTAGAACTTACGTTCACAACGAGTCAGACACACATGGAACGTCGGCGCACTGCCAGAGAAAAGACATGCAGAAGTACATAAAGAATCGTTTTTCATCATATTTCAATATCTGCATTAATGTAAGGTATTCTACAAACTTTTCTCTTTGTATATTTATCTCAATAATCCAATATCTTCTTTTCTTAACTTTTTTTTTGTATTTGTGGTGCGGACATATTCATTTAAAAATAATAAAATGAGTAAATCGATCTCAAACTCACTCTCAAAACCAGCAAACATATTGTACAGCAGTTGTACACAATAAAAGTGCATCTTCTGAGAAGTGACATCAGCTTCTGATGCTATATATACGTTGCATACGTGGGATAAGCGTGCACCAGTCTATCCCTACACTAAAAACGTTCTGAATCAACAAACATATTAAAAACGAGGAACAAAAAACAAGGTAATTACAGTCCAATCAGATGGCTAAAGCTAAAATTTGGTAGATGTGCAATTGAGGTATTTGATCCACGTTACCGCTTAAATCGAATTTGAGAAGTCTTAAACATCTGGCGATCTCAAATGATAGCGAAACGACCCTGACTTCTACTCAACCCAACGAGAACATTCCAGCAATTCCAAAACACATGTTAAATTCGCTAAATTGTTACATTTATAAATAATTAATATATCACAAAACAATGGCAAAATAGAAACAATCGTCCGGCAAATTCAAGGATGGGATTGATATTTCTGCCATTTCAATTGCATTACAAGAGCATAGAGCAACGAATAGCTGAGGCTAACAGAGATTACAAAGTTAATGTGACCAGCCTGGTCAGAGTATATTGTTTTAATAAGAAAGTAGACCATAATGAGTTATTGTCGTCACAGTATACCGAGAGAGCCGTAGACGCACTCTCGAGCGACAGGGTATTGCGGGGATAGGATGCGAGGGAAGTGAGCAGAGGGGTACGTTTCGAAGAACGACTTTGGTTAGGTTAGGTTACGCGCATGCGAAGGTTGGCGAATTACTTAAACGTTTGAACATCTGCGTTGGCAGAGTAGTAGACATGTGGACTCTTGGCGTAGCTCGCTTGGTTTTCGATTTTGATCTAACACGCTACTGTCTGGTATACTGTGTCGTCGTAAAGTGATGATCAGATCAGATTAGATTTCGGATTAAATTCACTAAAACCCATCTTGGGAAGTGGCAGCTGGGGGGCAATACTTGAAAAATTAAGCATGCCAAATTTGACTATGGTCCATTTGATTTACATGGGCCATAGACAAATTTAGCATGCTAAATTTTTCAAGAATAGGCGGCTTGTCAATATCGGCTAGAAGCGGATTGCTTGATGCTAGACTGGACATGAAGACCAGAGCGGGGGTGATTGTTTCCTATAGAGCGGGGGACTGCTCTTGAAATGACCATCGGCCATCCGATCCTGGGTGAACAGCCGGGCAAAGGACGCTGTGGTCCGCGATAGATTCGGTAAACACCGTTTCACCGCTTCGTAAGGGAGAGGACCGCGCAAGCGACCTCGAACTCGTAACCAATCGAGAGACCGGAGTAATCTGGTCACAATTGGAAGTAAGGGCATGAGTGTTGGCCCGCCAGGTAACATTTCTGGCTATCTCGCGGTTAAGGCGTTGGCCTCTTACGGGCTTGTGACGTAGCTAGATGGTGGACTGTTTTCGTCCCCAAGTCTTCTACGCTCACTCCAGGGAGATAGAACGACTAATCGTTAAAACTTCCTGAGGTGACGGGCTCGCCCGCTGTAGTCGACAACCCAAGTTGCCCACGACTGCTAACAGCCACAGGCAGAGTTCACAGAGGCCTTTCTAGGTTAGTCCCTCTTTTAGGAGGCTACTGAATGGGAGCTGGACTGTGAGTTAGGCTGACCTTAAAAACACAAGCAGGCTATCAGGCCCGAGCTGCACCATCTTATTAGATCCCCGTATATTCTAATAGTCCAAGTATGACTTTCTAGGCCAGGAAGGCAAGAACAAAATGAAAATTGGCAAAAGTATATGATATAAATAATAAATACACACCAAGCCAGGAATTCACCGACCGGAGTCAGGTCTGACACATGATTATTATTACACTTCTGGTAGTTGAGCGGTGGACTCCAACTAACGACCAGCTGTGGTAGATGTAGGACAGCTACTTTGCCGCATGCGTGAGATGCGGAAACTGCAATTTAATATTTTTTTCCTATGAAAGCATCAATTAGTTTCCTAGAGAGAGCTGAATCTATTAAGAGATGAAACAAAGATTTACCTGGCAGGCCTCGAGCCCTAACTTACCCGCAAGAAAATTAACCGTGAAGTAATTCCGAGTAACGGCATTCAGATCATGGTATTTATTTTTTACTCATGGTCTTTGTGGATATTTGTTTCTCATGGAACTGTAAATTCTACAATAAGGGCTGAAATCCGAGATAGGGAGTAAAGATCTATATATGGTTGAAGAGCTGTTCAGCCGAAATTCAGGAAAATTACACTGATTAGAAACCCAATCGATCTACAGAATCAAGTATGAAGCTTTTCCGATTATTGAGAAGTTTATGCCTTTTGAGCCATTTCGCACAAACTGTATTGGGGGTTCGGAGGGTATTGTCGAACCCTTGCTCATAGGAGCCACTGAGAGGTTAATTACCTCATGAATATAAGCATGGCAGTGTACCGGCCTCCATCTAAGGCCTAGTCCCTACGCTTGGGAAGTTGCTACGAGGCAGCAAATCAACATAGCAGATATTAGAAACTGTATAGCTAAGCTGAAATGGCAATGAGCAGATCATCGAAGCAACGGAAACGACGATCGTTACAGCGCAAAGTTTACATTGGAAAGAAGGAACAGGGAGACGAGCATCGGTCTCGCCTGCATCGTGCATACTCAACGAAACAGGTAGCAGGAATGAACTGGCAGAAAATTGAGCTGGATCCAGCTACGGATTGTAACGGGCCGAGAAGCGAAAAGTAAATTTGCCGGACAGTACGTATAATACAAAAACATAAGACGTACTCACGTCGTACGGTAAAATTTATTTGGCTCGAACGGGCGTTTCAGTCTAATCAATGGTAGCCGAGTCTCATTTGTTTGCACACTTCCCCTTCTTCGTCGTTCGAGAGTTCGTCCTTAGGCCGCTTGAGAGCCTTGGCGGGCTCGTCTTTGTAGAACTTCTTCCCGCTGGCGTAGCCGAGGACGGAGACGCTCTTGGCGATGGCGCTCCGGATGGCGCACGGGTCGGGAGGGATTATGTTCAGCGATTCGGGCGGCGCGGCCGACGGCGCCGGCTCGGGCAGCGGCTCCGGCGCTTTCGCCGCTGCGGCGTCCACGTACCGAATGGGCAGATTGGTCACGAGGTGCATTATCACCTGTTCCAGCTGCGTCGGATCTTCCAGATTTTCGGCGTCCATGTCGGCGGTGTCGCGCTGCTGATTCTCGTCGCTTATGTTCACCATCGCTGAGTATTTCCGCTTCATGTTTTCGATCATAGCCCGGCCGTCTTGCGGTTGCACCAGCGTGTTGACGCACACGAAGCTCTGCACGGCTTTCGTCTTGCGATCGATCTCGAGGAACCCCCGCGTCTTCAAAAAGATGAATTGACCGGTGCGCGACATCAGACGATAGCACGACTCGCCGAACTCCTGATTCTGATCGTACATCTGTCGGAGGGCGATGATGGCCCAGCGGACGTCTTCTTTGTGCATGAAAGTAAACGCAGAAACGCCGAGGATCTCGTCGGCCATGTACCCGGCGACCATCGATATCGTCTGATCGCATTGCACGATGCGGCCGTCGATGAGATGCCGCGTCCAGTACTCCTGATAGCTGATCTTGATGAGGGTGCTCGGTATGGCCGGGCGTTTGACGATGCGGGCCAAACCGATGAATACTAGATCGTTTCCGCTGGAAGTGATCGGTCGATCGCGGCGCACGCGTTGTCGCCGTATCAAATGATCGTCGGCGTTCGAATTCGCGTTGTCCGCTTTGCGTAACGCTCCGTCGATTCGACACGTCTCATACTGTCGGGATTCGGTGCGCGTCCCCGCTTTCATCAAACGCACGCAGAAATCTTTACGCTCATCCGGCAAAACGTCGCAATCGGAATCGTCGGGACCTCTGATGTTCTGCTCCAATATGTGATAATCGTGCGGGTGCGTTATATTAAAAATATTCTGCCCGAGTAAATCGATCTGACAGTGTCCCAAATAGTGTTGTATATTCGACGACACGGTTAAAATGATACCTTTCCGCGTCATCGTGATAATGAACCCGCCCATCAGATTCAGAAACGTGTTAACCATTTCGATGCTCGGATCTAAATGACAGTGTCGACTTGAGTTACCGAATACGTGCTCTTTCCGCAAATCGTGAGCGGCCAAGCGTAGGATCCCCGTTTTGGTGATCTTCCGGGTAGAGTCGGAGACGAGGGGAATCAACACGGCCAGCTCTTCGATGAAGTTATTCAGCTTCGTCCGTCGATCTTTCTCGATCTTGTTGCGCGATTCCCTATCCATGTTCTTAACCTCTCCCTTGAATTCGATCTCCTTCGCGCTGTGGTGGTACATATGGCGCGGCATTCCGGAATATTGCGGATTATCATAGTTCTCGTAATTCGCCATTCTCGCGGCGCAAGGTCAGCAGCGAAAAAATTAAATTATCAAACGACGAATATGCAGCACCATTTTCCACAGTATTATCGCTAGCACAAATCACAAGCCGATGACAGTTCGTCACAACACCGAGCCGAAACGCAAAAACATCCAACACGGGTGAACATCCGTATTTCCGCGGAAAATACACACTCCGCGCCCGATCGAGATTTTACGCACAAATTGTTTTTTACGACACGAAGCAATCGCCGAGCGCGAACGCAGCGAGCAACCGATCCAACAGCTCTCTAACCTTTGCCGTAAACAGCAATGAATGAACGGAATGAATTGAATGGAAGAACGAAAGACTCGACTGTCAAATAAAGCAACCTGGTGACCAGAATCGGAACTAATTTTGACAGTTAGGAAGTGATAGAGATGTATCAGTAAGTGAAAATTAGCTGTGAAATAGCGGGGATGAACTGGACATTATGCCCGCTCTACACGTTGGTCAATCTTGTGCCACATCGTTTGAGGACCATAAGCTTTGCGGTAAAGCACGGACATTTTTGATACACGATGTAAATAACATGTATGTCAAGTTATGTGAAAATTAGTTTAATAGATGTTGTATAAACTGATGGGACATGTGCCCCTGTGGTCCAAAACTTGCACTTACAAGTTTTTCCAAAATTTGAATAATTTATTATTTAACTCAGAAATCTCCGTACTAAAAATATTTTCTTTATTTAAAATCACCAGAGTTCGTTGGTCATTTGGTCACTCTGCTGGAATGGTGCAAAAAATATCTGAGCAATCGCTCTAACTATGTCAAAATCTGTAACACATAAAGTGACAAGGTAATTGTAAACCAAGGAACAGCTTTAGGAAAGGATCAGTATTAGGCCCACTAAACTTTCTAACCTATGTCAATGATATCGTTGACTATAAAAACAGCTCTATTTATCAGTTTGTAGATGATACTTGTCTGATAGTTGCCGAAAAAATGTAAGTACTGCTTTAAGCAAAATACAGGAGGACTTTAACTCTATGTGAATGGTCGCACGACTCGGGCCTTGTTCTTAACTCGCAAAAAAACAAATTATTGCATATACTAAATTATGCGAGTCACTAAAATTTGTCGTCCACGATCACAACTGCTTACACGACCGACATAAAACCAAATGCCACTGTGGAATAATAAAGGTGGTAACATGCAAAAGTATCTTGGACTATACCATCCGCATTACGAAGTGGCGAGTCAGGTCATTTATCATCGAAATCGTGCTATCTCTTTTGCACTTGCACGCGCTTATGGAGCGGCACTCGAAACCGTAGTGCAGGTACGCATACAAAAGGAATATCGATAAAGTAATGAAACGAGGGAAATAAATATTATTTCAGTATTATTTCATTACGATAAATATTAAATGTCAAAAATATAAATATTGATATTGAATTATTAACATAAAAATATCAAATTTATAATAGGTGACAGTAAAATAATTAAAACTAAATACAAAAAATAAATAAAACTAAACAAAGAAAATCAGCAAGCTATTCATATTCGTCTTCACTGTCACTATCGTCCTGTAGATTAATAACAAGACGGTGGGTGTCAATTATATGTGCTTTGGCTAGGTCTTCGTTCTGGAGATTTTCAGCGTGGCGAACACATTTAATCCAGTCTTCGGTTGTCACATTGTCGATGGCTTCATTTAATAACTTCTCAACATCTGCCATTTTAAAGGTGCTATTTTTCGTCGCAACTTCTCCTTTGACTTGAGCCCATATTAACTCTATCGGATTATACTGACAGTGATATGGTGGAAGTCTAATTACTTCGTGACCGTATTCATTTGCAAGTTGGTCCACTGCGTATATTTTTTTTGGTTGACTTAACGACACTCTTTTTAAGAGTTTGTCTACGATATCCGTTGGTAAATAGTCGATGTTATTTTTTTTCAGCCACTCTTGGATATCTTTTTTAGCCATTTTCCATTAGGGATCGGGTGCAATACTTTCGTATGATAGCTAGCATTGTCTATTATTATTAACGACGGTTCTTCTAATAATAATAAAAATTGTTCAAACCACTTCATGTACAATTCTGCGTTCATTTCTGAATGATAATCAACATTCGTCGATTTAACGGCTCTGAATATTAATTTTGCCTCTGGAATAAATCCTGTTTTGGCCGATCCACCATGACAAATAATTAATCTTGCACCTTTCCCAACTGGCGTTTTAAACCCTCCGTTATCTTGACTGTCTAGCCACATTCGCTTACGAGAGTGATTTTGGTTGACCCAAGTCTCGTCTAAATAAAAACGCGGTCTTTTGTCTCCAAAGGCTCGCAAATCATCCATTTTTTTCAAAAAGTCCACTCTAGCACAAACTATATCTCTACGTTCCATTAGCGTCTTTCTTCCATCCATTGTTTTCTTGAATTTGTATCCTAAGCTTTTAATAATAGTCCTCATTGATGATTCGGAACACTGAAGATCGGATAACTTTTCCTT
The DNA here is from genome assembly GCA_944548615.1 of Micropterix aruncella. NCBI lineage: Eukaryota > Metazoa > Arthropoda > Insecta > Lepidoptera > Micropterigidae > Micropterix > Micropterix aruncella. The sequence goes on from OX155958.1 coordinate 30,163,842, forward strand.
GGCTGCGTCTAATATTTTCTGCACAGTCGGATACTCTCCATTCACAAAAAACGAAGTTATAATTCTTTTCACAACTGACTTATCAAACTCGTCTAAATTGGTAACAGTAGCAGGTTTCTCGTAGCTCTGTCTAGGTGTACTCGGTGCCCCTGTTTCCAAAACTTCCTTCCGAATTCGATCTAGAGTTCGTTCGCTCGTTCCACAAACTAATGCTGCCAACTTTCTTGGTTGTTGAAAATCGATATTCCTTATGACATCAGGATCTTCTTTCAACTTATGCAACCACTTATAAATGTTGAGAATGACCTGCCGGCTTTGCTGGTTAACATCACCTCTTAACTTCGTCAAATTGGTTTTGCAAAAGTCTTCCATCATTATGTAGATTCACAAATAGAGTTCGTGTAACGAATGAGTTATGCTCTTTGACAGTAAGCCTTTTATAGTAGAATATTTTGTTATCAATAATTCCTAATGACCTACATAATACATACAATAATTATAGTAGACGAAAACTAATTTGCAAAAGTGTCGTTAAAATGTCATAAAATGTCGAAATCGAACGGTTTCGGTTACCACAATTAGTAGTCCTAATCGGTTAGCTACTTACCACTTATTACGGTATTTACTCACCGCTTTTGGCTAAATCTAGGAATTTCATCTATCTATCTATAGTCTACGAAATATTATCTGACAAAAGTGTCGTTAAAATGTCAAAATAAACAGTGATTCCCAACAAGTTGTAACCGTTTGTTTTACTATGGAGATCGATTCTACCTGCGTGGGTCACTTTAACAAACGTTTTAACCCCTCAGGCTCCGATTGGCCGATATCGGCCACAACACGATTCAGCGTGACAGCCCCGTTTTAATTTTATTTTGATTTAATTTGTTTTATTTTATTATGTTTTATTATGTTAATATGTTTCATTTTAATTATGGGTACAGTGGTTTGGCAGTAATTAATGTTTTGGTGAGACAGTGTCGTAATTCATTTTTTTTACTAATTTTGACTAAAATTTTTTGGGACAGCAACTTGTCAATCGGCTGAGGGGCCGAGGCCTGAAGGCTTAAAGGCACAAACTGACCGCTGCACCGGGTTCGATCATAACACCTTGAACTTTATACCACCAACGATCAGAGTAAATATTGCAGTATAGGTACCTAACAATAATTGAAAAATGTGTATTTCAGACAGATATATTACAATACGCACTAAATACTGATGATTTCGAAATCGAACTGTTACTGTTACACTAATTAATAGTCTTAATCGGTTAGCTACTTACCATGTTAAATTCGGTGATTACCGATTTCGATTTTACAATTATAACAATAATTGTGAAATGTGTACTTCATACAGATATATTAAAATACACACTAATTACTATTAATTTTGAAATCGAACTGTTGGGGTTTCACTAATTAATAGTCCTAATCGTTTAGCTAGTTACCAAGTTAATGATCATTGCGTTCGCATTATTATTATCAATTCAGTCAAAGCTTTCATTTTTTATAAGTAAATTTTGTCAATACAATAAAGATTTTCCCTACATTAATTCTATTGCTTATTCAGCTGTCATTGAAACATTCGAAAGAAAATGTTATTATTAGTGTTTTTGATTGAAAATTGATACGCATAAATAATTAATATTATTAAGCGATCAAGGCGTTTCATCAAGCAAGATCAAGGCGAAAAAGGTACCAATGTGCTAACGACACTTTTGTCAAATAGTATTTCGTCGACTATAATTTTAGCAGGTAAATTATAATATAAATAATAAATATTTTATCGACATGGTACCATCCCTACGTTAACTGTCGGCCTGCTACGTTAATTGCTCCAGTCGCCACTTTGTACTGCGGATACTATAGTAATTGACAATAAACTAAACTGGGGGCCTCACATAGATTCGATATGCGAAAAATTAAGATCAATCCTAGCAAAATTTTATATAATAAAACATAGAACCAAATACCACACTTTACTAACCTTATATCATGCTCTTGTGGAATCCATCATATCATATGGGCTAACTAGCTTTGGTCGCACGTATAAGTCATATATAGACTCAATCAATACGCTGCAAAATCCGTTTTTTAAACAAATAGTCCCTAAAAAGATTAAAGAAAAATATATGGGAAGTATCACAGAACTATTTAAATATTGTAAAATACTCCCTATTCATTAAAAGGTGGATTATGCTCTACTCGTCGAACATTTTTTTCGGAAAGACATACAAATAGAAATAACCGGGAAAAGTGACCGAATACTTGTAGTGTAACAAATAAAAAATATATATAATTAAAACTATGAATACTTATGGAAGAGGCAGGACAGAATATATGATTCCTGAACTAATAAATAACATGTCTATCGAAATGAAACAATCATTAAATGGAAAAGACATAAAATCGAAATTAATCAATTTGTTATCAAAATTATAAATTTAAAAAATAGAATTAAAACGAGTCTCTTAAATAAGGAGCACCTGTATGTGTGTCATTTGGCCCGCCATGACAGTGTGCGGCCGGAAAATAATTCAATAGCTGGGTAAATTGCGGGTAGAAACAAAATGTTATTTTCTAAGTAATTAATAAATTTGGTTGTAATTTGATTGACTCTAAACTCATTAGTTATTCTGAGTAAAGAGGATTTCTTTTATATCACAGGCAAACCAGACCTGGTTATAGTGATATATCTAACGGAATTGCATTTTAAATGTGTAGTGTTTTTGTATGAATAAATAATTTGAAAAATGCGATATTTAAAAAAAACGGTCTATTTTTAAACATTTTTTTTGTCTCAATAACACGGAAAAAATATAATTTATACATTATCCGTGTCCGATAATTTAAAATGTATTTTTGAAGTTATGGGATACATATGTCCCGTCCCATGGTCCTTGAAGGTGGAAGCGAGTCGGCACCGCTGTGCCGTAATAAAAATGTATGGGAAAGAGTGAGAGTCTAGAGATGTAGAACGGGCATTACGGAGCAATCAAATGTAAGTCGCTCACGAGCCATTGCGAGCTTTGTAACCAAACAAGTCATTTGTATTACCCACTCTACACGTTGACACCTTACGCGAGCCACACCCATAAGGTGGAAACAAGTCAGCACCAATGTGACGTGAGAAAAATGTATGGGAGAGCGAGGGAGACATGGGCAGTGGTCAAGCATTGGCCAAAATGCAAAGCGGGCGTTAGGGAGTAACGTCGGATCTCGACAAGGTCTTCGTAACGTGACATAGGAATCGTGTTCTTTTGTTGAAACTGGAAAAGTTTTCCACTTCAGGTATCAAGAAATCATCCAGCATCTTCACGTAAACTTTATTTTAAGACAATCTGTATAATAAAGGATAGTAGCGTAAATGATTCCAAAATATGACGAACTCTCTCTCTCGATTCGCAGTCTAGCAAAAAAATACTCAGTTTAACGTGACCGGTAAAGAGGTGACATAGTGGTAAGGTCGCCTGATCTTACATTGTAAGGTCCCGGGCTTGATTCCCGGCTGTGTAGCCATTTTCCGTTAGGATAAAATTAACGGAATTGCATTTTAATTCTGTCAATCGAATTTATTATCAAGACACTCATACACGTGTAGAGTTTGTTGTAAGAGATTATCGTATGATAATAAACCCAACCATTGTGAAAATTCAAACAAATGCAGGACATCTGTTAACCTTACCTACAGCACAGTATATTAGACAGTACATAGATTCTCTTAGAACAAAATTGAAATCAAAGGAAACATGTCTGGAGTCGTAAGGGCTTGGGTATTGTGGGCAGATGTCCTGCTACTCGGCCCACGCAGATATACAAAGTCTCGAAAATGTCGCCACCCTTTACCTGCGCTTAATGCTAACTAATGGCGTTCGTTGGGACCTACCCCTCTGTCCACATTCCTCGCACCCTCTTCCCGCAATGCCCTGTAGCTCGAAAGTAAAGCTACTGGTTGGTATACTGAGCCTTCAGCCCAATGCTCCCTTCCCAAAAAAAAAAAAGATCAGTTCACAACATACGGTCAACAAATAAAAACAATGTCAAGCAAAAATTGAGAGCAAACGCATAGATAAAATAGATTAGAAACTATCTTTCATCAAACATCAGTTGCAAACAGCTGTTGCAGAATGACGCATTAACCAAGTTAGGATACTCATTTAGCTACCAGTGTGGAACTAGACGGTTGACGTGTTCTCCAGATTTTCCAAGAATCTACGTATGTACTCGTATTATAAGCTTCTTTTAAGAAGGTTTTTTTCTTGCTTTAAGCACATTTTATTGCAATAATAAACACATGATGTTTATGTAAGAAGGGAAACAAAATGACAAGTCAGATTGAGCAATGATGCGTCTGGTTAATTATAATATTGCAAATACAACTTAGCTATTGTGAGTTCAAGCATTCTATCGCTATATCCTTCAGGTATCTGCCTACTGAAAGAATGACTATGAATAGCAATTTTGAGTGACGATAGTCACTTAAGCGAGGACGCCTAAAGGCCGACTTGAGTAGCGACTGTGAATAGGTGCAACCGTAATATATCTGGTAAAGGTTCGTTTTATTCGGTACGCAATAAACAGTTAATTAAAACATTTTTATTTCGAGAACAAACGTCGAACAAGAACAGCATTTTCATAACTTGTTGAATTCTGCAAAATGGATGCCCATCCACACACACAAAACTACCAACTAGCTATTCACAAATAGCAATCACTGTATAAAATAACACCTCTTACCAACTCTACTTCGATAATTTTTTTTTTCGATAAGGCCACGGATACCGAACTCAACCACCAAAACCAATAATTTATGTAAAATAAAAAATGTTATAAAAATGACCGTTAATTTACTACGGAAGGCAACAATCTTAATTAATTATTGGAATAACAGTAGTATTGCTTTATCATTAGGACTTGAGACGTGCGAGTTGAGCTTCGATTTCTGCATCTGCTTTTTCTGCTTTTTCCCTTGCGCCAATTTTGCTGTCGACAGACGGAGCTTTGGCCATCTGTAAAATATTGAGAAAAATTACATTAAATAATAATTTTAGTATTATGTCTAATTCGTACACCAATATTTTCTAGTCAAACAGGTAGCAGGCAATCTAAATAATAAAATAATACCTTTCCGCTAATTTCAATGCCAATCTCGTCCAAAACTTGCGAAACAATACCCTCAGTTGCTTCCTCATCATCTGAATCATCCATAATGTCGTCCAGAGTATCCTCAACTGAAAAAAAATAGTGATGTCCATAATAAAGGTAGCCAGCCATTAAAATATTAAATCAATCGAAATAAATATATAATATTACAAATAGGATAGAAAACGAATTTACCGCGTGAAATTTGTAGGACCCGAGGTTTCGGTGACGTTGCAGCCGCCGTTGTCTAGGGTAGACTGATTTCACGCGGTAAATTCGTTTTCTATCCTATTTATAATGTCAAACAACCGCGATAGTCTTCGATTTTATATATAATATTGTTTAAAAAATATACAAAGTTATTTTGTGACTAAAAACAAATTTTATAATGCAAACATTATGAATTCAATGGTTTTTAGTGGCCATTAATATATAAAGTAATAGATTGCTCAACTCCATAATTAGATTTGGCCCTTCTGAATCGGCGAAATTCAGGTGTCGCTGATAGCATTGACGGCCAAACTAATAGCAACTTATTTGACTATCTATAATAACATTGGTAATGAATGGTTTATTATAAAGGAACAATCGATTACAAAACCTAAAATTTAACCAATGATAACAATAATAACATTCGTTTCCTATCACATTTTTAATATAGGCTGATTACATCACATAAATAATACAGAGATAGAATATCTATTAGTATATCTGAACATTAAAGTGCGCATTTATTACTAATCATACCAAATAAAAAATTGACATCTATGTAAATAATATTAAAATAATAAGAGTTATGATTTCGGAATTCCTTTGTTAATAAATCTGGATGTAGAGTATATGTTGGGCCCGACTTCGGTCGGTGAATTCCATGGCAGCTCCGTTTGTATTTTTTTTTTGTACCGTTCAGACCGACATTTTATACCACGAAAGTCGCCATATTGAACATAATAATAGAAGATAAATCAACTTTTGGAAGTATGAGTGCCATCTACATGTTGCGTTTCGTAGTAAAATCCTGGTTGCCAAATTGTAGCATGACATTGATCAATCTAATACGTTATATAATTGAAAGAGCGAGTTTTTAATTAGACATCCTTGTAGTGGATGGATGAATCAGTGCGACAAAATAAGCAACTTTTTTTTTTTTTAAAACAAGTAAATTTTTTTTTTGTTTTTATTTTTGTTAAATTTGTATCTAAAAAAAATATTAAAAGTTGCTTAGTTTTCATACTGATTCACTAACTACAAGATGTCACTAATTAAAAACTCACGCTGTACCTATGTCGTAGCCAACCAATTTTAATTATAAGGTCTAAATATGCAGATATTTAACTTAGCCCTTCTCAAACTGAAGGTATGTATATGTGCCATAGTTAGTTAGTTAGTTAGTTTTCCTGGGCTATTTCCCGCACTTGGCCTCTTGATTGTTTCTATTTATGTTACTCCAGCCAACCCAGGCTGTCCCAGAAGGGTATATGTGCCATATCGCTGTTAGATTATTGGGAAACTATATCCCATTAAAGTTGCTATCGTGACCGCCACCAGAGTATTATGTATAATTCCTTAGGCACTAAGGCATTTCTCTGTCTGATATGTGTCTTTCTATTACTTTCTAACATGTTTTGGTGTGATAAAAATGAAATATAACACAAGCGTATGTTTTATACTTTCGTGTTTTAATTTTTATTTAGAATTTTGCAGTGTGAAAGGAAAGAATAACTATCTGATAAGGAAATCGTTACTTCATCATAATAAAGATGATAGGTATTTTGAGGAATCGGGCCAAATTGCTCTATGAAAGATTTCTTGGTAGATTTCATTGCTCAGTGATTAGATTGCTCAATGCCATACTACCTTTCGGCAGCTAGGATTTTACTATAGATGGATAGTTTCAATAGATATAGCTGTCAGATAGTTTAGTTTCAATACATATAGCTGTTAGATAGTTTCAAATATTGATTAATCTCTTTGTATGTTCAGTAGCCTAATAGATGGCGTTCTAAACATGCCTATAACGGTTAGCAACACGCATAATTAGCAAATACTTTTAATATACACATGTAGCATTTTTCTCAGGAATTAGGTCTGACATCATTAAATAACATAATTAGCCAGAAATTGTAGTGTGTCTTTCCGCGTAAGCATTTTTATCAAACGTTTCTTTCGATCCCACGGTTGTACATTCTGACGTCATTCTTAAAATTTCAACGTCAAAATGTTGGCTTTATAAACTGCAATTTTTCATGCATTACATCACTCTCAATCACACCACTTCACTCGATGGTAAGCGTCTCTGTTTGCAATTAATAAAATAGATAATAAATTGTTTAAATACTAATGTTTGTGTTTCTCTACTCTCCTGTTCGCTGAGGAAAAATCGACGTAAGGTTGGAACCCTGGTTTTCGCACAGCATCAGAAAGAGCGACCAGGCACGTTCCAATACGCCTATAAATTGATAATAATTAGGCGCTTTAATTTTAAAATAGTCTAATAGATGGCATTCTAATTCCTCCTTATTATTTCTGTGATGTAAACAGCCTATATAAAAATTGAATAGATGGCTCTAATAATGTAATGTCATCATTGATTAAATAGTGGGTTTTTATAATCAATCAATCCTTTATTAAAAAAAAAACCATTGGCATTATTATAGATAATGTTATTATAGATGGCCAAATAAATTTCTATTAATTTCGCCGGACAATGCTACATAATCTTAAGCTGTTCTTTAAAATGTATAAATTCCTTACTTCGGTAACAATGTAACTACTATATGTGTACGAATATTAAATGAATAAATAAATAAATAAATGCTATCAACGCCTATGCTGCATGTCGTCGGAGCAGGAGTGCCAAAACGTACTATGGCATTGAGCGGGAGTAAATGAGCCCAGTGCAGTTGGGCTATTATGACCCATGTGTTAGGGTCGGCCCAACTCACAGGTCAGCACCCATCCGGTAGCCTTCAAGCAGAAGTGCGAGCCCGGGTAGGAATCTGTGCCTGCGGGCCAGTTCCTCTGGGAATCGTCCTTTGGACGCTACTGGAGAGATCGCGCACCGTACCGCGTCAGCCAATTGACTGTGCATTTCGACAGATAACTGGGGGAGTGTGGAAATGGCTTTGTTTCCTATAGAGTATGGGTGGTTGTTAACCAATCGGCTACCCGATACCGGGTGAACAGCCGGGTAAAGAATGCCGTGGTCCGCGATAGATTCGGTAGACACCGAATCACCACTGTTTAAGGGAAAGGATTGCAAAAGCGACCTCGAACCTGTGACCAGTTGGGAGGCCGGAGAAATCTGGCCACGACTGGAAGTAAGGGCGCGAGTGTCGGCCTGTTGGTTGGACACCCGGCTTCTCTGGGTAAGGCGTTGGTCTCTTGCGGGCGATTTGCGTAACTAGACAGTGGACTGTTTCGTCCCAAGTCTCCTATGTTCACCTCGTATAAATATCATTAAAACTTCCTGAGGTGTCAGGTTCGCCCATTGTAGGTGACACCTTCAAGTACACCAACAATCTAATACCCTAGGTGCAATCTAATACTTTAAGGTAAGCAGCGGAAGATTGGTTGCGTACCTTAAACATTGAGAAATGTGTAGTGCTTTATATCGGGAAAAGCAAAGCCAACAAACAATGTTTTCTGCCAAACGCCCAACTAGAAGCAGTCAAGCAACAAAAATATCTTGGAATAACAATTACTGATCTCAAATGGGAAAAGCACATAATTGCAATTGCTAAAATAGCCAACTCTATTCTCTATCTAATAAGGAAGGCTTTCCAACGTCTGTCAATAGAGGTTTTTTATCAAGATCTACAAGGCATATGTGAGACCTATTTTTGAGTATGGCTATCAGATCTGGAACCCTTACTTTTGCAAAGAGATGTAGATATTCTGGAAAAGGATAGAAAACGAATTTACCGCGTAAAATTTGTAGGACCCGACGATTCGGTGACGTTGCAGCCCCCGTTGTCTAGGGTAGACAACGGCGGCTGCAACGTCACCGAAACGTCGGGTCCTACAAATTTTACGCGGTAAATTCGTTTTCTATCCTATTTATAATGTCAAACAACCGCGATAGTCTTCGATTTTATATTCTGGAAAAGGTTCAGCGAAGGGCAACCGAAATGCCAGTGGGCCTGAAGAATAGGAATTATGAAGATCGCTTGAAATTACTTGGCATTACTACACTCAAACAAAGAAGATAAAGAGGGGACCTGATTGAGACATATAAAATTCTAACATATTATTACGATGTACCTGCAGTGAAGAATATTTAAAAATTCAACGTCAACATAAATCTTCGAGGTCACAACATAAACCTCAACCCTACAAAATTTAAATCTAATCCTCTTAAGAACGTTCTGCCAAATAGAGTGGTGGACATGTGGAATAAACTACCATTTGAAGTGATTTAAGCAATCTCTGTCAATCAATATAAAAACAGACTCGATTTGTACCTAAACACTTTCAATGGTTACATGTAAGGCAAAAATGCATCCTACTAATATTATAAACGCGAAAGTTTGTATGTATGTATGGATGTTTGTTACTCTTTCACACAAAAACTACTGAATGGATTTTGATGAAACTTTACAATAATATAGCTTACACATCAGAATAACACATAGGCTATAATTTATAAAGATATAGTGTGAATTATCTAAAATATAACGATAACTGTCAAGTAAGTAGGAAAAAAACCTAAGAAATTGACATTCGAAATTTAAATTCTATCCTACTATCCTACTAATATTATAAACGCGAAAGTTTGTATGTAAGTATGGATGTTTGTTACTCTTTCACGCAAAAACTACTGAATGGATTTTGATGAAACTTTACAATAATATAGCTTACACATCAGAATAACACATAGGCTATAATTTATAAAGATATAGTGTGAATTATCTAAAATATAACGATAACTGTCAAGTAAGTAGGAAAAAAATCTAAGAAATTGACATTCGAAATTTAAATTCTATCCTACTATCCTACTAATATTATAAACACGAAAGTTTGTATGTAAGTATGGATGTTTGTTACTCTTTCACGATAAAACTACTGAATGGATTTTGATGAAACTTTACAATAATATAGCTTACACATCAGAATAACACATAGGCTATAATTTATAAAGATATATGGTTTTCTATCATCATTATCACAATTTTCCATCACCACGCGAGTGAAACCGCTGGGCGCAGCTAGTATTATATAATAACGATGTTAGTCTTGGATACTCATAGTATCGCCGGTGGTTTGAAAGTGTTTAAATGGGTCAGCGGCCGCACAAAGCCTGGCTGACAAAGGGTTACATAAATAAAACAAAAATATATTACTCATTTCATCGGTCATCTCAAGGCGACTGTTAGCCTGTTTAAATGCCTCCATATCGCGGGCTAGCCCCTGTGGGTTGAGAACTGCGTTCATATCCTTCATTGTTTGTGTAGTTGTTTTCATGGCTCCAGCGAGAGCTACGTTTGCAGACATTGCTTTGTTTTGTGCACTCACACCTGCAATCTGAAATTAATACATTAATTATTAATTGATACAATTAATTGTATGAGGCACAATTAGCACAGCCAGCTATAGTACTGGTGCCATTCTAGGCCGACCATATTGCCGCCCCCTTTTTTGTACTGTTATGACCACAAGCCAAGATTATACTTTCCCAGCCTACCATCCGACCAGAAGGAAAAGTGTTGTGAATGTGCAAAACTTTTTTTTTTTGAGATGAAAATGAAAATATCCATTTTGAACCTCCTGAGACGATTAAGACCATTTCCAGATTGAAATCTATCTGTTTGTATTCCATCACGATAGCGCCCAAATGCTTAATCCGATTGAGCTGAAGTTTGGAATGCACGCATCATTTGGTCATGGGAAGAGTTGAAAATGTTGTGGTTGAAATCGGTCCACCAAGGAGGCGCACTAGTCGTATTTCAATCTCGAAATATTGGACTTGACCTCTTGAAATCTAGTACATGTTGGGCAAAAATCACATTTCAGTTAAAATAGCTTGTATATACAAGCTACACTTATAATATATAAATTCCACCATATGGTTTAATCACATATTACCGCCATCTGTTGGTGCTTAACCCAACCCCGCCCTTAGTCGAAAACGAACCGTGCCACCCGAGGCGGTTGTAAGAGTAGACACGTTTTAAAGACTAGATGTTAATAAAGAAAATCAACGCGAATTACATGCACTCCTAATCAGCCACATAAATTTCGACCTCCGCTCGTATAACACCATCCCCTTCTGTATTCTTTATTTCTTTATTCTTTATTGAGAAATCACACAGTATTACAGTAACAATATTTAAGAAAATATACAGATTTACAACAAATAAAACGGGTTACGGATTTCAATAAAATTATATAAATTACGTCTAAAAAAAACTACTTAATACTAAAAAAAACTACTACAGGCAAAAAACATCTCACTGCAAAACCTTTCTCAATAATCGAGAAAGCTTCAGATTGGATTATGGAGGTCGATTCGGTCTCTAAGCAGTATAAATTCCCTGTAAGTCTCGGATGCACAGCCCTGCGTCCAGATATAACTCTTTACTCTCTATTTCGGAAGATGGTCCTTATCGTAGAATTAACTGTTCCATGGGAATCAAATATCCCAAAAGACAACGAGTACAAATTAAATAAATACCATGATCTCGCAAATGCCGTCACCAGGAACGGCTTCACTGTTCACCTTCACGCGGTGGAAGTTGGCGCTCGTGGCCTGCCAGCTAAATCTTTGTTTCACCTTTTTAAAGATCTTGGTCTCTCCAGGAAAATAATCAACTCTTTTCTAGAAAAATTATCTAAAACTGCGATTTCTGCATCTCAAATTCTATGGCTTCGAAGGGGAAGTGAATGGGTGGTAAGCTGTTCTAAACCTACCACAGCCGGTTGTTAGTCCGGAATCCACCGTTCACCTCCCAGAAATGTAATAATTATATATGATGGGCCCGATTTTTTGGTCGGTGAATTCCATGGCAGCTCCGTTTTTATTTT